>CM046035.1:29986024-30566679 GCA_025215565.1 Flaveria ramosissima
CTTCGGTCACTACAGACGGTAGGATCGTCTGCAAGACCTGATGCACTTCCTCCATGACCGCCTCTCTCATCGAGGCCCTCAGATGAGCATTCTCATCACCACCCTCCGGATGAGGGGTCTCGGGTTCTTCATGAACCACCTCTTCGGCCCTAGGCCTTCCTCTTGTGACCCGTGGTTCAGCACCATGTCCACCACCACCTCCACCACGAGAAGCTTTTGAAGATCTACCACCAGCCATTCTCTAAACACACTGAAAGATTCAAACACTAACACGGTCATTCAAGGAATAGCTCAGTTTATGTCAAGTATAGTAAGTCCCTAATTACAGTGGCTAGTTGTGATTAGCCACTTACTTTACTGTTCATACTCCAAGCATTACCTATCCTGACTACATCAGTATCTAAATCTACCAGCAACACATAAACCATATAACATGCCCACGTAAAACCGGTTAACTTTACGAAAATACCTGATGACAGGCAGCTACTCAGATTGGCATCCCATTCCCTTTCCGTCCCATTCTCAGTTTAAGATTAGGTTTTTGAAAATATTTACCCAATTCACTTAAACTTTGGCTCTGATACCAACTTGTAACACCCCTTTCCCGGGACGCTTACAGTTGGATCCTCGTCGCACATAAAATATAAAATTACATTTTCCTTTCATAAATCGTTGCAGCGAAAACATTAAGAACACAATTTCATTTCATCAAAATACTTTTGCAAAATAATACCATCATTCCTTTAACAATATCATTTTACATTTATTACAAAAGCATTAAACATAAGGATGCCATCCAAAATATGCTGAGTAGCCGCCCCGTGCCATCCTCAGCAACATACCTGCCAACTGGAAACACATCAAAGTCAGTGTTGCTGAGTGAGTTCTAGTTTTATAATAAAACATACTTTTCCTACGTAGAACTGTTCTTTACTTTCTTTATAAAAACATTCGTTACAACATGAGTTCACACATCATACGTACACACAGATAATATCATTATTATCTTCATCATTACGTTCGTTAACTTTCGCTCGATCATAAGTACTTCTTTATCTTTCACTTCTCTCTCTAGACCCGGTCAGACTTTACCCTCTTCATGGCACTCAGCCATGATTACTGAGGTCGAATGACAAGGGTCTGTATCGTACATTATTATGATATTTCGTTAACGTTCATTTTATACATTCGTTCTGTCCATCATTACCTTTCTCATTCATTAACTTACGCCATACTCCCAACTCATGTCTGAAGACTGGTACTGTGCCGGGGTCTGTACACATACCCCGACTCATGTCCTAAGACTGACATAATGCTGGAGTACGCAACAAGGACCTCTATCAAGTCTGTTACGGCACATAGTCACTCACCTCATAGGCAATCTCAATGATTGCACGCTATACGAGTGTGTTGCAACAACAGGGTTGCTCACCTCATGCATATGCTTGGCTTTATGCTACACCCCCGAAGTTATGCGTAACTCAGGTAACCATCACATATTTCACCCTCATCAACATGGGTACTACACCCCCATCGAAATGGGTACATCACCCCCATCAACATGGGTACTACACCCCCATCGAAATGGGTACATCACCACCATCAACATGGGTACTACACCCCCATCGAAATGGGTACATCACCCCCATCAACATGGGTACTACACCGAAGGTCAGCCACAAAGACTGGAACCCTTACGTGCACACTATAGGATTAGCTGAAGCTCAAGCGGTTGAGCTTAAGGCATTAAGAGCCGTGCACTTCACTATGCTTCACTTGCAAGCCTCTCACGATTTCATTCATTCATCAATGCATGCATTCATTCATACGTTCCTCTTTTCATTATCTTTCACTTTACGATACATAATACTCTCATTTCATTCATTAACGTTCGATGCAAAGCCATGGAAAGATAAACATACATAATAAGAAACATAAACATAAACATACACACATTACCATACAGGGCACCACCATATATACGCATCAGTCATACATCACATCATACACACTATGCATCACACGCACCGCCATGCTTAACATCACACATAACGTCATACATATCACCATCGTCACATCATCATCATCATTAGCTCATCATTATGCGTCATCTTATACCGTCCATGCCCATCACATCATCAAGGAAATCCGTCTCGACCATCATCTCTCAAAGTCCCTCAAAACTCCTGGGCGCATAAACCCTAATCGGGCGCACCCACACTTAGGCGTATGAAGCTCCAGCTGCATGACCTCCATGCGTATGAATGCTCCAGTCGCATGATCTCCATGCGTATGAGGACTGTTTAGGCGCCTCACCTCTTGGGCGTATGGGAATACTTAGTCGCATGCATTCTAGGCGCATGACCTCCAATCGCATACTTCCATGCGTATGGACCTCATTCGCATGACATCTGGGCGTATGCACCTCAGCCGCATGACCTTCATGCGAATGGCCCTCAGTCACGCACCTTTCGAACATATGGACCCCAATCGCACGACTCACAGGCGTATGGACTCAAGTCGCATGACTTTCAGTCGCATGACCTTCATTCGCATTTCACTCAGTCGCACTGCCTTCATCCGCATTTCCTTCAGTCGCATAGCCTTCATGCGTACGACCCCTAGTCGCACCACTTTCGTGCGAATGAACCTCAGTCGCCTTCCTTTCGTGCGTGTGAACCCAATCGCCTTCGAATTGGTCGCCTGGACCTCCAGTCGGTCGCATAACCCTAGCTGATGCAGAATGCAGTTCATCCCGAACTGCAGCCGCACCTTTCAGCCTCCAAACTCTTCCAAACCTTGTTTGAGCTCAAATCAACCCTTCTAAACCTTAGGGAAACATACTACGACATCATTCAAACATACCCAAGCCCGAAATCAAGCCCCAAACGAATCATACCCATACGCACACATACAAAACGGGTCAAACACCTAAAAACCCGAAAAATATCTTTTAGATGTGTTCCAGCCCCAAAAGCATTCAAAAACGTGTAAAAGAGGGGTCCTAGAACTCACCTTAACGATTCCGACGAGTAGAGCTTCGATTTGACTCGCTCCTAAACGATTTTGGCTACTCGAACCAACCCGAGCCAACACTTTTCCTCTTTTCTCTTCTTTCCCTCTTCTCTTCTTGATGGCTGAAAAATGAGAAGGGTGGGGTGTCTCCCCCCTTTTATACTCCCACTCATCAAGATTTCTCTCGTTGGCGGGTTTGGTCCCTCGACTTTGGACTTTATTCCTTTTTCTTTTTTCGTCGGCTTCAAAAGAAATTTCCGGGTGTTAGACCTCCCCCAGCAATTACAAAACTTTAAGAAGTGGTTCTATGATAACAACACGGGGGAAGACCTGTTAGTACTTCGTGAGAATCACATTAAAGCAGGGGAAGGGGTAGGGTCGTGATCAGGGTGAAGAACATGGTTGAGCATAGATTGTTTGATCTAATGGAACTGTTTGGCATCTGTGATGAAGACCTGCTAGTACTTTGTGAGAATCACATTAAAGCAGGGGCAGGGGAGGAGACAAGAAAAGAAGCCAATATGTTTATGTAAGGATTCCTATAAGTTTGATGCAGCCAAAACATCCAAAGTCTCTCTGCATGCATGCACTGAAGAACATAAGTAGAAATGCTTCGGAAGTTTTACTCCTTGCACTAGAAATATTCTAAGTGCAAAGTCTTCCGAAGCCAAGACCAACATCTTCCAAAGCCAACAGGGAAGTCTTCCGAAGCTTCAAAGAAAAAGTCTTCCGATTAAAAGAGTGAAGACAGATTTCTTTCGAAGACTTTTAAAGACATGCTTTTATCTTGTGTACTTTACAATAAAGTTGGACCAGCTTTCCAATGCATCTCTTTTTAGTTACGAACTTACATGAGTTGGTGAAAAGGTCTATGCTTTTGGTAAGTGTAAATTGAGGTCTTAAGTCTATGCTTTCTACTTTATGTACTTTTATCCTTTTTGTAATATATTAGGATGTGAGCTATGGCATGTCATAGTCACTAGTCAAAAGGCAATCTGCCTTTTGACTCCACATTTGATTTTGTTGTCTAGTCTTATGTATCCAACTGGCTTTCAAATTATGGCCGGCTGTAGGATGTAGTATATGTATCTCAAGTACTTGTAACTTTCTAAGTAAGCTTAGTAACATTTGTAATAGAACTTAAGAAGCAATATACAACATTCTTGAAAACCAAATAGTTGTGTTGTTTGCTATCTTATTCTGTCTCATTCTTACTTGTGTTCTTAGCATCTTTCACATAAAGTTAACCAGTTCCTTATTTGATCTTTTAAGTGTTCTAAGTAACTCTCCTCATTGTGTTGTTGTGTTGTAAGTGCATACCCTTCACCGGTCCTACATTTGGTATCAAAGCATTCCAAGCACCACTTCTGCTACTAGTGGTGGTATGATTCCAAAGGCTGTGGCTGATTACTCTGAAGTAGAGAGGAAGAGAATAGAGATTGATCAGAAAGCCATGACTGCCCTTCAAACTGCTCTTCCAGACTCCATCTAAAGAGGCTTCAAGAAGTGAAAACTACCAAGCAACTATGGAAGCACTGAAGCTAATCTATGAGGGGTCCAATGAAGCAAAGGAGAACAAGAAGGATCTCTTGAAGCAGCAATTTGAAAACTTCACCTTCAAGGTAGGTGAAACCATAACTCAACAATATTTCAGGTATGTTGAGATTGTGGATACGCTAATGGATGTTGGAGTAACTCTTGAGAATAGGGACTTTGTAAGGAAGTTTATATCCTCTCTTCCTAAACAATGGACACATTATTGTGTTGTTATCAAGAGGACTGAGAACCTTAAGACTCTTACTCTCACAGAGTTGTATGGTATTCTTAGTGGCTACCAGATAGAGATGAACATGCAAAACTCATCTGGTAACTCTAGCAATCAACTGAGTTCAACCCTCCATGTGGTTGAAAGGGAAAGCATTGAACCACAACATCATCTTATATGCTACTCTGACAACTCACAAAAGGGCCCTTTCATCACCTTCCCATAGACTCCAAGAGAAAGCTACACTCAAGAAAGTCCTTTCCAAGAGACAAGTTCTTCTCATGCCTTTGTCTTTGCTGAAGAAACCATAGGCAACTTTCTCTTCACCCTTAAAGACCTAGACTGTATCCATCTAGATGATCTGGAGTACATGGAGATAGTTCTGCAGATGGCTCTTCTCACTCACAGAGCCAAGAAGTTCTACAAGAGGAGAGGGAGGAAGTTTCCAAGCAATACAGCCAGTGGAAAGTTTGGGCAGGATAAGAGCAAAGTAAAGTGTTACGACTGTAACCAGATGGGACACTTTGCAAGGGAGTGTAAGGCACCAAATGTCACACCCCAACCTTGACGGCGGAAACGTCGAGGTGTGAGGGTTAAGATTGTTCACAGCCACATAACGCTATATTAAATTGCAAATATTATTTATCATAAGTCTTAAAATGAAATACAACCATAAGTCTCAAACAAGAGATAAGTTCAAACATAAATCAAAACATAGCATAACATTTTATTTATTTAACTAGGTCCAAGTCCAAGTTTTAATGCAAGCTTCAAAGTCCACTTTAAACTTGGGGGTTTCCTGAAACATGATAAAAATAAGAGTCAACTAGTAATAGTTGGTGAGTTTCCAAGGTTTTCATACATAATATGATAAAGTTTACAAGTAGCAATTCATGTCATAAGTCATAAGCAAGTAAGGTTATAGAACACATATCGTTACAACCAAACCTCGACTTGATTACAAGTATAAAAGATTGGCTAAGTGTATTTGGTTCCCATGATGAACAAGCATACGTCATCAGGAGTCGGCAATACCTCGACTTTAGCACCAAATAGGCTTGTCAGGCCCAAAGATCTAAGACGTCGCCAGGCTAGCAATAGTTAATGATTGTAAACAAACTATGTAGCTCATATAATCACTTACAACACACAAATAACCATGACAAAATATAAGTTGAATTGCAAGTGATTTACAAGTCTCAAATGTGTATAAGTGTATCCTGTATAAGCAATCATGTTTCACCCCAAAATAGTGTGAAAATATGAAAAAGGGGCAAGGAAACTCACGTGGTCAAATAAGTATATTAGGGAGATTAATAAGATTAATAATAAGCGTCGTTCCAAAGTCGTATCGTCACAAGATACCTAAATATATATGTTCACAAGGTTAAAATTTTACAATAAGCTTAATAAATTAACATAAACTAGGTTCAATGTGATGTTTGGGGATTTTATCAATTATATTTAACAATTGAGAAAACAATTATATATTCGTGAGAACAACATGCTTATATTTTATATAAATATACAATAAGAATAACATTTATAATATTTGTATAATATTTATATAGTTTTAATAAAGTTTTATAATTAAATAAACACGAATTAAACAATAACTTAAGTAAACAATGGTTGAAATAATAAACTAGTATTTTTAAGTCTAAATTCTATAGAATATATATATTAACTATAACATTCACTTTAGAATTTTAAATAAAATATAAGAACATTTTTAATAATAAATTGCAGAAAAATATTTAAATAGTTTAGAATATACGAAATTTATAAAATGAATTTTCTTACAATTTTTAGAAATTTATACATATATATATATATATATATATATATATATATATATATACATATATATATATATATATATATATATATATATATATATATATATATATATATATATGTATATATATATATATATATATATATATTTAAAAGCTGTAAAACAAGTAAAAAAATGTTGGAGGTCACTGGGTTCGAACCCGTGACCTCTAACTGAGAAGGTGAACATGGAACCAGTAGACTAAAGGCCTCAACCGCGTTTAGATTGGGTTTTTAATTGTTTAATACCAAAGTTAAAACAAGCCCCAAATTTTCACATGAACCCTAGTTCAAACGAACCCAAAATTGAGGATCAATTCGTGTAAGATAGCCGAATTGATGTTAGGGCTTTTAATCCCTATAAAAAATCGAGTGTGTAGGTGAAATCAATTACCCGATTTCAAAGTGTTAATACGAGATCGACCGATGAACAGATCGCGGCCTACGCACAACTTTGGTGGTTGCTCCAACGATGTTGATAAGCAAATTCGTTGTACAGGAATCTTCCAAGGATGATTAGGAACAATAGCCCTTTATCAATTTGAGGTTAGGATGCGTGAAAGATGATGAACACCTCGAGTGCAGGTCGTGTTGATGCGAGAGAATAGTTCGGATTGTTTGAGAATGATTCTGATGAAATTACGATTGTTAAGAGTTTTAGGAATAGCTAACGTTCGATTTAGTTACAATTAATTTGATTATTATGGTGCTTTGATGGTCGAACGGCTTGAACTTGATGGCCGACGGTTACATAGCTCGAACGACACACATAATCAACTTTAAACTCAAATTAAAGGGTACTTAAGGTTCGAATCGTATTCTAGAACGGTTGGGGACGGTTTTAGATAAAAAAAACGTCGATTTGGTGGTTTTGGTGCCTCGCCGGACTTGGCCGGAGTCCGGCCGGCGAGGTCACCGGAAAAACGGGTATGAGAAGGGGGGTGGGGTTGGTTTTTTTGCAATTTACAAGTTTGGTCCCTGCAATTTTATTTTTTGTTATTTTATGTTAAACCTTTCTTTTTAAAGTTTCAAAACTAACAAACAACCCCCTAAACTTAATAAGTTTTAAACATATTACAACTTATTATCATTATTATTATTATTATTATTAACATAAGCTTGGTTACTATTATTGTTATAATAGTAATTATTATCAATCTTATTAGCATTGTTATCATTATTGGTATTATTATTATTAGTGATATTATTATTATTATTAATAGTATTATTACTATTATCATTAGTTATTAAAAAGAATTAGAGAAAACCAAAGAAATAGGCATGATCACACCATAAGTTTCATAATTGACAAAAATGGCCCTTACATAATAAACGAAACTAACTACATAGTTAACAAAAATACGAGATGTTACAGTCTCCCCAACTTAAAAGAATTTCGTCCCGAAATTAAGAGAAATGAAACTATACAAATAAGAATGGGTATTTCTTCTTCATGTGCTCCTCACGTTCCCAAGTAAATTCAGCGCCACGTTTATTCTCCCAACGAACCTTGACGATTGGGGTTGTTGTGGTTCTAGTCTTCTTCATAATGCGATCCATGATCTCAACAGGCTTCTCGACAAAATGCAATGACTCGTCAATCTGGATGTCTTCCAACGGGACATGCAGACTTTCGTCAGCCAAGCACTTTCTCAAATTTGAGACGTGAAATACAGGATGAACTCCACTAAGGTCGAAAGGTAGCTCTAGTTTATAAGCCATTTTTCCAATCCTTTTCAGGATTTTGAAAGGTCCTACAAATCTTGGAGCCAGTTTGCCCTTCTTTCCAAAGCGAACCACACCTTTCCACGGTGAAACCTTAAGAAGAACCATCTCCCCAACTTGGAATTCCAATGGCTTACGTCGCTTGTCAGCATAGCTCTTTTGACGACTTCTCGCTACTTCAAGGTTCTTGCGAATGATAGAAACTTTATCGGTCGTCTCTTGTATAAGTTCAGGACCAGTGATGAAGTTTTACACCAATGTCGGTCCAACAGATCGGGGAACGACACTTACGACCATAAAGTGCTTCAAACGGTGCCATCTTGATACTCGAGTGGTAACTATTGTTATACGAAAATTCCGCGAGCGGTAGATGCGTATCCCAATCACCACCAAAGTCAAGAACACACAGGCGTAGCAAATCCTCCAAGGTTTGGATCGTTCGCTCGGTTTTACCATCAGTTTGAGGATGGTAAGCCGTGCTTAGATCTTGTTGTGTACCCAAGAGTTCTTGCATTGACGACCAAAAATGTGAAGTGAAACGAGCATCTCGGTCGGATATGATGTGGAGAGGTACCCCATGACGACTTACAATCTCATCAACGTATATACGAGCTAACTTTGATGTCTTGTAAGTGTCACGTATGGGTATAAAATGTGCCGACTTGGTCAATCGGTCAACGATCACCCATATGCTATCATGTCCTCGAGAGGTTCGGGGTAGCTTTGTTATGAAGTCCATGGATATGTGTTCCCATTTCCACATAGGAATCTCGGGTTGCTCAAGTAATCCACTTGGTCGTTGATGTTCGGCTTTAACCTTCGTACACGTGAGACACTTAGCTACATAAGTCGCTATGTCTTTCTTCATTCCAGGCCACCAATATTGACCACGTAGGTCCATGTACATCTTATCAGAACCAGGATGAATAGAATAACGAGTTTGATGAGCTTCGTTCATAATAAAGGTACGAAGGTTATCGCGCTTTGGAATCCAAATTCGATTGGCGAAGTACATCAACCCATTGGGTTTCGTTTCCAATCGGGTTAGAAGATTATGCTCCAATTCATCCTTCATTCTTCCTTCTCGTTGTACCATTTGTTGAGCCTCCAGGATACTAGACTCGATTTCACTATCTAGACGTCGATCGCGAATTTCTTGGAATGAGATCATCTTGTTGTGAATCTTTCGGCTTAGTGCATCGGCTACAACGTTTGCTTTACCAGGATGGTAACGAATGTCACAATCATAATCACTAATCAACTCTACCCAACGACGTTGTCTCATATTGAGATCTTTTTGATTGAAAACGTGTTGAAGGCTTTTGTGATCGGTGTAGACTATACATTGCGTACCATACAAGTAGTGTCTCCAAATCTTCAAAGCAAAGACAACAACACCAAGCTCGAGATCGTGTGTTGTATAATTCACCTCGTGAACCTTCAATTGTCTCGATGCATAAGCTATGACCTTCCCTCGTTGCATGAGAACACAACCAAGGCCTTGTTTAGATTCATCACAATACACGGTGAAATCGTCGTTTCCATCGGGTAGGGTCAAGATAGGAGCATTGCACAACTTGTGCTTTAACGCTTCAAAAGCTTCTTCCTGCTCGGGACCCCACTCGAATAGTTTATTCTTTTGTGTCAAAGTAGTGAGCGGTTTTGCGATCCTCGAGAAGTTGGCAATGAAACGCCGATAATAACCAGCAAGACCAAGAAAAGAATGAACTTCGGTAGGAGTTGTAGGAACACACCAATTCTTCATAGCTTCCACCTTTGCAGGATCAACGTGAATTCCTTGGCTATTCAGTACGTGTCCTAGAATTGAACTTCCTCGAGCCAGAAATCACACTTCGAGAACTTCGCGTACAATTGCTTTTTCTTCAACAATTCAAGAACCAATCTCAAATGTAGTTCATGATCGGTGTTGGACTTGGAATAGATAAGTATGTCATCAATGAAGACGATCACAAACTTGTCTAGATAAGGCTTGCATACTCGGTTCATGAGATCCATGAAGACAGCAGGAGCATTGGTTAAACCAAAAGGCATGACCATAAACTCATAGTGCCCATAACGAGTACGGAAAGCGGTCTTTGGGATATCATCATCATGGACTCGCAATTGATGATAGCCAGAACGTAAATCGATCTTCGAGAAAATAGCAGCTCCTTGAAGTTGGTCAAACAAATCATCGATACGAGGAAGAGGATAACGGTTCTTGATGGTAAGCTTATTAAGCTCACGATAATTGATGCACATATGAAACGTTCCATCTTTCTTCTTCACGAATAGAACAGGTGCACCCCAAGGCAAAGAACTAGGACGGATGAAACCCTTCTCGGATAGCTCTTGAAGTTGACTAAAGAGTTCTTGCATTTCCGATGGTGCAAGCCGATATGGTGACTTAGCCACGCGGTTTGCTCCCGATATCAAGTCAATTTTAAACTCGACTTCACGCACGGGAGGTAAACCACTAAGGTCATCGGGAAATAGTTCGGGAAACTCTCGTACAATAGGGACATCCCTAAGTTCTTTCCCTTTGACTTTCGTGTTGACCACGTAAGCCAAGAAAGCCATATACTTCTTGCTTAAGCACTTTCGGGCTTGAGTGCAAGACATGAGTTTAAGTCATTTGGAAGATTTTTCACCGAAACTTTCAAAGTATCTCCAGAGGGTAACGGTATACGAATGCACTTCTCGAAACAAATGATCTCGGCATGGTGTTTGGCTAACCAATCCATACCAATGATGACGTCAAAACTTCCAAGTTTCATAGGGATAAGATCGATGAGAAAATCATGTGTGTCAAGACTTAAGATGCAATCACGAATAATGACGTCAACGGTGATCGGTTCTCCATCGGCAACTTCAACGGTAAGAGGTCTTTCTAGTTTCTTATGTGGCTTAGCAAGTATGGGTTCAAACTCTAACGAAACAAAACTCTTATCGGCTCCAGAATCAAATAGGACATAGGCATAAGTTTTATTAATAAGAAACATACCTGTTCAATTTTAAAGGTATTTAACGACGCAGGTAACACATGAAAAGAATTAGGTCACAAAAGTTAATATGGTAAGTTAACATATCATTCACCACATCGTTGTTTGCTTGTGCTTGGTTAGCGTTGATGTTGAAAGCACGTCCTCGGGCTTGTGGAACATTACCCACAAGACGAGGGCATTGTGGGCGGAAATGACCAGGTTCCCCACAGTTGTAGCAAACACGGTTTGTGACCACAGCGGCGTTGTTAGGTGCACGGTGACAAGTCGCCACCAAGTGACCATATTTACCGCATAAAGTACAGATACGACATGGTTGATTTCCCCGGGTGATGGTACCTACAAATGTTGCACATAGGCTGAGGACCAGCATAAGCCCTAGCCCCAGGCACTTGTGCCACAGGTGCAGCCGTAGGTACAAGTTGTCTTTGGGGTTGTTTGGGTGCAGCCACGGCATAGTTGCGTGCCGGTGTAAACTTGCGCTTGTTGTTGTTGTTGTTGTTGTAAGACGGTTCAGCTTTGGTCTCCTTAACAGCCTCGGTAGCCGTCTTCTCCACCTTCTTTGCACCCTTCATAGACATGGTGCCCGCTCGTATATGGTTCTCGGTGAGTTGAGCGGTGATAGTAATGGCTTCTTCCAAGGTTGTGGGTCGACTACCCACCACATCATCTTGAATTTAGGGTGGTACACCCTTAATGAACTTCTCGATGTTGCGGGGGACAGTGTCGACCATGTGAGGCAGCCGTATACTCAACTCATGATGCCTAGTTGAGTAGGCCAAATGATCACCATCATTTTGCTTCAAGTTCCAAAACTCTTCTTCCAACTTTTGCAATTCACTTCTTGGGCAGAACTTCGCGATGGCGATGTTCTTGAACTCTTCCCAGGTAAGTGCTTGCACAGCTTCAGGACCATGGTTTCTCTTCTCGCTATTCCACCAGGTAAGTGCCCTTTGTTGGAGCACACTAGTAGCATAACGAACCTTGAGCGTCTCGGGACACTCACAATTGATAAAAGTATTCTCCATGCTTTCGAACCACTCAAGAAGACCAGTGGCTCCTTCCTTGCCACTAAAACTAGTGGGCTTGCAAGAGCTAAAGTGTTTGAAGGTGCAAGTTTGATTGTTCCCGTGTTGGTTGTTCCCGTTTTGGTTGTTGCTGTTCTCTCCATGACCATTACCATTGTTGCTAGCGTTGGTCGTTAAGGTGCTATTAAGTTCAGCAACCATGGTCGGGATGACAGCAGCCATTTGTCGAGCAATCATGGCGGCTAACTTACGATCGGAACTTCCACGCTTTCCATGATGACGAGACATGCTGGAATATACAAAATGAGTTAGATATGAGAATTGGAATATCAAGGATTATAGTTCAACAAGGATAACACAAAAGTTGTAAGGCATATGGAATGCTTCCATTTGGTAACGCATTACCATTTGGAAACGTTGACACGTGAAGGTAAGTTGACCCACTCGCCTTAGAAATTTGTGTATGTTGACCATAGTTTATCACTCATCCCAGAAATCCCCAGGTAAGCATAACTAGTCCCGTAGGATTTATGCGTTATGCTTGCCTTAGCCCGAGGGCCTTTTGCCAGGAAATCCAGAATACAGGTGTCTATGTGTCACACAAATTTCATAGGTTCATGAAATCAAAACCTTGATGAGATTTTACATAGATTAGACATAAGTCTAAGGATCCAAGTCATAAGCATAAGTATACAATTCCACGTGTCGTCGAGAATAAGATTAAGAAGTTTCATTTGTCGGGGAGAGTCAAAGTGTCAAAGGTAAGTTTAGGGAGACGAGTAACAAAGTTTAAACAATTACAAGGCAAACCTATGCTAAGGCATCAAGTTGCACATAAGTAAGGTATAGCATTATGTAGCATGTAACAATATGTATATTTCCAAGCATATAAATATTTTTCTAAGAGGTTCATGCATAAGCTATAGTCTAGGTCACCATTTCTAATAACCTAAATTCCTATAGTTATGGGCTCTGATACCAATCTGTCACACTGACGGCGGAAACGTCGAGGTGTGAGGGTTAAGATTGTTCACAGCCACATAACGCTATATTAAATTGCATATATTATTTATCATAAGTCTTAAAATGAAATACAACCATAAGTCTCAAACAAGAGATAAGTTCAAACATAAATCAAAACATAACATAACATTTTGTTTATTTAACTAGGTCCAAGTCCTAGTTTTAATGCAAGCTTCAAAGTCCACTTTAAACTTGGGGGTTTCCTGAAACATGATAAAAATAAGAGTCAACTAGAAATAGTTGGTGAGTTTCCAAGGTTTTCATACATAATATGATAAAGTTTACAAGTAGCAATTCATGTCATAGGTCATAAGCAAGTAAGGTTATAGAACACATATTGTTACAACCAAACCTCGACTTGATTACAAGTATAAAAGATTGGCTAAGTGTATTTGGTTCCCATGATGAACAAGCATACGTCATCAGGAGTCGGCAATACCTCGACTTTAGCACCAAATAGGCTTGTCAGGCCCAAAGATCTAAGACGTCGCCCGGCTAGCAATAGTTAATGATTGTAAACAAACTATGTAGCTCATATAATCACTTACAACACACAAATAACCATGACAAAATATAAGTTGAATTGCAAGTGATTTACAAGTCTCAAATGTGTATAAGTGTATCATGTATAAGCAATCATGTTTCACCCCAAAATAGTGTGAAAATATGAAAAAGGGGCAAGGAAACTCACGTGGTCAAATAAGTATATTAGGGAGATTAATAAGATTAATAATAAGCGTCGTTCCAAAGTCGTATCGTCACAAGATACCTAAATATATATGTTCACAAGGTTAAAATTTTACAATAAGCTTAATAAATTAACATAAACTAGGTTCAATGTGATGTTTGGGGATTCTATCAATTATATTTAACAATTGAGAAAACAATTATATATTCGTGAGAACAACATACTTATATTTTATATAAATATACAATAAGAATAACATTTATAATAGTTGTATAATATTTATATAGTTTTAATAAAGTTTTATAATTAAATAAAATGAGCACGATTTAAACAATAACTTAAGTAAACAATGGTTGAAATAATAAACTAGTATTTTTAAGTCTAAATTTCATAGAATATATATATTCACTATAACATTCACTTTAGAATTTTAAATAAAATATAAGAACATTTTTAATAATAAATTGCAGAAAAATATTTAAATAGTTTAGAATATACGAAATTTATAAAATGAATATTCTTACAATTTTTAGAAATTTATATATATATATATAATTTTTTAGAAGCTGGAAAACAAGTAAAAAAATGTTGGAGGTCACTGGGTTCGAACCCGTGACCTCTAACTGAGAAGGTGAACATGGAACCAGTAGACTAAAGGCCTCAGCCGCGTTTAGATTGGGTTTTTAATTGTTTAATACCAAAGTTAAAACAAGCCCCAAATTTCCACATGAACCCTAGTTCAAACGAACCCAAAATTGAGGATCAATTCGTGTAAGATAGCCGAATTGATGTTAGGGCTTTTAATCCCTATGAAAAATCGAGTGTGTAGGTGAATTCAATTACCCGATTTCAAAGTGTTAATACGAGATCGAGCGATGAACAGGTCGCGGCCTACGCGCAACTTTGGTGGTTGCTCCAACGATGTTGATAAGCAAATTCGTTGTACAGGAATCTTCCAAGGATGATTATGAACAATAGCCCTTTATCAATTTGAGGTTAGGATGCGTGAAAGATGATGAACACCTCGAGTGCAGGTCGTGTTGATGCGAGAGAATAGTTCGGATTGTTTGAGAATGATTCTGATGAAATTACGATTGTTAAGAGTTTTAGGAATAGCTAATGTTCGATTTAGTTACAATTAATTTGATTATTATGGTGCTTTGATGGTCGAACGGCTTGAACTTGATGGCCGACGGTTACATAGCTCGAACGACACACATAATCAACTTTAAACTCAAATTAAAGGGTACTTAAGGTTCGAATCGTGTTCTAGAACGGTTGGGGACGATTTTAGATAAAAAAAACGTCGATTTGGTGGTTTTGGTGCCTCGCCGGACTTGGCCGGAGTCCAGCCGGCGAGGTCACCGGAAAAACGGGTATGAGAAGGGGGGGTGGGGTTGGTTTTTTTGCAATTTACTAGTTTGGTCCCTGCAATTTCATTTTTTGTTATTTTATGTTAAACCTTTCTTTTGAAAGTTTCAAAACTAACAAACAACCCCCTAAACTTAATAAGTTTTAAACATATTACAACTTATTATTATCATTATTATTATTATTATTAACATAAGCTTGGTTACTATTATTGTTATAATAGTAATTATTACCAATCTTATTAGCATTGTTATCATTATTGGTATTATTATTAGTGATATTATTATTATTATTAATAGTATTATTACTATTATCATTAGTTATTAAAAAGAATTAGAGAAAACCAAAGAAATAGGCATGATCACACCATAAGTTTCATACTTGACAAAAATGGCCCTTACATAATAAATGAAACTAACTACATAGTTAACAAAAATACGAGATGTTACACCAAAGACAAATGGTGTCTAAACACAAACCAGACCAAACAACACTGACAAACCTCCCCAGAATGAGAAGCCAAAGCAGCAAGCTGCAATTGCTGTTGAAGAAGGAGGCTTTGACTAGAGCTTTCAGGTAGAAGATGCATCTCCAAATCAAGCACTCATGGCAGACCACGATGAAGCCAAGGTATTGGAACATCTTTGTACTCCTGAATGTACAAGTTAATAGATACAGGTCCTATAACTTAGAAATGAGATCTGATCATGAGTCTTTAAATATCTTAAAAGTTGATTTAAAGAGAGCTGAGAATGATTATAAACTAAAGATAGAGGACTTAGAGAAAACCATCTCAACTCTTAAACATGAGCACACAAACTACAGGACTCAGATCAAAGACCTCATTACTAAGTTAACTGAATGTCAGGCTGAGCTTGTGATTAGCAAAGCCAAGGCAGAAAAATGTGTTCTTGAAGAAAAGACCTTCAAGAACATAATATCCTCATCCTTGCATGAAAAAGTTATCAAAATAAGTAGGGACTGGGATCTTGTGAGATAGCTCCTTCACACACAATCTTGTCTGTAAGATCTCCTAGGTGTGGAACTTGTGAAGATGAGCTTCCCCTTATAGACCCTGTGACTGAAGAGGATGAAGAGGAGATGGTGGAGAATGGCTCTGAGAAGAGTGAAGAAAAGCATTCTAAGAAGGGTCACCATCCTTTTGAGGAGAGCAAAGCTATAGGAATGACCAAGTCCAGGAGAAAGAACTTGATCAGGAAGGCCAAAAGAAAGTCCAAGAAGGCTCAAGAGATCAAGGCCACCTTCAATTCTACACAGAAAAAAGTCTTCATCTTTGCAGGATTTGAAGTGGTGAAGGCTGAAGACATCAACTTGAACTCCATCAACAAGAGTTCTGGTTCATGTCCAAATCATCTCATCATCAAGAAGAAGGCTGATCAGTTGTGCATCACTGTTTTACAACCTGAACCATCCAGCTCCAAAGGTAGTTCTATCCTCACAAGAATTGCCACAGCATCTGCAAAGATGAAGATGGAGAAGGAAAGTAATCAAGTTCAGCCTTGTTCACAAAAAGAAAACTCCTAGAAGGAAAAAATGGAATGTGTTATGTGAGGGAGTACCTATCATCTTGCTAAAGATTGTGTTTACAATCCAAAGAGTACTCTCCACATTACCAAGAAAGAAACTTCTAAGAGTTTGGAGAAAAAGAAACAAGCTTCGAAAGGAAAATCTTTTTCCTTCGGAAGCTCCAAAATGAAGAAGAATACAAGTGGAAACTTGCCTACGGAAGAAAATTTGGTCTCGGAAGAAAAAAATACTTCCGAAGCACTTAAGCCTGCTGTAATGAAAGCAAGATCTTGTGAAGGTCCAGTTATCAAAACTTCAGAAGTCAACAAAACTTCCGAAGTATTGAAGGTCAAGTCTAAGCTTCCAAAGGTGTTGTGGAAGTCAAAGAAAGACCAAGTGGTTGAAAGTTCTTCATCAACATTAGCAAATGATCCTTCTAGCATGACTATAGGATCAATTACTGTTTCATTGTCTTCAACTTCTTTTGATGAGCCCAAGACCAATGAGGCTTTCCAAATGTAACTAACCATCACTTTTGTGCAGGAACAACTCAAGACATACAGAAATGTATGGATCATTGACAGTGGGTGTTCCAGGCACATGACATGCAATAGGTCACTACTCCAAAAGTTTGAAAGAATTGATGGAGGACTAGTTGCTTTTGGAGGAGATGCAGGAGGTTACATTACAGGAAGGAGAAAGGTCACAAATGGTAAGCTTAGCATTGAGAAGGTAAACTTTGTCAAGGAGCTTGGGTACAATCTTTTGAGTGTTTCCCAATTTTGTGATCAGAGTCATAACATGCTCTTTACTGAGCATGAGTGCATTATTCTCAGGCCCGGGGTCGTCATTCCTCATGAGCATATCCTGCTCAGAGCCCCCAGGAAAGATAACATCTACAAGATGGATTTGCAAGAAACATCTCCCTCTGGCATAAAAGAATGTGCCATGTAAACTTTAAATATGAATAAATTAATTAACAATGATTTGGTAACTGGAATACTAAAATAAGAGTTTACAAGTGATGACCACTATGTTGCATGCCTGAAGGGGAAGCAACACAAGGTATCTCACAAGCCAAAGGAAAGAAATTCCATCATTAATCCCCTACACTTATTACATATGGATCTCTTTGGCCCCACCAATGTAATGAGTTTAGAAAGGACCTCTTATTGTTTGGTGATCACTATTGACTTTACAAGATTCACTTGGGTCTTCTTTCTTAGAACTAAGGATGAGACCCCTGAGATTCTAAAGAATTTCATCTTAAAGATTAAGAATCAATGCGATCACAAGGTCAAAACCATAAGATGTGATCAGGGAACTTAGTTCAAGAATCAAATCCTTGATACTTTTTTGTGATAAAAAAGGTATTACAAGACAATATAGTACTCCCAGGGCGCTTCAGCAAAATGGTGTTTCTGAGAGGAGAAATAGGACACTAATTGAAGCTGCATGAACTATGTTGTCTGACTCTAAACTGCCTATCACCTTCTGGGCAGAGGCAGTGAACACTGCTTGCTATGTGCAAAACAGAGTTTTAGTAGTTAAGACACATGGTAAGACTCCTTATGAACTTTGGAATAAGAGAAAACCTTTCACTGGTTTTCTCAGGTCATTTGGATGTCCTTGTACCATCTTGAATACCAAAGATCAAATTGCCAAGTTTGCTGAGAAATCAGATGATGAACATTTTATTGGATACTCTTCTCAAGCTACAGCTTATAGAGTATACAATCTCAGAACTAGAGTAGTTGAGGAGTCAACCAATGTGACTTTCAAGGAGCACACTCCCAGTGTGAAAGGTTCCGGTCCGGATTGGCTATTTGATCTTGATTAAGTTACCAACTGTTTTAACAAATATTGTGAGCATGTTTCAGGGTCCACAGATATACTACCTACAGGTGATCCTGACCCAAGATTTGAGCTAAGGAAACCTTCAGGCTACACATCTTCAGCTCTAGTGGTAACCAATCCCGCAAATGAAGCTTCTACCAGCACATCAATGAAAAATTTTGTTGATACTTCTGGGGTGCCTTCAAATTCCAGCTTAGAGGCATAAAACTCAAATGAAGGAGCTTCAAATGTTGGACAAAATGGTGGTGGTGAAAGTGATTAGGAATTCCTTGATGCTGATAGCCACTCCATTAAAGACAACATCAATGATGTCACACACTCATTGGATCAAGTCAATCTTGATAAGTGTGCTGATGTGGAGGGTGAATCCTCCTTGCCAGATCAGAAGTTCTCAAATTTAGATCTGTCTAAGCAACTTGTTGTGATCCTTCAGCTAAGGATCCACAAGTCTCATCCTACCACAAACATCATTGGAGATGTTGATTCAGGGTTGAGTACAAGAGGACAAACCCATGAGGCAAATGTTTGTCTTCACCCTTGTTTCTTGTCCTAGATAGAGCCAAAGAAAATTGATGAGGCTTTAAAGGATGGAAGTTGGGTTGAAGCTATGCAAGAGGAGCTGCTTCAATTCAAAAGGCAAAAGGTTTAGAACCTATGTCCTCTTCCTCAAGGGAAGACTACCATAGGAACCAAATGGGTGTTCAGGAATAAGAAGGATGATAGAGGACTTGTCATCAAGAACAAGGCAACACTAGTTGTTCAAGGGTATACTCAAGAAGAAGGAATTGACTACACATATGTTTTTGCTCCTGTAGCAAGACTTGAAGCTGTTACGATATTCCTAGCTTTTGCTGCATCCAAGAACTTCAAGGTCTAGCAACTTGATTTCAAGTGTGCTTTTCTTTATGGGGTGATTGATGAAGAGGTGTATGTAAGACAACCACCTGCGTTTGCAGATCCTGATCATCCTAATTATGTTTCCAGGCTTGATAAAGCTCTTTATGGGTTCCACTAAGCTCCAAGGAAGTGGTATGAGACTCAATCTCAGTGTCTCTGTCAGCATGGATACAAAAAGGGTACTATAGATGGAACTCTCTTCATCAAAGGAACATGAAATGACATAATGCTAGTTCAAGTATATGAAGATGACATAATCTTTGAGTCAAATAATCCAAAGCTCTTCAAAGACTTTGAGAAGCTGATGAAGGACAAGTTTAAAATGAGTCCCATGGGGGAACTTAATTTCTTTCTAGGAATTCAAGTGAAGAAAGTTAACAATGACATCTTCATAAGTCAGTCAAAGTATGTACAAGACATACTTAAAAGGTTCAACATGACTGATTGTAAGGTTTCTAAGACACCCATAGCCTAGAACCACTCCCTTGGACCTGATCTTTAGGGGGAGTGTGTTGATGAACATCTCTATAGGGCAATGATTGGGTCTCTTATGTACCTCACAACTAACAGGCTTGATATCATGTTTTCTACATGCATTAGTGCAAGATATCAAGCCAACCCCAATATGTCACACCTGGTCACTATCAAAAGAACTTTAAGATATCTCAAAGGTGCTCCATCACTTGGCCTTTGGTATCCAAAGGATTCTGACTTTAATCTGTATGCTTATACAGATAGTGACTATGGTTGTTGCAACATGACTGCAAAGTCCATATAAGGGGGATGTCAATTTCTTAGTGTAAGGATAGTCTCTTGGCAATGTAAGAAACAATCCTATGTGTCTGCATCAACTGCTGAGGCTGAATACATTGCTGCTGCAAGCTACTATGCTTAAGTGCTTTGGATTTAAAATCAGATGTTGGACTATGGATTCAACTTCAAGGAGACTCCTATCCACCTAGACAACAACAGTGTTATCTTAATCACAGAAAATCCTGTGTAACACTTAATGACAAAGCATATCATTATCAGGTATCATTTGATTAGAGATAACTTTGAAAAGGGATTAATCAAACTAGTCAAAGTTAACAAAAGTGAATAATATGCTGATCTGTTCACCAAAGCTTTTGATGAACAAAGATTTAAATATCTTGTATCAGCTATTGAAATGATTAACTTTGAATATCCTTTCTTAAAACTTAATCATATTATTTATAAAACCTGTGAGTCCTAAGTTGTCTATTTCATCATATTCATAAGCCCTTGTTTTCTTTGGAAGAAAATGTTTTCAAAAGATATTTCTTAGATTTTTGAAAATTCTGATCTCCTTTCTTTTCGTAAGATTTAAAATTACCTTCGGAAGAAATTTATGTCTTGGTAAACAAATAACTACTTCGGTAATTTTACCTTCGGAAGAAATTTCTGAAATATCTTCCGGAGCTTAAAATCAACTTAAGTACTTTTATGTTTTAAAAGAACAATTTTCTTTCAAAAGCAATTTACCTTCAAGTGTTTTTATTCTATTTAAAATAAAATTCTGAGTGTTAATTCTCTTCCGAAGCAAAATTCTAAAAAACCTTCGAAATATCTTCCGAAGCCAATTTGTCTTCCGAAGCTTTTTCTTCAAAACTTCCGAAGCTTTTTCTTCAAAACTTCCGAAGCAAATAACCTTCGGAAGATTTCTCGACTTCCAAGAAAACTACTTTTTGGGCAAAAGTAAACTACTTTTCCAAGGTGGGACCGACATCCAGATATTAAAGTTTATCATCTTTCATTAACTTTGTCTCAAATGCTTTTCACATAAATAACCAACGGTTCCCCCCTCTTTCACTATCTTCTTCAATTATACTATTCCTTAAATCTAAATTCTCCTAAACCACCTTTGTTCTTCATCTTCCTTCACCTTTAAGCTTCTCAAAAATGGCCAATCTAAAGCGCAGAAACACTCCTGATTTCTCCATGCAACTTCACAGGCAACCCAACCAGGTTGCTCTGTTGAACTCTGAGAAAGATGATTGTTTCTCAAAGGTTTGCCGTTTTCTGGCTCTATCCAACTACTTCACCTCCCTAACCATTGATCCTAATCTCTATGAGGATCATTTGCTTGAATATTGGAAGACCTGTCAAGAGGTCATTATGGATGGGGAGAAGGCACTATCTGCCATAGTGCAGGAAAGGACAATCTTCATCACTCCGGCCATCATCAACACGCACTTACAGCTGGATGATGAAGAAGGTGAGTTGTCCTTCCCAAAGGAAGCTATTAATCATTCTTTTAAGTAGATAGGCTATGAGGGAGATTTCTCTGTAAAGACCTTCAGGAAAGGGAAGGTATCATCCTAGTGAAAATACCTGCTTCATGTGGTTATCCACAACCTGTCAAACAAGCATGGAGGGTGGGACCAGATTCCTGAGGATCTCTTCTTCATAGTGCATGCAATGGTTCAAGGGGTCAAGTTCAGGTACTCTCAATTTGTTTATACAAATTTGCTTGCTAACTTGGACTCCTTAGAGTAATATGTGTTTCCTAGATATGTTCAATACATTCTCAACTGTGAACTGGGCTCACTGTTGAGGGAAACAGGTAATATTCTTAAATTGGGATAGATGAAGCCCGGCATCTTTAAAATCATGGAGAAGCCAACTGTAGGCTTCTCAGGGGTAGAAACAGCCCTTGTCCTAAAAATGTTAGAGCTCATTGCTCAAGGTGACAACCTAGCAACACAAGCTAGTGTTGAACCCACACCTTCTACCTCCCAACCACCAAAAAGACCACAAATCACCCTCACCTACCAAAGAAAATCCAAACGAACCCCTTCTCAAGATATTGAGCTTGTGCAGGCCCCCATACCCTCACCCATATAGGAGGAAGTGCATCCTAGAGCTCCCACTTCCCCTGAGGATCAAACCACTCCCATCTCTTCAAGAATTAGTGCTGAGGTTCCTCAAGCTCCGCCTGATGAGCTCACAAACCCAACTGCATTAAGCCTTCACTCTGAGTCTCAACACTCAAGTGAACAACCTTCAGGGGACATTTACCATCCCTAGCCTTTAAATTTAAATCAACCCATTCCCAACCTTTAATTCTATACTGATGAAGACTTAGGTATCAGTAAGTACCATGAGTCTCTCTACTCTTCCCCTACTCAAAGAGAGATGAGTACTCCAGAGTCTCCTTTGTCTAGCCCACATCAGTCACCTATCACTGAGGTGGATCAACCTGAACCTGTTCAGGAGATTTATATGGAAGAGGCTCTCACTTCTGCAAGTGATTACATCATTAAGACCTCAACCATGGCAACTCAGCCCATTGACACTTTAACTGAGGCTGTCAATGTGCAGAGAAAATCCAGCAGCTAAAAACCTGAAGCTGGTGGTGAGAGAGAGGACTTTGGTCCAATCATCTCCTCCCCAAATGATTCTTCTAATGAAGATGAGGGGAACTTGAGACTATAGGTGTAAAAACTGTCAAAAACATGCACCTATTTAGTCTTTAAGGTTAGTCACCTTGAATCTCAAGTGACTACCATGCACAACAGGGTCAATGATCAGCAACTTGAGATATCTTATCTCAGGGAAAAACTAGTTCGAAGACCTTTAAGGAGAGCTCAACAAAGAACACAAGAACCTGTGAATGTGATTGACCTAACTCCTAGCTCACCTATGCAAGAAGGTGATGCTACCAAAAAGGGGGAGAAAGTCATTACAGTCACAGAACCTAGGAGTTCTTCAGAGAGTATGGACATTGAGGACTCACCATCCTCACTTGCAATTGTGCATACTCAGCAACTTCCTCAAGTTCACATTGATGTGGACTCTATAGACTCTTTCATTCAGAGTCTCTTTGAGAAAGGCATTCCAAGGGCTATATCATCTCCACCCCAAGGAACTTCAAACTACATTATTGGGTGGAGGTATGATGCTGATAGAAGAGCCCTTATTCTTCAAAAAGTTCAAGGGAAGCAAGAGGTGTTCAACTTTCAGACCTTGAACTACTATGAAGGTCTTGACCTAATCAACATGCCACTTGTCAACCCAAGTCAATCTAGACAAGCTGACAGGCTGGCACAAAGGATTCAAGACAGAATTACTGAAGAGTTCAGTCTAAGAAGGAGACAAAGGCAATCAGGTAATGTCATTGGTCAACTAGATGTTGAGGCAGACCCTGAGATTAGCTTCAAAGGGAGAACCTTGGTTGAAAGCCCAGTGATAGAGCCTGAGAGCCCTTTCACACCAACAACTACTTCAAAAATTCATCCCTTTAGTGAAACACCTGCTGGTGAAGGTGTCTCACAACCTCTCTCTGGCCAGAGCTTGGATGCTACACCAAGCAATAAAGGCCAAAGCTCTCTCCACCCTGTGTCACAAAGGGATGTGGATGACAAAGGGAAAAGGATTCTAACTCCTGAGGAGATTGAGGAGGAGGAGAGAGAGATGAAGAGGAAGCTAAGGGGAGAAAGTTCCTCTGGGTCTTCAGGCTTTATGCAAGCTGCAATCAGGGTTGCCCCCAGACCAAACAATCAAGATGATGAGTCCGGAAGGAGACTTGGTCCTATGTCTCTATCAACATTGGATGAGCACATCAGGGTAATGAAGCAGAAGATCAAAAGTGGTGAGCTAATTAACTTACACTCCCCTCCAAGTCAAGCTGCTCCTGAAGTGGAGGTTAAGGTTGAACAACCTGAGACAACACAACCTGGACCTCCTGCTGAGCCTCAACAAGCTTCATCTTGTGATCCACAGCAGGGTCAAACTCCCTTTCCTTCTGAACCTGTGAGGGAGGAACACCCAACTGAGCTAGACAAGACTGATCAACAAGGTCTTGCAGACTAGTCTTCTCTGTTAAAGTCCTCAAAGAGGATGAAGAGGATGGCTTCTAAACCAAAGTTAAAAAGAAGAAGAAGCCTGAATCATCCACCTCTACACCTCAGTCTGAGTCAGATCAGCCTGAGGAAGTGCATGAAGAGGCAACTGAATCAACTCCAATACCAGTGGCTCCTCTTGCAGCTGAGAGACCCATCTTATCCTGGACCTTCACAACTAATCCAGAGTGGTGGCATTTGATCAGAGATCAAGGTGGTGAAGATGTCTACACATGGCAAGAATTATTTAACCTACCTCTACATGATCTCTTTGAGATGAGAAGATACTGTGAGAGTCTGAGTGATCCTGACCATCTAATGAAGAAGGTCATTGTCATTATCATTTTCAGGATTGTCAACAGCTGAAGATCTTTAAATGTTTTGGTAGCATCAGCCTAGGGGAAGTTTGTAAGGATTCCTAGAAGTCTGATGCAGCCAAAACATTCAAAGTCTCTCTACATGCATGCACTGAAGAACATAAATAGAAATGGTTCGGAAGTTTTACTCCTTGCACTAGAAATATTCTAAGTGTAAAATCTTCCGAAGCCAAGACCAACATCTTCTGAAGCCAAAAGTGAAGTCTTTCGAAGCTTCGAAGACAAAGTCTTCTGAAGCTTAAGAGTGAAGACAGATTTCTTCCTTTTAGAGACATGCTTTTATCTGATGTACTTTACCAGAAAGCTGGACCACCTTTCTCATGTAACTCTATTTAGTCACCAACTTACATGAGTTGGTGAAAAGGTCCATGCTTTTGGTAACTGTATATTAAGGTCGTGAGTCTGTGCTTTCTACTTTATGTACTTTAATCTTTTTTTGTGTTCTTACCCCTGTGACAACATCTCCGATGATGTTTGTGGTGGGGTAAGACTTGTGGATCCTTAGCTGAGGGATCACAGGAAGTTGCTGAGAAAGAACCAAATTTGAGAAATTTAGATCTGGCATAGATGATTCACCCTCCAAATTATCACACTTATCAAGATTTACTTGATCCAATGAGTGTGTGACATCATTGATGTTGTCATCTATGATGTGGTTATTAGCATCAAGGAATTCCTGATCACTATCACCATCACCATTGTTGTCTTCTACAATTGAGGTATCTTTATCTGGTTGAGGAGCCTCTGAGCTGGAATTTGAAGGCATACCAGATGTATCAGCTGAATTTGTCATTGTAGTGCTGATAGAGACCTCATTTGCTGAAGTAGTTCCAACTGGAGCTGAAGATGTATGAGTTGAGGGTCTTCCTAGCTCAACTCTTGGATCAGGATCACCTGTATTTAGATTTTCTGCAGGTCCTGAAACATTCTCACAAGATTTGTTAAAACAGTTGGTAACTAAGTCAAGATCAAATAGCCAATCAGGACCAGAACCAGCCACACAGGGTGTGTGTTCATTGAAAGTCACATTGGCTGACTCCTCAACAATTCTAGTTCTGAGATTGTATACTCTATAAGCCTTAGCTTGGGAAGAGTATCCAATGAAATATCCATCACCTGATTTCTCAGCAAACTTGGCAATTTGATCCTTGGTATTCAAGATGGTGCAGGGACATCCAAATGACCTGAGAAAACCAATGAAAGGTTTCCTCTTGTGCCAAAGTTCATAAGGAGTCTTACCATGTGTCTTAAATACTAAAACTCTGTTTTGCACATAGCAAGCAGTGTTAACTCCCTCTGCCCAGAAGGTGATGGGCAGTTTAGAGTCAGAGAACATAGTTCTTGCAGCTTCAATAAGTGTCCTGTTTCTCCTCTCAGCAACTCCGTTTTGCTGAGGGGTCCTGGGAGCACTATATTGTCTTGTAATACCTTTTTCATCACAAAATGTATCAAGGATTTGGTTCTTGAATTCAGTTTCGTCATCACATCTTATGGTTTTGACCTTGTGATCACTTTGATTCTCAACTTTTAAGATGAAATTCTTCAGAATCTCAGAGGTTTCATCCTTAGTTCTAAGAAAGAAAACCCAAGTGAATCTTGTAAAATCATCTGTGATCACTAAACAATAAGAGGTCATTCCTAGACTCATTACACTGGTGGGGCCAAAGAGATCCATGTGTAACAAGTGTGAGTAGTGATGGAGTTTCTTTCCTTAGGCTTGTGAGATACCTTATGTTGCTTCCCTTTCAGGCATGCAACACAATGGTCATCACATGTAAACTCTTTCTTTGGCATTCCAGTTACCAAATCATGTTTAATTAGCTTATTCATATTCTTAAAGTATACATGGCATATTCTTTTATGCCATAGGAAAGACTCATCACTATTTGCTTTAGATAGAAAGCATGAAACTTCTCCAGAGGGAGATGTTTCTTGCAAATCCATCTTGTACATGTTCCCTCTCCTGGGGGCTCTGAGCAAGATATGCTCATGAGGAATGACCACTCCAGGCTTAAGAACAATGCACTCGTGCTCAGTAAAGAGCATGTTATGACTCTGATCACAAAATTGGGATACACTTAGAAGATTGTACCCAAGCTCCTTAACAAAGTTTACCTTCTCAATGCTGAGCTTACCATTTGTGACCTTGCCCTTTCCTGAAATGTAACCACCTTCATCTCCTCCAAAAGCAACTGGTCCTCCATCAATTCCCTCAAAATTTTGGAGTAGAGACCTATTGCCTGTCATGTGCCTGGAACAGCCACTATCAATTATCCAGACATTCCTGCTAGTCTTGAGCTGTTCCTGCACAAAGAGAATGATTAGTTACATTTGGAAACCCAAGCCTTACTTGTCTTGGGCTCACTAAGTGTAAAGGAAGGTAATGCAACAGTAATAGATCCTATAGTTGTACTATGGGGATCTTCAGCTGTTGTTGATGGAGAAACTTCAGTCATTTGGTCTTTCTTAGACTTCCACACCACCTTTGGAGTCTTAGACTTGACCTTCAAAACCTTAGAAGCTTTTGGGACTTCACAAGTTTTGATGACTGAACCTTCGGAAGATTCTACAGTCACTGCAGCAGACATCAGTGCTTCGGAAGAACTCCTTTCTTCCGAGACCAATTTTACTTCCGAAGGTAATTTTCCATTTACCTTCTTTTTTGATTTGGAGCTTCCGAAGGAAACAGACTTTCCTCCGAAGCTTGAATCTTCTTGAGACTCTTTGAAGTCTTTGTATTGGTCATGTGGATAGTACTTTCAGGATTGTATGGGCAATCCTTAGCAATATGAGAGGTATTTTCACACATGACACATAACATTTTCTTCTTCAAAGGAGTCTCCTTTTGAGAGCAAGACTGGCTTTGGTCACATCCCTTCTCCACCTTCATCTTGGTAGATGCTGAGACAGCTCTTTTGGGCTGTGAAATGTTCTTGGAGTTTGATGGTCCAGGCTGTGCAGCAGTGGTACACAGCAGCTCAGTCTTCTTCTTTGTACTGAGATGATTTGAACAAGAACCAGGACTCTTAGCTAAGGAGTCTTGGTTGATGTCTTCAGTCCTAATTACTTTGAAACCTGCAGAGACAAAAACTTGTTTCTGCTTAGCATCAAAAGTAGCCTTGATCTCTTGAGCCTTCTTTGCTTTCCTTTTGCTTCCTGATCAAGTTCTTTCTCTTGGACTTGGTCATCACGGTATATTTCTTCTCATCAAAAGGATAGTGGCCCTTGGTAGAATCCTCTTCTTCACTCTTCTCAGAGGATTTCTTCACTATCACTTCTTCATCCTCTTCACTTATAGGATCTATGAGAGGAAGCTCATCTTCACAAGTTCCACACCTAGGAGATCTTACAGACAAGATTGTGTGTGGAGGAGCTATCTCATTGATCCCAGTCCCTGTCTATTTTGATAGCACACTTTGTTGTGTAGGGATGAGGATATCATGTTCTTGAAGGTCTCTTCTTCAAGAACACTCTTCTCTGCCTTGGCTTTGCTGATCACAAGCTCAGCCTGGCACTCAGTCAACTTAGTTATGAGATCTTGGATCTGAGTTCTAAAATCTGTATGTTCATGTTTTAGTACTGAAATGGTTTTCTCCAAGTCCTCTATCTTTAACTTGTAATCATTTTCAGACTTTCTAAAATCAGATTTTAATATGTTTAATGACTCCAGATCAGATCTCATCTCTAAGTTGTAGGACCGGTATCTATTTACTTTAGCAATGTATTCAGGAGTACAGAGATGTTCCAATACCTTGGCTTCATCATGGTCAGCCATCAGTGCTTGGTTTGGAGAAGCATCTTCCACCTGAAAGCTCCAGTCAAAGCCACCTCTTCAACAGCAACGGCAGCATGTTGCTTTGGCTTCTCATTCTGAGGGGCTTTGTCAGTGTAGTTTGGTCTGGGTTGTGTTTGGCCTCCATTTGTTTTAGGTGCCTTACACTCCCTAGCAAAGTGGCCCATAAGGTTACAGTTGTAACACTTAACTTTGCTTTTATTGTAACACCCCGAAAAGTCGAAACGAGTCAGTAAGGATAATGGGCTTAAATAATGGGTATTTAATAAAAGAAGGAAATGGGTTATGGGCCAAAATTTGGTTTATGGGCAAGAGCCTAAGTGATTAAGGCCCATAATCAGCCCTTAACCAACTCAAATCAGCTCCATCTCCATCATTACAACCCTAGCCACCAAAATTCGTAGAGAGAGAAAGTAGAGAGAGAAAGTGAAGAAAACCCAAGATTTGAAGCTTCTAAGGTGAAGAGGTTGAAGATCTGGGTGTTGGAGCATCAAGATCTAAGAAAGAAGCAACAAATCCAGGTAAGAATCGACCTCTAAACCCTTCTGTAGATCAAACCCGGATTCTAGGGTTTTGGGTTTTGAAAAGTTGCAAAGAATCGCATAAAGGTCACATTTTTACGTATGAAAACATGTATAAAGCTTAGATTTAGTCTCATGGATGATAAACTAAGAGATTGGACGTAAAAAGTTATGATTTTGGGTTAAAAATGGTCTGGACCGTAATTTTTATGCGATCTGCGAAACTGTGTGTTCATCCAGCGAATTTGCATATTCAATCAGCGAAACTGTGGATCTTCCTGCGAAACTATAGTTTCGCAGGTAGTTTCGCAGACATGTTTTTCCAACGAAAGTTGGGCGAAACTGGCAGCAAAACTGGCAGCGAAGATGCCAGCGAAACTGCCAGCGAAGCTGCTAGCGAAACTAGCAGCGAAACTGCTGGTGAAACTAGTAGCGAAACTGTTGGCGAACCTAGCTGCGAAATTGCTGATCTTGCAGCGAAATTAGCAGCGAATTTAGGTAGAAATTAACCCCTTTAAGTGTTAGCTTATCTGCAGGCTGCGTAGAGTGATCCTAGCCTTGTAAGCTTAGCCTAGAAGTTATTCGTGGTATCCAGGTGAGTTCTAGATCCCCTATTTACAAGTTTTCCATGTTTTGGGGCTATTATGCATACTAAAAATACGTTTTTAAATGACCAAGATTTTAAGGGGTTTTAACAAGAAGAACGATTTTTCTATAAGTAAATGTGTTATATAAAACCTTAAATATAAAAATTTTTCGCGCTGACCTGTCAGCCCGGCCCCAGCCAGGGGCGTTGCCCCTTGGACCCCACTAGGGGCTGCTGCCCCTAGGACCCCGCTGTCAGGGGCTGCCGCCCCCGAACCCCCGCTGTCTCGCGGCGGATCGATTATGTTTTACGATGATTTTACTTGGCATGATGTGTACTTAATAAGTTAAGTATTATATATATTAAAGTGGAAGATGATATTAATGAAAAGTGAAACTTAATGAATGTTACCCCCGGGCCCGTTTGATGATGGAAAGTCTTGCAAGCACTATGATAGACTTCACTTATGTGAGTCTAATGTATGATGATGGATCTGTATTCATGAGCGGGCTATGTGCCTTGCAGTGTGGATCAACTGTCGGGGGTTAGCTACCGTTTCATGTGTACCGACAGGGATTGGCATTTGTTGTCAATCAACATGGAGCTCTTGCTTCGTGCAATCTCACTTATGATGAAAGTGAAAGATAATGAAAGAATGAAAGATAATGAACATGCTTATTATGATGCAAGTAATGTTATGTACTTTGATGTATGCATGGTCATTATATGAAGGATAAAGTTTATATTTTCTTATATTATTTAAAACTAGAACTCGCTCAGCGAAGCTGACTTTTATGCATAATAGTTGGCAGGTAAGTGCTGATGCTGAGGATGGCACACGGAGCTACTTGGGGAGCTATGGATGGCATTCAAGTTTATGAAAATCTTTATTGTAATTTAAGGACAAGTAATATGTTTTGTTTACAATTAAAAAAAATGTATGAGTACGATGTGTTTTCAAACGTTTAAATGAATGTCTAATTATTTCCGCTGCAATGTTTTATTATTAAACTGATTTTATGCTATGATTAACCAACTGTGAGGCTTCCCGGGGACGGGGTCTTACATTTATCCAGCCCAAACTTTCCACTGGTAGAATTGCTTGGAAACCTTCTTCCTATTCTCTTGTAGAACTTCTTGGCTCTGTGAGTGAGGAGACCCATCTGCTGAACTATCTCCATGTATTCTAGATCATCTGGATGGATACAGTCCATGTCTTCAAGAGTGAAGAGAGAGTTCCCACAGCTTTCATCAGAAGACACAAAGGCTTGAGAAGAACTTGTCTCTTGGAATGAGCTTCCTTGAATAAAGTTCTCCCTTGGTGTCTCCGGGAAAGTGATGAAAGGACCCTTTTGTGAGTTGTCAGGGTAGCATATGAGATGATGTTGGGGTTCTATGCTATCCCTTTCAACCACATGAAGGGCTGAACCCATTTGATTGTTGGAGTTGCCAGATGAACCTTGCATGTTCATCTCCATCTGGTATCCATTGAGAATCCCATATAACTCTGTGAGAGTGAGAGTTTTGAGGTTCTCAGTCCTCTTGAGCACCACACAATAGTGTGTTCATTGCCTAGGAAGTGAGGACATAAACTTCCTTACAATGTCCCTGTTCTCAAGAGGAACTCCTCCATCCACTAGGGTATCCACTATCTTAACATACCTGAAGTATTGTTGAGTCATGGTTTCACCTGCTTTAAAGGTTAAGTTTTCAAACTGCTGCTTCAGGAGATCCTTCTTGTTCTCCTTGGCTTCAGAGGAGCCTTCATACATCAGCTTCAGTGCATCCCATAGCTGTTTTGCACTTCTTAAAGCCTCTGTATATAGAGTTTGGGAGAGCAGTCTGAAGAGTAGTCATGGCCTTCCTATCGATCTCTATTCTTTTGCTATCTTCATCAGAGTAGTTGGCCACATCTTTTGGAATCATACCAGCACCAGTAGCAGAAGGAGTGCTGGGTATGAAAGGTCCATTCTCAACAGATTCCCACATTCTTGAATCAAGAGACCTGATGAAACCTTCCATTCTCATACAACAGGTGTCAAAATCATCAAGAGTGATCAGTGGGGATTTGTTCATGGTTCCAGTCTCCATATCAGTCTTTGAGATGGATGCCATTTGGAGAGTTTAGTTTTTGTGTGTGTGAGGGATCTTAAGATGGTGAGATCTTATATCAAGAGCCTGGAAAGCTCTGATACCAATTGAAGGACCGTTTAAGGGCTTGAACAAATTACAACACAACAACACAATGAGGAGAGCAACTAAACTTTGATCAAACAGTGAACTGGATTAACCAAGTATGATACTAAGAACACAAGTAAAGTAAAGAGACAGAACAAGAGAGTTGGGTTTCAAGGAGGCTGTATATTTCTTTCTCAAGTTCTTTAACAAGTGTTACAAAGCATAAAGAAAGATACAAGAACTTGGAATACTTATACTACAACCTACAGCTGGCTATACTTTGAAAGCCAGCTGGATACAATTGACTAGACACTAACAAAATCAATTATAGGATCAAAAGGCATATCTGCCTTTTGACCTTGTGACTATGACATGCCATAGCTCACATCCTTATCTATTACAAAAAGGATAAAGTACATAAAGTAGAAAGTTACAGACTCAAGACCTCAATGTACAGTTACCAAAAGCATGGACCTTTTCACCAACTCATGTAAGTTGGTGACTTTACAGAGATGCAGCAAAAAGGTGCTTTATGGAACAGTACATTAGATAAAGCATGTGTACTAAAAGTCTTCGGAAGAAATCTGTCTTCATAGGTTGAAGCTTCGGAAGACTTTGTCTCTGAGGCTTCGGACGACTTCATGTTTAGCTTCAGAAGATATTGGTCTTGGCTTCGGAAGATTTTACACTTAGAGTATTTTCTAGTGTGTTGTGTAAAACTTCCGAAGCATTCTTTACTTCAGTACTTAGTGCATGTTGTAGAAACACATTGGATGTTTTGGGTTGCATCAGACTTAAGGAATCCTTACTTGTTGATTCCTCAAACATTAACTTGATTCCCTATTAACACCGATAATTCTTGATTGCGATCCTTGGATTCATAATAACAAACTGACTCTGATAGGATGAAATGTACCAATCTGTGATGATGTATGAACAGAATTCAATGAAATACAAACAAAGTAATCAAATCAAGCAAGATATCAACAAAATTCACAGTTTCATTAATATCAAGCAAAGACAAATTACAAAGTATGTAAACAGTCTCGTCTCTATCCTCGTTACTTACTTCCTGCAAGTCTAAGCTATTTATAATGAAACAAAAAGGAACTAACAAAATTTCAAAACTAGTCCCTATACTATTACAAATAGTAAAAAGACACCTAAAGACAATATGTTAATCTTTCTAGAGCACTAACAATACTCCCCCTAAGATTTACATGGTCTTCGGTCTTCAAAATCTTCAATCTTGTTTTCTTTTTATCTTTTCTTCAGCTTTATCTTCTATCTTCTATCTTCAATCTTCATTATTTATCTTCCATCTTCATCACTAAAAAAAATCTTCAGGTTCTTCCTTGATTTTGAATATTGGCTACTTTTTGTACATCTCAAGTTCATTCAAAGCATTAGAGATAGCAGACTTAAACTTGCTAGCAAGAATGCCTTGTTCTGGTTTTGCTTCATTTGTCTTTATCTCCATTTTATTCATTCTTTCTAATGTATCTTTTGATAGACTGAAATATCAATATTAGCGTATAACTCAATAGGATTTTGACTTTCCTTTGAGTATATTTCTAATACTCCTTTTCTTGAAATTCTCATGAATTAATGTCTTTGATGTCTTTCTTAACAATGTTTGCATAAGCAAGAGCTTTCCTTAATGATATTCTTTCCATTGCAGCATTCATCACATTGATGATAGAAAGAAAATACTTCTTATCTTGCTCTGCAATCTGTGGAGATACCTTTTCAAACTTTTGCACAGACAAAAATGATATATAACTTGGATGCAACAGCTTCAGTTCAAAAACTCCAAATAATGTAATCATATCCTCATCCTATTGTTCGAGATTTCGGACCAGTTTAAGCTCAGAAGTCTTAGTGTTATAGAACCACCTGAGAATTGGCTTTGACTTTTGATTACCATCAATCACTTTTAGACCAGGAGTTGTGACCTTTTCAAAATACTTGTCACAAAATTCCATCATTGAGTGTTCTTCTTCAGATTGTAATCCTTTGAGCTTTTTCTTCTTTAAAGTAGCAAAATACTCCTTGTCTTCTTGATCACATCTTGTTTGAAGAAATTTACTTGATCTATCCATTCCTCTTCTCAATAACTCTGTAATCATTTTGCCATGTTTAGAATCAGATGGATTGATCAGAGGTAATCTATTTAACTCTTTTAAATCTTGCACTGGAAGTTTAATAATGCTTGAGTACAAAAGATATACATCACAGACTGCATTTACTCTTTTGATCAAAAATGCATTAAATATTTCATCATACTTCCATGCTATTATCTTTACTTGGTTTGTAAAATCAGGAGCAATCATAGCATTTAACAACTCAGCAACCGATTGTCCTCTTTGTAATACATTTCTCACCAAGTCTCCAGTTGATCTGGCATTATCAAAAATTTGTCTTTGTTCTGATGTGGCTTTATATGCTTGTCTTTCAGGATCAGAAAACATTTTAATCAGATCTTTTCGACTATCATGAGCATCTGATTTTCTTGCCATCTGTTTAATCTCTAGAGGCTTTAACATTCTTGTTCTTTTTGTAATCTCAAGGTATTGAGGATTATCATTATCAAGAATGATCATCTTCTTTGATTGTTTTTCTGTTTCTTGAAAACTTCTAACAAGATTCCTCAAGGAAACAGATTGTAGTCTTTTCAGTTTCCTCCATGGGTAATTCCTAGCTTGCAACCAAGACCTTAAAGCTGGAATACTCATATCATCAAGATCAGGATGGTGCAGCTCAGAGCTTGATAATTCTTCTACATTAATACTTTCTTTAGCTCTATTCCATTCACCATGATCCATTACAGTCTCATTTGGATCAACAGGAGCAACTGACTCTGCAGTAATACATTTCTCATATTCATCATTTATTTGAGAAACACTCAGTCCATCCAAAAATACTCTATTGTATTTCATCTTCATAAGGTAGTTGTATCTATCTTCAAAGTCTTGTGGAATTTCGTCTTGTTCTTGAGTTGTTTCTTGTTAAGAGAAGTTGATACAAATTAAGCTTCATCTATGTCTTCTTCATCTAAAACTTCATCATACCAGTCATCATTGTAAACTTCTTCAATGTCTTCTAAGGCTTCAATTTGTTCTTGAACATTTTGCTCTTCAACAGTTTCTTCTATTCTTTGTGCTTTTGAAGATGACTCTGTTAAACTTGTATCTGCTACATCATCAAGTTTCCTTTTTCCTTTGAGCACCTCAAGATTCTCTTCAACAATCATCTCAGCTCTTATCATTTGATCCGGTGAAATAGGTTTTTGAGATTCTTTTTTCTTTATTAACTCATCTTTCAGTTTTTCATTTTCATCAGATAATTTCTTGAATTTCTCTTCAAGAATGTCATAATCCTTTATCATAACTTCAAAATTTTTAATTACATCTTCTTTATCTTTTGCATAGCTCACAAGCTTTTCATCTTTCAATAAATTTTCTTCATTCAACTTCAAATTTTCATTCTTTAGCTTTTGAATTTCCTTTTTAAGAGTTATATTTATCTCTTTCAATCTTTCATTCTCAACTTTCAATTCTTCAATTTCATTCTCTTTAATCAAATTTTCTTCTTTTAAGTTCTCCATCTCATCAATATCAACTATCTCCTATGTTTGTACCGACACATTGTGTGTTGCACTCACAGGAATTTCTTCAACTTCTTCATTCACTTAAACTTGAAACACTGGTTCATATAACATATCATTCATGAAATCAAAATCAAAAGTTTGATTTTGTGAATCTTCTTCATGTACAGAATCATCATAAATATCAGCATCATTAGTTTCTTCAGCTAAGTTTTGAGGTTCATTGACATTATCATCATCATTCCTTTCATCAATTTGTTCTTGATGTGCTTCAGTTGCACCATCATTACCATCACCATCATCATTATTTTCATCATTATCATCATCTGATGAGCTTTCAGTAGCTTCATCATCACTTTCTTCATCATCATCATCAATCATATCATCTACAACATCCTCAATAAGATCATTTGGATCTATTGATTCATCTTTAGATAAATGATAGTGTTGTTGATTGATGTCTACTTCATCCATAGCTATATTCCTTATATAATCAAATAACGGAATGTTTTGAGCACCAGAAATCATAGCAAGTCTCTTATACACAGCATCAGACATGTGCTCTAATTGGAGCTTATCTCCTTTAACTCCTTCAACATATAAATCTGGATTCTCTTCATTAATAAGCAGTTGGAGAAATCTTGGATACATCAAGTATTTGTTTCTCTTTCCTCTTTCAAGATAGAAGATGCAATGTCCACTGGGAATGAATCCACTTTGCCATGTTAAATCTTCTGTTTGTGGCTAAAGCAATGATAGGAGATGCGATGTCCACCGGGAATGAATCCCAACCAGCACTTCTTTTAGACATGCAATGTTGAAATATATAACACAACAATTTTTAGTGTTTATATACTCTTGCTCTAAAGAATTGTTTCTTAGGGAAGTGATCATGATGACCCATTTGTAGAAATACATATCTACATTCATTGAAAGTATACTCAGATAAGTCTTCTGGGTCATTTTCACCAAGTTTAAGAGCTGTTCTGATTGCTTGTTCAGAAACTTCAAGCATTCTATCTGATGTAATAAAAGCTTTTACAACTTTATGTCCTTCTTCATCTCTTTCTACTTCTGTTGTTCTCCATAATCTTTTGATCAACCTTGCATTAATCATTGGTCTTGCACACATTGCATAGACATATTTTGATCTAACAGAAATCGTATAATTTCTTCATAACCAAAAGCTTCTCTGTTTTCATCATCTAAGAAAGCAGCAACATTATGTTTAGGCTCAAACTTCAAAGTTGCCATCTACAAAACATAGAGAAAAAGAAAATAAGAACATTGACATTTTGATTAACGAGTTTCATTTTTACATATGAATTTGCAATTTTGTAATATTGAATTCAATTTTGACTTATGATTTTGACTTTTGACTTATGAATTTAATTTGTGAATTCTTTAAAATTTATTCATTTTGTATCTATCATCAAACATTTGAATTCAGATTTATCTACTTTTTGTTAAAAAAATATTTTTTTTATTTTTATTCAAAATTTGAATCTGTCTGTTCATTTTCTTCTACTTCCTTCGAAGAACATACTGCTTGATCTATAATCAATATCATTTACAATTCCAGTCGATGAACTTTATATCAAATTGCTCGAAATCTGATAAATATATCAACAATCCAGAGTCAATTTTAGATATTAATAAGATTTGATTAGTTAAACTTTGAATGTTAGTGTTCGAACGCCCAAATAGCAGTCAAACGCCTATATCAATCATCATGTTTTAACCAAAATCAACTGATTTGAATCACAAACTTACGTTTATAGATCCAAATAATATCTAACAATCAACAATATTTGTTGCAATCACTAAAAATCTGAGACTTCGATGATGACTGAGAGTCGATAGATCAGAGAATTGTTTTTGGAGAATTTTGAGTGTAAATGAGAAACAAGTGTAAGTGTTCAATTTATATTGAGTGAAGTTTTAGACGCATGAGCACTGTTTGTGCGTATGAAACCCTAAAATTCACAAAATACTGAGACGCATGAGCACTGTTTGTGCGTTTTGACTAAGACGCATGAGAACTGTTCAGTCGCATGAGCACTGTTTAGGCGCTTTTGCACTGTTCAGCCGCATGGAGTTCCTGAAACGTCTAACACTTGTAACTCTTGAAACATTTCAACACTGTGTAGACGCATGAGACATTTCAAACGTCCAACACTTTGTTAAAATCAGACTCATTATCAATGTTTAGGCGCATGGGTTTGTGTAAAACGCCCAAACACTTGGTTAAACTCATGGACTTATTACAACTGTTAGGCGCATGGGAATATGAAAAACGCCCAAACACTTGTATAATTCCTGAAAGTTCACCATGCTCCTATTTAGACGTATGCACACTATTTAGGCGCATGAGTTGACTTTCATGAGTCTTACACTTGTATTTTCCAAATTCTTCACGTGCACAGTGTTTTAACGTATTAGTAATATTTCATACTAATATTTAAACATTTTAAGCATAATTTTGAATTTTCCAAAATTTACCTTTTAGTCCCTCAAATTTGAACTTTTTGCATTTTGCACACTTAATTTTTAATTTTAACAATTTTAATTCTTCACTTGTTGTTTAACTTTTAAAATTTATTTTGTCCCTTCATTTTAGTCTCAAAACAAAATCAATTTTCTATTTTTCAACTTTTGAAAGAAGCATTTCCACCTGTAAATTTATGTAGGTTCATACTATCATTTTCAAAAGTTACATTTTCAAATTCACATAAACTTTCAATTTTAACTTTGATTTTGATTTTCTGAGAACAACTTTTCCATTTATTACTCCCCCTAAACTTTTATGTTTGAAAAACTTATAAGTTCCCTAAGGTAACATAATAAGATCATCCATCTCATTGTTACATTGCCTTCACACACAGAAAACATGCATAAAATCAAAATGAAAGCAGAATCAAAATCTAATATAAACAAAAGAATTAATGTCTGCAGTGAATATCAATGAAGAACAGTACATTAAAATAAAAAAAATTATGAATAGTCATAGACAATGAATAAATCCTGATCAAGTGTGTTCCAGGTCAGTGATATCACAGCAAAGGAGACACAAGATCTAAGGACAGAAAATGAGTGTTTTTGACAAATTATCAACTCACTTACTTTTTCAATTCTTGGATTGATTAGGGTAGATTTAGATATGACATGATGTAAATCATACAAAGACTAAGAGAGCTCAACTCTCATCATGACATGCAAGAAATAACACATACTCTACTCATTACCTGATACATATGTATCATCAGAGTTCATGTTACTTAAATTAATAGAGAATTATCATGGATGACCATTTGATCAGCTCTAACTATTCATTTGAATAGTTTGTGCAAATTGGCATCTTTTGCATCAAAGAGAAAATCCAGGCCTTTAATCACTTACAACAAAGGATATCTCAGCACTTCAGGTCTATGATGACTCATAACAGAGAAGTGATATGATGCTTGTAACAGATCTCATGATTAATCACATTACCAACAGGTGTGAGTGGTGTAACTTAACAAGCAATCAATCTGATAAGCCAAAACATCTCAAAAGTACTCAGATGAATACACACAAGAATTAAGATTTAGTGTAATCACAAGAATTTACTTTTTTAGTATAATAGCATGATATTGTCTACACATCATATCTGATCATGTCAGACTTTATTAACGAGTGAAGTATGCAACTGATCTCACTAATGTACTATCATTTCTCACATATTGCATAAACATATTCTTTTAAAAAAAATAAACTGACAATAAGAAAAAACTCTATTTGTTGGAGTTTTATTTTGTACTTTTGTATTTGGGTTTTCTGAGAAAACAAAAATCACACACACACAACATACAAACAGGCAATTAACATTGAGAGGATCACTTATGATGATCTTTTGATTTAGAGAGTTCACATATGATTAATAAGACCAATTGACTCTACTAAATACTTAAACCGTCCTGGTAGGAAGGCTTTAGTAAATAGATCCACCAACTGTTTTTCCGTTGCAATTTGAATCAATATGATTAATCCTTTTTCAGAGTTATCTCTGAGAAAATGATATCGAATTTCGATATTTTTTGTTTTTGAATGTTGAACAGGATTAGCTGTAATGAATATAGCAACAGTGTTATCAATGTAAATAGGTGTTTTAAGAAAATTAAACCCATAATCCAGTAGTTGATTTTGCAACCAGAGGATTTGAGAACATCCTACTGATGCAGCAATGTACTCAACTTCTGCAGTTGAAACAGAGACGTTTGTTTGTTTCTTACATTGCCACGAGACTAATCGAGGACCAAGAAATTGACACCCACCCGAAGTAGATTTTCTATCTTGACAACAGCCACCATAATCACTATCTGTATATCAATGTAGTTCAAAGTTACCCTCATAAGGATACCAAAGCCCTAAAGCTGGTTTACCTTTGAGATACCTAAATATCCTTTTGACAGCAATTAAGTGAGATTCTTTCGGGTCTGATTAATACCTGGCACAAACACAAACAGCATACATAATGTCTGGTCTAGATGCAGTAAGATACATCAAAGAACCAATCATTGATCTGTATAACGTTTGATCAATAGATTTTCCTTTTGGATCTGGTTCAATCTTGGTGTTAACATCTGCTGGAGTTTGTATGGACTGACAGTCTTGCAACTTAAATTTCTTCAAGAGCTTGTCAACAAACTTCTCTTGATTGATAAAAATTCCATTGTTAGTTTGCTTGACTTGAAGTCCAAGGAAAAAATTAATCTCTCCCATAAAACTCATTTGGAACCGAGATTTCATGATTTCTTCAAATTCATTGCACAATTTTAGACTGGTAGAACCAAATATGATATCATCAATGTACACTTGTACACATAAGAGATCATCATTATCCTTCTTTATGAATAAAGTTGGATCAATTTTCCCTATTGTGTATTCATGTTGGATTAAGTGTTGTGATAATGTCTCATACCTAATTCTAGGGGCTTGATGAAGTCCATATAAAGCTTTACTCAGCTTATATACTCGATGTGGAAATTCTGCATCCTCAAAGCCCGGAGGTTGCTTCACAAACACATCGTCAGTGATAGGACCATCTAGAAATGCACCCTTTACATCCATTTGATACACCTTAAATTTCATGAATGAAGCATAAGCCAGGAAAACTCGAATGGATTCAAGTCTTGCAACTGGTGCAAACACTTCATCAAAATCTATCCCTTTTTCCTGTGTGTACCCTTGTGCAACAAGTCTCGCTTTGTTCCTTATCACTACGCCACGATCATCAGTCTTATTTATGAAAGTAAGACTGATAAATAAGACTGGTGAGTCTTAACGTAAGAGCTTTTGCATCAATGCATTAATGAGATGTAAAATACATCTCAAGATAGAACTTATAACTTAAAGTACATAGTTTCTAAGTATGAAAAAGTGATGATTTGACTCACAAAAGGAGGACGAACTCTAATGTGAATTGAATGTGGAGCCCATAACTGTTCATCTTTGTTTATCTTTAATAAACATCAAAACATGATAAACAACATGCCTAGTTGACACCATACTCTTGTTTGAACTTTAATGGAAAATCATACTTGCAATCAGGACTAGATTCAAGTCTCATTACTTCAAACAAATTAAACAGGAAGATGCTTAGTGTTATAGTATGATCCCGTTATATGTTTATATATGCTTGTACAGAGAATTTAATTTTCCTTTAACTTATTTTTAGGTTAATTATTTTTCAGTTCTTTTGGACAGTCATGTGCCTTTCATGTTATTCTTCTAAATAAATTTATGATAAATGCATCAGTTCAACATTAATTACAAATTTAGGGGGAGTAGTTAATTCATAAAAGTTTGAAATCTGAATTGTCAAATCAATTGTTAAATGAAGGAATTGGAACTTGAGCACTAACTTGGCTGTAGGATACATGAGGTTTTTCAAGTTATAATTTTTCATGCACAAATTATCATGTAAACAAAGTCAACAAGGTCCATAAGCAACAATGGTTCTATCATTTGAACAGAATCATACAGTCAAATAAGTTTCAAACTTTACAATTCAGCATCAACAGATGCTACAGTGCGAAACAAAAACCAGAAAAATATGACAATCCGTAGATTGGTAACCTACGGATGTGGTGATATTTTAAAAGTATAATACATATCCATGGATTAGTAACTGATGTGATCCAAATTATACATATAAAACACATCAATTTCACATCAGTTATTCCAGAAACTCTTACTGAAAATGATGATTTGATACTTAAATCATTCATATTATGTTTTCAGGCTTGGAAAAGACCATGATGAACAAAAGGAGCTTAAATAAGAAGAAAATGAAGAAAATCAAGTTTTGGAATTCAAGCATGGGGCCGTGCTTCATGAGGCACGCCCCCATCCCAACCTGAAACACACCTCGTGCTTAAATCAACACACCCCCGTGTTTGTTGGTCCGACACGACAAAAAGTAATGTTCCCCGACCCGAGGCACGGGGGCGTGCCCCAGAGGCACGGGGCCGTGCCCCACCACAAACACGGGGCCGTGCCCCATTGAACACGGGGCCGTGCCCGACAAGCTCTAAGCGTACGAGCTGACCAACTTTTACGTACATTGTACTAGCACGGGGCCGTACCTTTTAGGCACGGGGCCGTGCTTAAACACTCCAGAAAGCCTATAAATAGGACTTCATTTGCAACTTTGAGAGGAGCTTTTGGGAGGTGAAGTGCTGGTGTTCCCTCTCGGGAACCTTGCCTTTGGAGGTCCTTAGAAGGTTTTGAAGGTTCATTCAACACTTAGAAGAAGCTTGGGATTGTTTAACATCATCCATAATGGATCACCGGTTTGATTGTTCTAATTTACCGATGATTTCATTACTATCTTTTATCTTTGTTGTTATGTTCAAGCTCCTTGTGAGCTAAACTTCATATGTTATTCTAATTTAATGAAACTTATGTAATTTGTGATGAACTAATGGTGTGATAAATATTATGTTAATGTTATGGTGGTCTTGGGAAAAGTATTGATGGGTAGCATTTACATTTGCACAGGAAGTTATAAATTTATGGTTTGTGATTGTGATTGTCATACAAGGTTGAAAACCGTATGATTAACTTTCATTCGCGAAACCGGTCTTCATAATAGATCCATGGCTAATGAACTAGAAATGGTTATTAGAAATCATATCACTTTAACTTTCTGATCATTTGCGGGTTCCCTTTTATTAGTTCAGAAACTTCAGTAATTGTTACGGTTTTCTAAAATTAATGGTATGTTAGGAAGGAACTCGATCAACTCTCTTTTTAACATTAAGTTATGTTTACAGAAATCGTATGTCAAATAGGTCACAAAAGATTTACCTACATTACTAGGGCTTTGATCTGAGCAGTAAACTCAGCCTGACAGGATCAAGTCACTACGGCAGCAGGATAGACGAGAAATCGCGCCAGCTCATCTTTATAAACATTAACATAATTACATTAATCCATATCTTTAAATCACACCACCAATTTATCACAGTTATATAAGTATAATCTAAATTAGGATAACAGCTTTACTTCACTGAAAGAATCACCAAAAAGTCTCAACCTATCTTTATTTATCTTTATCTATCTTTATTTAATGTTGTCATGTTTAACATATCATTTTCTAAAACATAAAACTAATAGTCAATTATGAGGGTTGTTGAGTAGGCTTAGTGTGTCCACGGATTGATACTCGGTTCTTACCAACACTATATTACCATACGACAGGTACACTGCCTTTTGTGTGTGTGGTTTAGTATTAGTAATAACCATTTAAAACTTAATATGTGCAAAGAATCTATATCAAAATATATATACTATCCGCACCCATCAAGTTTTTGGCGCCGTTGCCGGGGACACATGTTAGTTTGAAAGATGATCCAAATTTTTGACTATTATTTTTTATTTCCAAAAAAAAAGTTTAATTCAAAAAAAAATTTAATTTTGTTTCAAAAGAAAAAAAAATTAAAAAAATAAAACAAATAAAAAGTCTATCCACATAAAGCTATCAAAGTTGAAAACAATAAGGAAGTAAGCTTCAAAGTTAGTGGTTATCGGTTAATGGCCAAATCGATATACCAACTAATATTTTCTCGGAGGTGATAAATCTCCACCTCATTTAAAACTAAGTGTGGGGAAGGGTCTAGCCAAGGACCCGTTACCAAAACATGGCTCTATGTTATTTTCTGTATGTTTTATTTTATTATGTGTGCTTAAGACTTTAAATTCATGTTTTAAATAATTTAGTGATGTTTTAGATTAATCCTGATGTTTCTTTTGAGCTTATTCCAGACGGCTGTGGAAAAACGATCGCACGGATTTGATTCATCATTTTAGGGGAGTTTTCGTTTACCTTTCTCTACTTAATATTATTGTGAATCACATTGAGGACAATGTGAAGTTTAAGTGTGGGGAAGGGTAATACATGCTTGATACTTTGCTTATAAATAGGTCCAAGTTATAATTAAATCTTTTGCAAAAGGTCACTCTAGTTTGTGGCAACAACACCGGAAACATGAAACAATTTATAAATATACGTTTTCGAGAAATAAATAAGCAAATAAAGTAAACCCAAATAATCTTAAAAATGTTTTTTGTGATATCTTGAAAAGCAAAAAGAGTTGGTGAAAATATTCAAACATGTAAAATGAAACACTTATACCCAATTACGTCTGATGTGTGAGCTTATTTTTGAGCCTTAAACAAGCTTTGCATTTATGCATTTTTGCTTTCATTATGGATATATTGACGGTGTCTTATGTTGCGTGTGAATTAGAACTTGTTTTGGGTATACATTTCAAAACCTTATAAGTGTTTTTTAGGCAATTTGAAAAACCCAACATTCGAGCCTCTACCATTTTCAAATATCCTTACCCAAACATTATCCCTATTTAGCCCCGTTGAGCTTAAACGTTTTCATTTTTTATCACCCAAATCACTAAGCCACTTAACCAAAAAAGCCTTCAACAATACCCATTTTCGTTAAAGAAACATTATCCCTAGTTAGCCCCGTTGAGCTTAAACGTTTTCATTTTTTATCACCCAAATCACTAAGCTACTTAACCAAAAAGCCTTCAACAATACCCATTTTCGTTAAAGACATGTTTTGTCTTATTTCAAAAAAAAAGAAAGAAAGAAAGAAAAAAAAAAAGAAGGAAGAAGAAAACTAGTTCTATCATTTTATGGTATTTCAACATATGTGTTCGAAAAAGAAAAAATGATATGAAAGATTCCTAACTTGTGTGGAACTAGTTTCTTGAAGGAAATGCAACAAAAACCAAACCGAATCCAAGAATTCGACATCCAAATCCGTTGGGTGCTTTTAGGCTCAAAGCCGAACGACCCTTAAAAAGAAAGGATAGCTACATATATCATCGGGTTAAGGAGGAGGTGCAGTTTTTGAAAATGCAATACGGTCTTGACGATCTGACCATAAACGAGTCCTCAAGTTAGCATATCCCTTCTAGCTTGTGTATTGTATAAGGAACCATTTTATTGGTTTCCCTTTAGTTTGTGAAATAAGTCAAGACCGCTGTTTTTAGCACTTAACCTCTTTTATCCAAATAATCCATACCCTGAACCTGAGCCAAATTACAACCCATCAAAGACCCAATGATTTATGCAAGTAAATTCCTAACATAGGTGGAGATTTGATCCCTTATCAAGCATATGATTTCACACGTATTCATACTAGGCAATTGAGCGTATTATTCATACTTCATCTTATGTATGATTCCATATATATAGCCGAGTGTGAGTGCACCTTGTGAGAAGTGTGAATTTTTACATGTTAAAAATATTTAAAAACCACTCTATTGCATTAAAGGATATCATTTCACATGTGCTTAACTGTTTATATTTGGGTAAACCAAGTTTGCTTGTATAGTTCTCGAAAGACATATTTATATCTTGATTTATTTGGTTTTGGTGGTGTTACTATTTTCAGTGATTTTGCTTGAGGACAAGCAAAGTTTAAGTGTGGGGATATTTGATGTGATCCAAATTATACATATAAAACACATCAATTACACATCAGTTATTCCAGAAACTCTTACTGAAAATGATGATTTGATACTTAAATCGTTCATATTGTGTTTTCAGGCTTGGAAAAGACCATGATGAACAAAAGGAGCTTAAATAAGAAGAAAATGAAGGAAATCAAGTTTTGGAATTCAAGCATGGGGTCGTGCTTCATGAGGCACGCCCCCATGCCCAGCCTGAAACACACCCCGTGCTTAAATCAACACACCCCCGTGTTTGTTGGTCTGACACGACAAAAAGTACTGTTCCCCGACCCGAGGCACGGGGGCGTGCCCCAGGAGGCACGGGGTCGTGCCCCACCACAAACACGGGGTCGTGCCCCATTGAACACGGGGCCGTGCCCGACAAGCTCTGAGCGTACGAGCCGACCAACTTTTACGTACATTGTACTAGCACGGGGCCGTGCCTTTTAGGCACGGGGCTGTGCTTAAACACTCCAGAAAGCCTATAAATAGAACTTCATTTGCAACTTTGAGAGGAGCTTTTGGGAGGAGAAGTGCTGGTGTTCCCTCTCGGGAACCCAGCCTTTGGAGGTCCTTAGAAGGTTTTGAAGGTTCATTCAACACTTAGAAGAAGCTTGGGATTGTTTAACATCATCCATAATGGATCACCGGTTTGATTGTTCTAATTTACCGATGATTTCATTACTATCTTTTATCTTTGTTGTTATCTTCAAGCTCCTTGTGAGCTAAACTTCATATTCTAATATAATGAAACTTATGTAATTTGTGATGAACTAATGGTGTGATAAATATTATGTTAATGTTATGGTGGTCTTAGGAAAACTATTGATGGATAGCATCTACATTTGAACGGGAAGTTATAAATTTATGGTTTGTGATTGTGATTGTCATACAAGGTTGAAAACAGTATGATTAACTTTCATTCGCGAAACCGGTCTTCATAATAGATCCATGGCTAATGAACAAGAAATGGTTATTAGAAATCATATCACTTTAACTTTCTGATCATTTGCGGGTTCCTTTTTATTAGTTCAGAAACTTCAGTAATTGTTACGGTTTTCTAAAATTAATGGTATGTTAGGAAGGAACTCGATCAACTCTCTTTTTAACATTAAGTTATGTTTTCAGAAATCGTATGTCAAATAGGTCACAAAAGATTTACCTTTTACTAGGGCTTTGATCTGAGCAGTAAACTCAGCCTGAAAGGATCAAGTCACTACGGCAGCAGGATTGACGAAAAATCGCGCCAGCTCATCTTTATAAACATTAACATAATTACATTAATCCATATCTTTAAATCACACCACCAATTCATCACAGTTATATAAGTGTAATCCAAATTAGGATAACAGCCTTACTTCACTGAAAGAATCACCAAAAGTCTCAACCTATCTTTATTTATCTTTATCTATCTTTATTTAATGTTGTCATGTTTAACATATCATTTTCTAAAACATAAAACTAATAGTCAATTATGAGGGTTGTTGAGTAGGCTTAGTGTGTCCACGGATAGATACTCGGTTCTTACCAACACTATATTACCATACGACAGGTACACTGCCTTTTGCGTGTGTGGTTTAGTATTAGTAATAACCATTTAAAACTTAATATGTGCAAGGAATCTATATAAAAATATATATATACTATCCGCACCCATCAATAACCTATGGAAAATTAAATTATACTTCCATGAAAATTCAGTTCTTTAAAGTTAGGCATCTGGAGATGTCCTACGAAAGAATTAGAATCTGCAGAATAAATAAATTCCACGGAATGGTAATAAGGAAAGAAGGTCCCACTTCATTTAATAAATAAAATTAATATGTCCGAGGGAGTATAAATGATTTTTTTGACTTAGTATTCATTATTCACTTTTAAAGAGCACTTTTTGACTTAGAAAATCGTTAGTCAAAAACATCATCCCTCTTTCGCCTGCATTCAAATTACCCGAATCAAAACATCAAACAAAATCATAAACTTTATTTCAGATCTTTGTTTTCAAGATAAACACATATCATAATCATCAATAATGAACTTATTGATTCATTATTATCATCTAAACTATTCGCATTCTTATGTCTGATAACTTTGTTCTAACCTAATCTTCTTTATTCTTATGTACGGATGGCTAATCGGTTTGCTAGAGAGCATAACGTATGTGCTTTTCTAAATGCTGAAGATCCTGTATCTGAAGGAGTCGAGATATCATCTGATTCTTACGATGATCAAGGCTGTTCTATGCCCTGACATCGGACCCAGTGATCTATCAGTCACACATTGTTGACTTCTGGAGCTCTGCTTGTATAGAAAAAGAAGAAGAAGATGAGATGATATATGTTGAGATTAGGAATGAACATTTAAGAATATATGAACAGAGCATTAGGAGAAATCTTGAGTTAGGACATCAAGAGATAGGTCACCCATATGTATTTGACAATGTGTACATTGAGAAGATATTCAATCTGATGGGTTATGATGTGAGTATGAAAAGGGAGAGATTAAGAAAGGGAGATTGTGCAAGCCTTACCAATTCTTATGTCACACTTACCTCAAGTGCATCTCTAACAGGAAATCAGGATTAGATAGATTTTCAAGGCATAGTTTGCAGGACCGGTGAAGGGTTTGTACTTACAACACAACAACACAATGAGGAGAGTTGCTTAGAACACTTAATGATCAAATAGGGAACTGGTTAACTTGTTAGTGAAAAATGCTAAGAACACAAGTAATTATGAGACAGAACAAGATGGCAAACAACACAATTAATTAGTTTTCAAGAATGTTGTATATTGCTTCTCAAGTTCTATTACAAATGTTACAAAGCATCGATAGAAAGTTACAAGTACTTGAGATACTTTATACTACATCCCACAGCCGGCCATACTTTGAAGGCCAGCTGGATACAATTGACTAGACAACACAAAATCAAATGTAGAGTCAAAAGGCAGATTTGCCTTTTGACAAGTGACTGTGTGTAATACCCCGAAAAGTCAAAACGAGTCATTAAGGATAATGGGCTTAAATAATGGGTATTTAATAAAAGAAGGAAATGGGTTATAGGCCAAATTGGGTTTATGGACAAGAGCCTAAGTGATTAAGGCCCATAATCAGCCCTTAACCTACCCAAATCAGCCTCCATCTCCATCATTACAACCCTAGCCACCAAAATTCGTAGAGAGAGAAAGTGAAGAAAACTCGAGATTTGAAGCTTCCAAGGTGAAGAGATTGAAGATCTGGGTGTTGGAGCATCAAGATCTAAGAAAGAAGAAACAAATCCAGGTAAGAATCGACCTCTAAACCCTTCTGTAGATCAAACCCGGATTCTAGGGTTTTGGGTTTTGAAAAGTTGCAAAGAATCGCATAAAGGTCACATTTTTACGTATGAAAACATGTATAAAGCTTAGATTTAGCCTCATGGATGATAAACTAAGGGATTGGACGTAAAAAGTTATGATTTTGGGTTAAAAACGGTCTGGTCCGTAATTTTTATGCGATCTGCGAAACTGCGTATTCATCCAGCGAATTTGCATATTCAATCAGCGAAACTGTGGATCTTCCTGCGAAATTATAGTTTCGCAGGTAGTTTCACAGACATGGTTTTCCAACGAAAGTTGCGCAAAACTGGCAGTGAAACTAGCAGCGAAGATGCCAGCGAAACTGCCAGCGAAGGTGCTAGCGAAACTAGCAGCGAAACTGCTGGTGAAACTAGCAGCGAAACTGTTGGCGAACCTAGCTGCGAAATTGCTGATCTTGTAGCAAAATTAGCAGCGAATTTAGGCAAAAATTAACCCCTTTAAGTGTTAGCTATTCTGCAGGCTGTGTAGAGTGATCCTAGCCTTGTAAGCTTAGCCTAGAAGTTATTCGTGGTATCCAGGTGAGTTCTAGATCCCCTATTTATAAGTTTTTCATGTTTTGGGGCTATTATGCGTACTAAATTTACGTTTTAAATGACCAAGATTTTAAGGGGTTTTAACAGGAAGAACGATTTTTCTATAAGTAAATGTGCTATATAAATGTTTAAATATAAAAAAATGACCCCAGCCAGGGGCGTTGCCCCTTGGACCCCACTAGGGGCTGCTGCCCCTAGGACCCCGCTGTCAGGGGCTGCCGCCCCCGAACCCCCGCTGTCTCGCGGCGGGTCGGTTATGTTTTATGATTATTAGTACTTGGCATGTTGTGTACTTAATAAATTAACTATTATATATTAAAGTGGAAGATGATATTAATGAAAAGTGAAACTTAATAAATGTTACCCCCGGGCCCATTTGATGATGAAAAGTCTTGCAAGCACTATGATAGACTTCACTTATGTGAGTCTGATGTATGATGATGGATCTGTATTCATGAGCGGGCTATGTGCCTTGCAGTGTGGATCAACTGTCGGGGGTTAGCTACCGTTTTCATGTGTACCGACAGGGATTGGCATTTGTTATCAATCAACATGGAGCTCTTGCTTTGTGCAATCTCGTTTATGATGAAAGTGAAAGATAATGAAAGAATGAAAGATAATGAACATGCTTAATATGATGCAAGTAATGTTATGTACTATGATGTATGCATGGTCATTATATGAAGGATAAAGTTTATATTTTCTTATATTATTTAAAACTAGAACTCACTCAGCGAAGCTGACTTTTATGCATAATAGTTGGAAGGTAAACGCTGATGCTGAGGATGGCACACGGAGCTACTTGGGGAGCTATGGATGGCATTATTATTTATGAAAACTTTATTGTAATTTAAGAACAAGTAACATGTTTTGTTTGAAATTAAAGGACAAATGTATGAGTACAATACGGTTTCTAAGTTTTAACTGAATGTTTAATTATTTCCGCTGCAATGTTTTATTATTAAATTGATTTTAAGCTATGATTAACCAACTGTGAGGCTTCCCGAGAACGGGGCCTTACACTATGACATGTCATAGCTCACATCCTAATATATTACAAAAAGGATAAAAGTACATAAAGTAGAAAGCATGGACTCAAGACCTCAATGTACAGTTACCAAAAGCATGGACCTTTCACCAAATGTAAGTTGGTGACTTTACAGAGTTGCAACGGAAAGGTTGTCCAGCTTTATGGTAAAATACATTAGATAAAGGCATATCTCTAAAAGTCTTTCGAAGAAATCTGTCTTCACTCTTTGGCTTCAGAAGACCTTGTCTTTGAAGCTTCGGAAGACTTCACTTTTGGCTTCGGAAGATGTTGGTCTAGGCTTCGGAAGATTTTACACTTAGAATATTTCTAGTGCATGGTGTAAAACTTCCGAAGCATTTCTACTTCTGTTCTTCAGTGCATGCATGCAGAGAGACTTTGGATGTTTTAGTTGCATCAGACTTATAGGAATCCTTACATATTTCCTCTGGAATCATTGGAATCTTTGAAGGAAGAACTTACAACTACTCAAAGTACATTCTAGGGTGCTTGTGTAACCAAGTTAGAGTTCAAAAGCCTGATAAGATGTTCATGTTTCCAAGATTTATACAGCTGATCATTAATGGTGAATTGCCTCGGATAAAAAGAGTAGGTGATGTGTTTGTACAAGCTCATTTAGGAATGTTGGACCAAACAGATCGAATTACAGTACAATTGATTGAATAGATGATTCAATACCAATAACCAACTCTCAATACAAATATGTGATGAAGAATAATAGACCAAAAGTGTTCAAAAGTAAACAAATCAAAGCAAACACTAACAATAAACAAGAGCTCGATGATATTTCAATAAGATTCCATCTTACTGAATAGACTTGCAACAATGATAATATGAATTAGGGTTTTGCAAGATTACCTGCAATGAAAGAAACAAATTCTATATATAGAGTTGATAGTCTCGCTGACAGTTTCGCTGTCAGCAAAACTATCATGCCCAAGCCTAGTTTCGCCCGGCTGAGAAACACAGTTTCGCCGGGTGAACTAGATGCTGAGTATGAGAAAAACTACAGTTTCGCTCATAGTTTTGCTAGGCAGCAAAACACAAATAACTAACATACTTACAAAAGTAAACTAATATTTAACCTATTACATTTAAGCATAAACAAAAACTAATCTAAGGTGAGTCCAACATAACATTGATCTTCAATACTCCCCCTAGGTTGGACCTTACCGGCTGGATCATCTTCGTTTGGCGCACCAGCTCCAGTATCTTCTTCAACCTTGGATCTGCCTTCAGCTTCGGCTCCTGCTACAATAACATCTTCACCATGTGCACTAGAACTTTTAAATTGTCTAGTCAAATCCTGCACATCCATCCTCACTTCATCCACCTCACGAATCCTCTTAGCTAACTCTCTAACCTCAGCTCTAACCCCTCTGGCTTTGTTGGCAACCTCCATGAACAGGCTTGCCTCTTTTCTCGTTTTTGCTCCTTCCCCAACTTTAATATGATTTTCACACAATACCAGCAAATCCTCATCACAAAATGAAATACTTCCGTCGGATTGAAAAGTCTAAATTCAATTCCATCCTTTATCCTAATCACTGCCTCCCCTGTATTGTTGTCGTAGAACCACATTTCAAACCTTTGAAGCCTTTGGGGAGGGGATCGTATATCCTCACCCTACTCAGTGTCTTCGGGGGCTTAACCCTTAGCACAATCCATCCCTTTCCTGTCTCCAAGTCTTTTTGGACCTCCTCCTTTCTGCCTTCATGTATCCAAAAGACTCAAAAGTGTCGTTTTGCCCCTACTTAATCTCTTCTTCTAACAGCTTGGCTTGCTCACTCAGATGGGAATCAATCATTGGAATCTTTGCTAACCTCCTCAGATCCCATTTAGGCAAGGTCTTGAACGCCTTCCTTTTGTGCAGGTTCGAGATCCTTCCTCCTCTTCTCTATCATGAACATTTTCAACCTAGTGTTATATTTCCAGCTTATAATTTTCTTATCGGCCTTTTTCCTGCTCGACCCTTGTATATTCTGGAATAGTGGGGTCAGCTCTTCTGCCTCTTTCTCCTTCACAAACCATTCCTCCTTTTCAAGCTCAAACACATCTTCATCTGCAGAGCCCTTCTTGGCTACATAAGTCAGGGGTCCCTTATCAACTTCATAATACTCAGGCTCTGCATCATAGTCCACCAATTGATCATCATCCTCCTCTTCATCTATCAAACTCATCTTAGCTTTCTTTTAGACGCCTTCTACAGTTGAATCTCTCACAATCTCCTTTCCAACCAGATCTTTATCTATGTCTATCCCCAAATCAATAAAGTGTGCTTCAATCACCTTCTCCACATTCTCCTCAATCTCTTTCCTTCCTGTCTCAGCCTCTCTCTCATCAGCATCCCTCACACCAGAACCCCCTGCAGTTTCCTTCGTTGCACAACTTGTGCCCTCTCCTGCCTTGGATGAGGTACCCACATTCAAGAATAGGTACCTTGAGATATCTATAAGATCATCTAACTCAGATTGAGTTAGTTGATAAGGCAGGCCGGTTGCAGCCTTAAGCTCGTTCACCTCAGACAACAACCTCTTGATTAAGTTCTGCCAATAAACAAGCGTCTTAGCATTCCTTCCAACATCTCATCCTTCCCCTTTTCCCTCAACTCTTGATTTGTCAACTTCATATTTATCATACTCAAATCATTAGCCTGAGATGAGTTGAGGTTCCTGATTATCTCCTCATCCAAGTTTCCCCTCTCATCTCTTCTCTATGGCTCAGTAAATGTTTGATGCCTATGCTTTGATCTTCTTTCAGACTCCCCTTGATCAGCCTTTTTCTTTGATCTTTTCTCCCTCTCAGCTCTCAATGCCTAATCCACCTCATCCATCTCATCCTCAAAATCATAGTCTTTTTCTTTTGCATACCTCTTCCTCTTCTTCATTGACTCAACATGCTTTTCCCTCGTTTCCTCAGCGTGCTTATTATAAGCTTTTATCACTCTCAAGTGAACAACCTTCAGGGGACAGTTACCATCCTCAGCCATTAGACTTAAATCAACCCATTCCCAACCTCTCATTCTATACTGATGAAGACTTAGGTTTCAGTGGGTACCATGAGTCTCTCTACTCCTCCCCTACTCAAAGATAGATGAGTACTCCTGATTCTCCTTTGTCTAGCCCACATCAATCACCCATAACTGAGGTGGATACTTCTGAACCTGTTCTAGATATCCATATGGTAGAGGCTCTCACTTCTGAAAGTGATTACATTATTAAGACCTCAACCATGGCAACTCAGCCCATTGACACCTCAATTGAGGATGTCAATGTGCAGAGGAAATCCAGCAGCCAAGAACCTGAGGCTGGTGGTGAGAGAGAGGACTTTGGTCCAATCATCTCATCTCCCAATGATTCTTCTGATGAAGAAGAGCGGAATCTGAGACTAAATGTGCAAAAACTATCAAAAACATGCTCCTATTTAGTCATTAAGGTTAGTCACCTTGAATCTCAGGTGACCACCTTGCATAATAGGGTCAATGATCAGCAACTTGAGATATCTTATCTCAGGGAAAAACAAGTTGGGAGACCTTTAAGAAGAGCTCAACCAAGAACACAAGAACCTGTGAATGTGGTTGACCTAACCTCTAGCTCACCTATGCAAGAGGGTGATGCTACAAAAAAGGAGGAGAAAGTCAATACAGTCATAGAACCTGGGAGTTCTTCAGGGAGTATGGACATTGAGGATTCACCATCCTCACTTGCAACTGTGCATACTCAGCAACTTCCTCAAGTTCACATTAATGTGGACATAATTGACTCTGTCATTAGGAGTCACTTTGAGGAAGGCATTCCAAGGGCTGTGTCATCTTCACCTCAAGGAACTTCAAACTACATGATTGGGTGGAGGTATGATGCTAATAGAAGAGCCCTCATTCTTCACAGAGTTCAAGGGCAGCAAGAAGTGTTCATTTTTCAGCTTTTGGACTACTATGAAGGTCTTGACCTGATCAACATGCCACTTGTCAACCCAAGCAAATCAAGACAAGCTGACAGGTTAGCACTCAAGATTCAAGATAGAATTACTGAAAAGTTCAGCCTTAGAAGGAGACAAAGGCAATCAGGTAATGTCATTGGTCAACTGGATGCTGAGGCAGACGCTAAGATTAGCTTCAAAGGGAAAACCTTGGCTGAAGGCCCAGTGATAGAGCCTGAGAGCCCTGTCACACCAACAACTGCTTCAGAAATTCATTCCCTTAGTGAAACACCTGCTAGTGAAGGTGTCTCACAACCTCTCTCTGGCCAGAGCTTGGATGCTCCACCAAGAAATGAAGGCCAAACCTCTATCCACCCTGAGTCACAAAGGTCTGTGGGTGACAAAGGGAAAAGGATTTTGACTCCTGAGGAGATTGAGGAGGAGGAGAGAGAGAGAGAGGAAGAGAAAGCTAAGGGGAGAAAGTTCCTCTGGGTCTTCAGGATTTATGCAAGTTGCAATCAAGGCTGCCCCCAGACCAAACACTCAAGAAGATGAGTTGAGGGCAGTCAGGATTACTTACCTGCAAACCAGGAACTATGACATAAATGAGATAATATCTCTTCCCTTAGAGCAATTAAATGAATTGGATGACATGGAAGTGTCAAGAGAGTTGAAGGAAAAAGAGGATGCAATATTACTTCTCCAATTCAAGGAAGAGAAGAGATAGAAAAGATTATACAAGCATGCTCCAACTCTCTCCCCAGTTCAGGAAAGTCATGTGCAAGAGGATGTGGTTGCTACACAAGAACCTCAGGTAGACAAGGAAACAGATAGGCAAAACAATATCAACTACCTGAGTGCCACAGGTCTCTACCAGGCATCTGCACTTCTTCCCTTGTCCTTTGAGTACATTGAGTTTGCGTATCTCAAACATCTTGAACATCAAGTGCTCAAAGAACAAAAGGCAACAAAGAGAAAGATGAGGGAAGATGTTGTAAAGTCAAGAGCTATCATCCAAAATAGTACGAAAAAGTCTGCTGATAGACAAAGGATGATGAGCTTCTTGAAGTTGTATGGTTTCTACGGAAGGAGACTTGGCCCTATGTCTCTATCCACAATGGATGAGCATATTAGGGTAATCAAGCAGAAGATCAAGAGTGGAGAGCTGATTGACTTATACTCTCCTCCAAGTCAAATCCCACCAGAAGTGGAGGTTAAGGTTGAACAACCTGAGACAACACAACCTGGACCTCCTGTTGAGCCTCAGCAAACTTCATCTTCTGATCCACAGCAGGGTCAACTCCCTCTCCTTCTAAACATGTGAGGGAGGAACACCCAACTAAGAAAGACAAGGATGATTAACAAGGTGCTGCAGACCAGTCTTCTTAGTTAAAGTCTTCTAAGAGAAAGAAGAAGATGGCTTCTAAACCAAAGTCTAAAAAGAAGAAGCCTGAATCATCAACCTCTACACCTCAGGCTGAGTCAAATCAACCTGAGGAAGTGCATGAAGAGGCAGCCCAATCAACTCCAATTCAAGTGGCTCCTCTAGCAGCTGAGACACCCATCTTATCCTGGACCTTCACTACTAATCCATAGAGATGGCATGTGATCAGAGATCAAGGTGTTGAGAATGTCTATACATGGCAAGACATAATCAACTTACCTCTGTATGATCTCTTTGAGATGAGAAGATATTATGAGAGTCTGAATGATCCTGACCATCTAATGAAGAAGGGTATGGTCATCATTATGCCGAAGACTACAAACATCTGAAGATCTTCTAAATGTTTTGGTAGCATCAGCCTAGGGGGAGTTTGTAAGGATTCCTATAAGTCTGATGCAGCCAAAACATCCAAAGTCTCTCTGCAAGCATGCACTAAAGAACATAAGTAGAAATGCTTCGGAAGTTTTACACCATGCACTAGAAATATTCTAAGTGTAAAATCTTCCGAAGCCAAGACCAACATCTTCCGAAGTCAAAGAGTGAAGATAGATTTCTTTCGAAGACTTTTAGAGATATGCCTTTATCTGATGTACTTTACCATAAAGCTGGACCACCTTTCTGCTGCAACTCTGTAAAGTCACCAACTTACATGAGTTGGTGAATGGTCCATACTTTTGGTAACTGTACATTGAGGTCTTGGGTCTATGCTTTCTACTTTATGTACTTTTATCCTTTTTTTAATATATTAGGATGTGAGCTATGGCATGTCATAGTCATAAGTCAAAAGGCAGATTTGCCTTTTGACTCTACATTTAATTTTGTAGTTGTCTAGTCAATTGTATCCAGCTGGCTTTTAAAGTATGGTCGACTGTAGGATGTAGTATAAAGTATCTCAAGTACTTGTAACTTTCTATCGATGCTTTATAACTTGTAATAGAACTTGAGAAGCAATATACAGCATTCTTGAAAACCAAATACTTGTGTTGTTTGCAATCTTGTTCTGTCTCACAATTACTTGTGTTCTTAGCATCTTTCATTAACAAGTTAACCAGTTCCCTATTTGATCTGTTAAGTGTTCTAAGCAACTCTCCTCATTGTGTTGTTGTGTTGTAAGTGCATACCCTTCACCGGTCCTGCAGATGCAGTATCATACTTCAACAAAAGGATGGTGGCAAGATTGAAAGAACTTTCAGTTTTGAAGAGCTGGTTACAAGTGTCTAACCCTAAGGGGGAGTATTGTTAGGTCTAGGATCAATAGATCTAGTCTATTTTGTATAGGCTTAAAACTTGAATTAATATTTGTAATGAATACTTATAATTCATTATTATGTATGCATTTAATGTAGATGTTAACCCATATATGTGTGTTGATTTATGTATGTTTGCAGGTAAAACATTATATTTGGTGAATTTTTGAAATTGACCAAGTGTAAGAAACATCTACAAATGAACATTTTGTTCTTCCGTAGATATGTCTCTTACAAGTAAATACATCCCGAAGATCTTCTACGGATGAATCACCAGCTCTGAGGATGGAAGCAAAGTACTATCGGAAGAACAAGATAGCTTCAGAAGAACAAAGTACCTTCGGAGAACAAGATAGCTTCGGAAGAACAAAGCTTCTGCGGAAGAACAAAGCTTCTGCGGAAGAACAATCATCTACATAAGACCATATTCCTACGGAGTCCAAACACTTGTGTTTAAATGATACGAGTGTTACAAGTCAACACGTCAACAAGGCAGTTATGCGAATCCCAAGAGATCCGGTGATTCCTTAACAGAAACAATTCCAAATCCCAAGAGATACGATGTTTCCTTAACAGAAACATTATTGTCTATAAATATGGATCTTAGGTTTCACATCAAATGACGCCTTCAACGGCAAACATCCAAGCAACATTACAATCACCAAACATCACATCAAATCACACAAATCAAAACCCTAGCAGCCGTCACATCATCAAACACTAAAATCAATATCATTCATTGATTCATTCTTTATTCATAAGTAATCATTATGTTTTTAATGAAGTACGTTTGAAATGAATATTTGTCAGATCATTAATTGTGTTTCATTCATTGCGTTCATCTTGTTCATTAATAATTATTAATTTTGAAATTAATTCAAACAATTAAACCAAGTTAACGTTGATTCCGCAAACGTTGACTTGACTTGAACTGACACTGATAATTCCTGATTGCGATCCTTGGATTCACATCATACTGCACAAAAGGAAGGCATTCAAGACCTTGCCGAAATGGGATCTGAGGAGGTTGGCAGAGATTCCAATGATAGATTCTCATCTAAGTGAGCGAGCCAAGATGTTGGAAGAGGAGATTAAACAAGGACGAAATGACAATTATGAGTCCTTTGGTTATATGAGGGCATAGAGGAGGAGGTCGAAAAAGGATAAGGACTGGGAGATAGTGTTGGATCTTGTATGCCCAAGACACATACAAGATTGATGTGGTTAGTACGTTATGATCCAAGTCGGTCATACCCAATAACAAGCTAAACAAACACCAATAAATATTTATTTGTTGATAAAATCATACAAATAAATATTGACACCAATTTAGAAAAATGGATTTTCTAAATCATTGCTTTTAAAGAGAACAACATTATATGGATAATTTGTTGATGAGAAATTATTTGTTTTATTATTTAAGTGGGTTAAATAATAACAAATAAAAGTGTGTTCAAGTTATAAAATTAAAAGGGTTTTAATTTTATAAAATTATGGATTAAAGAGTGTAAAGTTTTATAAGATTAAAATGGGTGGGAACCCATTTCAAATCTGAATTTTCGGCCACCCTTTGGATACCCTGTTGGGTTTGTTGGACCTTTAACAAACTAGTTTAACCATTTAAACTGAGAAAACGCAGCGGAATAATAGATTAATATCATGTTGTAATCAGAAAATTAAAAGTTCATAACTTTGTTTCAACAAACCCAAAACATAAGGATCATTCATATGTGTTTGAACCAGCTATCAAGAGAAGGAAACAACCAAAACAACATCAACAAACTACCTTTGTAGGCTGCTGAAAATGTGAATGAAACACCTTCCATAAGGGCTGCTAAAAACGTGATTTGGGTGAAGAAAAGGCTGCTCTTGAATGGCCAAAACACCAAAGTAGATGTCCTCAAGTGTCCATACCCACAAGCCTCTAAGAAAACACCATCTTTGCTAGGATTTAAAGCACCAAAACAAACAACAATGCTGCTGGAACCTTGTTTCCAGCCGAGTTCTTCAATGGGTGGAAGAAAGAAAACCATTTCTACTTCATACCAATGAAGGAGCATATCTTGGATCATTAGAATACCCAAGAAAACGACCAAAAGGGATTCAAAACCCCTTGTTTCAGCCGTGAATAAGGAGAGAAGAAGGAGCTTTTCTCTAGTTGTTCATCTTGTGAAAAAGAGAGAGATAGGAGGATCATCATTGCACTCTTCCACTCAACCACACTCTTAATGAGTGTTCTATTTTCAAGATAATTTAAAAAAATGGGAAGACCAAGGGGGGGCTGAATTCAGCCCTTTTAAAACCCAAGTTCACCTATTTTTCTTTTTAAAATACTTGTAACACATTAAAAGTTGAGTGGACTTGTTACATAATTAACCCTTTTAATTATGTAACATATGGCACATTATTAATGTTCATTAGTTAGATGATAAGATATATATAATTAACCTTTTAATTATATAACTTATACACCCTAAAAAATAAAACCAACTAATTACATTAAGATGTTGATATGTTAATTGATTAAAGCCTTTTAATGTATAACATAAGAACATATACTATTTGTTGTTATTTAACCATTTAAATAACAATGTAAATAATAATAGTTCATGAACAAATTATCCATATAATTTGTTCTCTCTCTCATTTCTTTAAATTAGAAAATCCATTTTCTAATTAGGTGCTCATATTTAATTGCATGATCATATCATCAAATAAATATTTATTGGTGTTTGCTAAGCTTGTTATTGGGTATGACCCGACTTGGATCATGACGTACTAACCACATCAATGTTCTATGTGTCTTGGGCATAAAGAATCCAACAATCTCCCACTTGCACAAGATACATAGTAGATTGATGCAAGCAGTAAATACCGCCTAACAACGGTTTACTACCCTTAATACGCATGACTATAAGCCATTCAATAACATCATCCCCTTCAAGTTCCAAACTTGAAATGATTTAGGTGAATTAATCATCTATCCTTTTGTTACAGATGTCATGTTAAATCCAAGGACACAGAATGATCATTCCTTGTTGATTTAACTTAATCAGGCCTTAGACATCATACTCTCAACGAATAAGAGGAACAAATCCCATCTTGACTACATACGTTTCTCACAATCACCTTATGTCATACCTGAACATAGCCTTATGTACTGACCATTATTTCATATCAGCGAAGAACTAGCTCAAGGTATAACACTTGGTGAATATCAAAACCCAATATGTATCTCAGGTCAGAGGATACCAAATGATATTCGCCTTTACTCAAATTTACTTATGATCAATCAATAAGATTCCATGTAGTAAGATTTGAGACGCGGGTCAGTCCAATATTCGTATCCCACGAATATCTATGAACCTTGGCAGCAACCAATTGCTCTATATTCATGCCTTATGAATATCCACCAATCCAAGTTCATAATAGTCTTACATTCATATTTGTTCCCACAAATATGACCGACTACGTACATTTAGAATAAAAGAATTATTCATGGATGTAAACATGCTAAAAGGGAACATAACTCAAATATATAAAAGAGATAAATATTACAATTGTTCCATGTTTTATATGCTAAACAGATCAATTCTAATCACCAGTAAATCGAAGTCCTAAGGCACAAGTATGACCCTCATACTTTGCCCTCATCAAGGAGCTTCGTTAGTGGATCAGCAATGTTTTGATCTTTATGAACTTTACGAATACATATCTTTACCCCTTTTCAACTCCATCCCTTATGATGTTGAATCTCCGCTCAAGGTGCTTAGTCTTTTGATGAGTACGGGGTTCCTTGATTTGAGCAATCCCACCCATGTAATTACCAAAGATTTCTAGGGGTCTTGAATGGTAGAGACCATCCCTAGATAAGCAATGGACAAATTTATCCATGCAGCTTCCCAAGCTGCCAATGAAGCGGCTATGTATTCGGATTTTGTAGTGAACAATGCTACCGTGTCTTGCTTTGAACCTTTCAAGGACACTTCTCCTCCATTCATAATGGAAGTATACCCCGATTGTGATCCAAAATCATCTCGATCAGTTTTGGAAGCCTGCATCCGTGTAACCCTTTACTACGACTTCCTTTTCAATAGATCCGTATATTAGAAACAAATCCTTAGTCCTACTAAGGTATTTTAATATACTTTTAAGAGCCATCCGATGGTTATTTCTATTGGTATGTACTTTGTCATACTTAATAAGCATGACTCGTCCGGTCTAGTGCATATCATCACACAAATGATGGATCCTATAGCAGATGCGTATGGGATATCATTCATTTGATTTTGCTCATCCTATGAGCTTGGACATTGAGACGTAGTCAACACTGTCCCTCCTTGAATAGGTACCATACCTTTCTAAGAGTTTTTCATCTTGAACCTTTTCAAGATTTTATCAATATATATGCACTTTGGTTTAACCCTATCAACCACCTCGATCTATCCTTATAGATCCTTATTCCAAAATATGGGTGGCTTAAATGAGATCTTATATGAAAAACATCTTCCAAGCTAGGTTTTAACACCTTCCAAGGTTGGAATATTATTTCCAAATAGTAGTGTGTCATCAACATACAACACTAAGAATACAATTATGCTCCCACTACCCTTTATATATATACACAACCTTCTCGATGCTTGTTTCAATCCAAATTGGACATAGCATTTTGGTATATGGTTAGCCTACAGGGGTCAACCACATAGAATCCATTCATGGAATATCCATATCTTTCGGATTGAATACTAACTCTACCAGATTTGTGAACGTTTTGTGTGTATTTATCAACCTCTTGATCATCATCAACAACCTCTTGTTGGTAGCTAGTGTCAAACAAAAGTGTACCGGCTTGTGGATTTTGATCATTATCAAGTTCCACAGTTCTATACGTCACTCCTTCCATAAAGAACTCGGTTTCCAAGAACTTAGCCTTTCGAGCAATAAATACTTTTGCTCTGTTGAGTCAAAGAAACAGTATTCCATAGAGTCTCTGTGGATTCTCAACTAATCTACACTTTCTTGGTCCGGGTCATATTCAAAATATGAGACTTAAAGAGCAATGCGAAAACCCAAAATGATAAAGATGGTAAGCTCATAGCCATAATAAATTGAACCATATCCAAATAGGGTTCAGTTTCTTCTTTATCAGAATGAAGAACACAGATAGTTATGTAGAGTTGATATTCTACTTCATTATTGAAGATTTTGAACATTTCAAAAGCTTCATACTTATGTGTCATCAAGTGCACACAATAATAGCGACTGTAATCGTCGGTAAAAGTAATGAAGTATCTATCACCAATCTTTGTCATTGTCTTAAAAGGACCAGATACATCCAAATGTATCATTCCTAATAAGTCTTTTGGTTCACACTTATCAAATGAAACATTTTCATTTGTTTCCAAAAGAGCATTCTTTTGAAGTGTTTGAATCCAATTCTTATTTATGTGACCAAGATGACAATATCAAAGATAATAATAACTTAAACCCATTTTAAGTTTCTTGGTGCTTAATGTGTATAATGAGTTATTATAGGACGAATTATCATGAACTAATTCATGAATATCATTAAAAGTCATATCCTTAAAATGAAATACATCATCCATAAAACTTAATACCATTATTTACAAACTTTAAATCATGACCATATTGTTTTAATAGGAAACATTAATTATCTTCCTAGTCAAACTAGGTGCATACAAAATGTTTTGAGAACAACTTCCAAACCATTTGAAAGTCTCAAAATAGAGTTTCCTTCCTTGAAGCGTACATTTCTTTTGAACCCCTTTGCAACAATTGCAAGTATGAGTCTCACATCGGGTATCCAATACCCATGTGTTTGAAGAAATGACATTTAATACAATGTGAATCATGAAAATTGTATTTGAGGTTTGCCCAGCATTCCTCTTATTTTTCAACTCCTTGAGATAGGAGGGACAATTCCTTTTCATTTTCCTATCTCTCCATACTCAAAGCATGGAATGTTCTTCGTTACCTTAGGCTTCATAAGCTTAGGCTTTTCGAGGTTTCGCATTAACCTTTGCTTTGATGTATTCCTTTCCTTTGGCAATAATTGCCTTAGGATCGGGATTGGCCATTTATTATAGCCTCCCTCATTGATCGAGAGAATAGGTAGAACCTCTCTACCCATCCCTGCCTCGGTTGCTTTGAGCATTGCGTGAAGTTCACCAATGCTCTTGTCCCACCCATTCATATTACAGTTTATCATGAATGTCTCAAACCTTTAGTTAGGCAATCAAGGATCAAATCCTTGGCCAACTACTTTGAGATAGGACAGTTAAGCATCTTGAGGCTATCAATGTGGCTTTTCATCTTAAGAATATATAAGATGATATCGATTGGGTTTCTTGCATGCGACATGTATAAGGTGCTCGAACCGTTTCGTAGCAATCTACTAAAGTTTGTTGAAGGAACATTTCCTTCAACTAGATTATCATGTCATATGTCCTATGATGCTCCAAACCCTTTTGGAGTTCGGGAATCATATTCCCAACATGAGGTAGGAATCTTGCACAGAATCCTTAATGTGCCTAAGCCAATCGTCAAAAGCCCTTAATCATCAACAGCATTGGTTGGTGAGACATGGGATTGTCAAGGACATAGGCCTTTACTCATTTTTTAGAACGATTCTCAAATTTCGAAATTGAGTCCATAAGTTTTTTATGGTTAAGACGATCCCCTTTTAAGATGGTTCTCGGTGATAGGGTAGGGACGGTCGGGATAGTAGCATCGTGGTTTGCGACCATTACTACAAAATTACAAAGTTCATTTTAGTATTTCTGAAAAAATGCATTTTAACTATTAATACCCTTTACATGTCTCATAGAAAATTAATAATTAAAATCTAGAATCCAACGTTACATTTAAATGATGGTTAGGTGACCTTTATCCCATTATTTAAATTAACAAGGTAGTCAACAGTTGACAATTGCAACCTATTGCAACTTCTAGTCTTATGGGATCGGTTAAACATCATATGTTTAGTCGGCATGTTTAATCCCATCAACACCATTGTACGCCATGCTTCGGTGACCCTAATCACATGGTTTCCAATTCAAGTTGTCCTACTTACACACACGTGTGAGTTTTCACATACAAGCGGTTAGGTGACCTTTATCCCACAAGTACGTTAGACTCACCTCAAAGATACAAGTTCCCTACAAGTGGTTAGGTGACCTTTATCCCACAAATAGTTCCCAAGAGATTCGAGTGTCGTGTAAAAGGATGGTGTTAGACTTGTTACCAAAGGGATTTAAGTTTCCATTAATTCTAGTTATGAAAACTCTATGTACCTTGTATTCGCATGCTTTCAAATACATGGTACCCTATGGTTTATTTTTAATAAAACCTCTTTTATTAAATCATTAATCCTTTTAATAACCTTTTATTAACCACTTAATGATAAGAAACCATAAATTTTCAGCTTGTTAAGTTTTCTAATGAGTTTGTTTTGCATATCCAAATATCAAACAACAATCATACAACAAACAACCAAACAAGCATAATCATACAAACATATGTGCATAACCATAGCCACTAAGTTGACTACACTTGTTTGCCATCACAAGTGTTGTCATAAGGTCATTCCTAAGGGTTTAAAAATTGACACTTCTAAGTGTCCATGAACTCCCACTTGAACCCGCATCCGTATGCTTCAAGTGTCCATGTCTTTTGTGTTCTTGCTTTTGGGTCTTCTTCTTGTGCATCTTCTTTTACAAAATTATATCCTAATACAATTTTCTAATAAAAGAAATGCACCTATTCTATTTATTACATAACCAAATGAATAAATAAATTACAACCCAAATACTTAAACAAAAGAAATTATTACAACCCTTTTAAATGAATACAACCAACATGACAATTCCACAATCAACCAAATCCAAAACACACATGGTCAAGGCTATGTTATGCACTAAAACATGTATCCATATACATCATTTCAAGAACTAAATGAACCCCTTGTTATAACCTTAAAGTTCTGGCCAACATGAACCAAAACTTTAAGGTTATGTCCAAAATAATATAATCAACCATTTGATGTCATGCTTTCAAGGTTTAATCATAAGCATGCATGATATAACCTTGAAAGGTTGGGGAATCATCATATCATCACAAAACAGCCCCTATTAGGTTGTTAAAGTCCTATAAAACCAATTTTACAAGGACAAATGAAGCTATTCATCCACATATCCGGCTCTAGATGCCAATGTTGGGTTTGTTGGACCTTTAACAAACTAGTTTAACCATTTAAACTGAGAAAACGCAGCGGAATAATAGATTAATATCATGTTGTAATCAGAAAATTAAAAGTTCATAACTTTGTTTCAACAAACCCAAAACATAAGGATCATTCATATGTGTTTGAACCAGCTATCAAGAGAAGGAAACAACCAAAACAACATCAACAAACTACCTTTGTAGGCTGCTGAAAATGTGAATGAAACACCTTCCATAAGGGCTGCTAAAAACGTGATTTGGGTGAAGAAAAGGCTGCTCTTGAATGGCCAAAACACCAAAGTAGATGTCCTCAAGTGTCCATACCCACAAGCCTCTAAGAAAACACCATCTTTGCTAGGATTTAAAGCACCAAAACAAACAACAATGCTGCTGGAACCTTGTTTCCAGCCGAGTTCTTCAATGGGTGGAAGAAAGAAAACCATTTCTACTTCATACCAATGAAGGAGCATATCTTGGATCATTAGAATACCCAAGAAAACGACCAAAAGGGATTCAAAACCCCTTGTTTCAGCCGTGAATAAGGAGAGAAGAAGGAGCTTTTCTCTAGTTGTTCATCTTGTGAAAAAGAGAGAGATAGGAGGATCATCATTGCACTCTTCCACTCAACCACACTCTTAATGAGTGTTCTATTTTCAAGATAATTTAAAAAAATGGGAAGACCAAGGGGGGGCTGAATTCAGCCCTTTTAAAACCCAAGTTCACCTATTTTTCTTTTTAAAATACTTGTAACACATTAAAAGTTGAGTGGACTTGTTACATAATTAACCCTTTTAATTATGTAACATATGGCACATTATTAATGTTCATTAGTTAGATGATAAGATATATATAATTAACCTTTTAATTATATAACTTATACACCCTAAAAAATAAAACCAACTAATTACATTAAGATGTTGATATGTTAATTGATTAAAGCCTTTTAATGTATAACATAAGAACATATACTATTTGTTGTTATTTAACCATTTAAATAACAATGTAAATAATAATAGTTCATGAACAAATTATCCATATAATTTGTTCTCTCTCTCATTTCTTTAAATTAGAAAATCCATTTTCTAATTAGGTGCTCATATTTAATTGCATGATCATATCATCAAATAAATATTTATTGGTGTTTGCTAAGCTTGTTATTGGGTATGACCCGACTTGGATCATGACGTACTAACCACATCAATGTTCTATGTGTCTTGGGCATAAAGAATCCAACATACCCTTCCTTGGGATTCTTTTTTTCTTTTTTCTATATATATATATATATATATATATATATATATATATATATATATATATATATATATATATATATATATATATATACATATATATATATATATATATATATATATATATATATATATATATATATATATATATATATATATATATATATATATATATATATATATATATATATATGATTATGATTATGATTTGATTTGGCAAATGGATGTCAAAACTTCTTTTCTAAATGGATATCTTGAGGAAGATGTCTATATGGTTCAGCCTGAAGGTTTTGTCGATCATAAGCATCCTAACAAAGTTGAGGCTTTCTCTCTTGTTTGCTAAGGCTTGTGGGTATACAAACTTGAGGCTTTCTCTCTTGGGGGCTGGACATTCAAGAGCATCATCATCTTCATCTCATCCATACTTTAACATCTTGTTCTTGAAAGGTAGTTTCAAGAACATCCTATGTTTGTTCTTTTCGTTTTGATAGCATTTCATTTCACATATATATATGATCCTTGTTCTTGGGTTTTGTTTTTGGTTTAAAATGGTCCATTTTTCAGATTGTTAACCATACTTTAAACCTTAATATCCGCTGCGTTTTTATAGTTTAAATGGTTAAACTGGCTTTGATAAACTTGTAACTATTAGGACCTGGTATTTGAACGAAATACCTAGTGATTGCGTGTTAAACCAACTCAAATAGTGCGGAATCCTATTTGATTGGCGATCCAATCAGTGAGAACACACGATGAATCAATCAAGAATTGAAATCAACGTCAGAAATCAATTAGGAACCGATCTGATGTGTTCTGTGAACTTGGAGAACGATTTGGGAGGCTTCTGGACGGCTAGGGTACGTCTGGAATCGTAATGGGATGAATGCTTTTGTTTTCCCACGAATTGGGTCTATTTATAGGTTAGTATTGTTCTATCGTGCGACTGGGCCATAAGTATGGTTCAGTCGTGCGATTGAACCATGCGGTTGATTCATCCGCACGGCTGAGTGTTCAGTCGTGCGATTGAGTCAATCTTATGTGTCAATTATACGACTGATCCAGTCTCCTGTTTCAATCGTGCGATTGAGTCAATCGTATGAAGTTATTCATGCGTGTGGTCCATTCGCATGGGCCATTCGCATGAGAACTTCATTAAGTTATGTTTGAATGTTTTAATTAATATAACATACTGTGCAATCATTCAAACATTCATAAACCCAATCAATTCAATCACGACTCATTAATGAAATATTAAACATCACAAGTAACAAACAATTCATATCATTTCATTAATTGATACTATTACATCATAATCAGACAGACAAGATTTATTACATTACAGCTCATGATCTAGGGACATACATGCATCAACAGTAACAAAACCCAACAATGGCATCTAGAGCCGGATATGTGGAATATGTGCTTCAAAAGTTCTTGAAAAGTTAGTTTTCATGTACTTTTTCAACCCATTAGGGGCTGTTTTGTTATGGATGATTAAATCCCTTATGTTTCAAGGTTTAATCTTACATGCTTTAGTATAAACCTTGAAAGATTAACATCAAATGGTTGATTATGTTGTTTGGGCAAAACCCTAAAGTTTTGGTTCATGTTGGCCAGAACTTTAAGGTTATAAAAAGGGGTTCATTGTTGTTCTTGAATGTTGTATTTGATACATATTTTGGTGCATAGCATAGCCTTGACCTTATGTGTTTTGGATTTGGTTGATTGTGGTTTGTCTTGTTGGTTTTGGTTCATGAAAGGGTTGTAATATTTGTGTTTATATTTTGGGTTGTAATTTATTTATTCATTTGGTTATGTAATAAATAGATGAGGTGCATTTCTTTTATTAGAAAAATTGTATTAGGATATGATTTTGTAAAAGAAGATGCACAAGATGAAGATCCAAAGAAGGACACAAAAGACATGGACACTTGAAGCATTTGGATGTGGATTCAAGTGGGAGTTCATGGACACATATGATGTGTCATTGTTAACCCTTAGGAAAGACCTTATGACTACACTTATGATGGCAAACAAGTGTGGTCAACTTAGTGGCTATGATTATGCACTTATGTTTGTATGATTATGCTTGTTTGGTTGTTTGTTGTATGATTGTTGGTTGATATTTGGATATGCATAACAAACTCATTAACAAACTTAACAAGCTGAAAATTGATGGTTCTTTATCATTAAGTGGTTAATAAAGGGTTATTAAAAGGATTAATGATTTTAATAAAAGGGGTTTTATTAAAAAGTGAACCATAGGGTATCTTGTATTTGAAAGCATGCAAATATAAGGTACATAGAGTTTTCTAAACTAAGATTATGAAAACTTAAAATTTCGTTTATAAAAAAGTTTAACACCATCCTTTTGAACAACACTTGAGTCACTTGGAAACTCATAATGGGATAAAGGTCACCTAACCATTTTGAGGGAACTTGTGATTTGAGGTGGGGATACCATATTTGTGGGATAAAGGTCACCTAACCACTTATGTTGGAAAACCCACATGTGTGTGTAAGTAGAGTAACTTGATTTGCAAACCATGTTAAATGGGTCACCTACAATATGGTTTACAAAGGTGTTGATGGGATAAACATGCCGACTATACATATGATGTTTTAAAGTCGATCCCATACCTCTAGAAGTTACAAAGGGTTGCAATTGTCAAAACGTTGACTACCTTGTTAATTTAAATAATAGGATAATGGTCACCTAACCACTATTTAAATATAACGTTGGATTCTAGAATTTTAAAATTGTGTAAGACACTTAAAAAGGGGCTTTAATTATTAGAATATGAACAATATCGAAAATACTAAAATTAAACTTTGTTAAAATTTGTAGATGGCCACCAACAACAATGAAAATAATGAAATCCAGTCCGCTCACTCACTATCACTAAGGACCATTCTCCAAAAGGAGCATCTAAACCATAATAACTTTATTGATTGGTTTCGAAACTTGAGAATTGTTCTCAAGCAAGAGAAACGATTGTATATTTTAGACGATCTGATTCCCGATCAACCTAATGAGGAGGATGAGAAGGCCTACAATATTTTGGGTGAAATACATTGAGGACTTGGTTCAAGTGTCTTGCCTTATGTTCGCAAGTATGACTCCGGATCTCCAAAAGGAGTATGAACATCATGGAGCATACGACATGATAACCCAGTTGAAGGAAACGTTCCGACAACAAACAATGGTAGAGCGCTTCGAAACGGTTCGAGCACTCCATGCGTGTCGTATGGATGACACCCAATCTGTTTCATCTTATGTACTTAAGATGAAAAGCCACATCGACCGCCTCGAAAGGCTGAATTGTCCCGTCTCGAAAGAGTTGGCTACGGATTTGATCCTCAACTCTTTGTCAAAAAGGTTTGACAACTTTGTCATGAATTATAACATGAACGGATGGGACAAGAACATAAGTGAGCGTCACTCTATGCTCAAAACTGCCAAGGCAGCAATAGGTAAAAGGGTTTTACCCGTTCTCACCATCAATGAAGGTGGGAACAAGAAGAGGCCTCACCCCGCACCCAAGGCAAATGTTGCCAAGGGTAAGGAGCACGTTAGGGGAAAGGGAAAGGGACTGGTAAGGGCGCCACCACCAAAACCAGCGGAGAAGAAGCAAAAGGTTGCTTTGAATGACCCATGCTTTAAGTGTGGGGAGATTGGGCATTGGGCAAGAAATTGCCCAGTCCATCTCAAAGAGTTGCAAGCTAAGAGGGATGCCAAGCAAACCTCAGGTACAATTTTCATGATTCATATTGATCTAAATTTAATATCCTCTAACACATGGGTATTGGATACCAGATGTGGAAATCACATTTGCAACTTATTGCAGGGGTTCAAAAGAAGTAAGGACTTCAAGAAAGGGGATGTTAGCCTCTACATGGGGAATGGGGCAAAAGTTCAAGTTGAAGGCCGAAAGCACTACATCTTGAAGCTTTCAAATGGTTTGGAAGCAATTTTGAACAATATTTTGTATGTTCCTAGTTTGACTAGGAACATTATTTCTGTTTCCCAATTAAGACAATATGGTTATGTTTTAATATTTATTGAAAAAGAAATTCATGTTTCTTTAAATGGCATATTTTGTTTTAAAGCTATTCCTATTAATGGTATTTATGAATTGGTTCGTGAAAACACATTATATGATAGCTCATTGTACCAAACCACTACTAAGAAACTCAAATTGGATTTTAGTGATACCTATCTTTGGCATTGCCGTCTTGGTCATATAAACAAGAAGCGCATACAAACACTTCAAAAGAACGGTCTTTTAAAAGCAAGTGAATATGATTCATTTGATATATGTGAATCTTGTTTACAAGGTAAAATGACTAAGGCACCTTTTAGTGGCAAATCCGAAAGGGCAAAAGATTTATTAGGCATCATACATTCGGATGTATGTGGTCCTTTTAAGCTAATGACTAGGTACCATGAAAGATACTTCATTACCTTTACCGACGACTATAGTCGATATGGTTATGTGTACTTGTTAAGACACAAAGATGAAGCTTTTGAAATGTTCAAAATCTTCCAAAACGAAGTAGAAAATCAACTCAACAAGAAAATAAAAATTTTCCGCACCGATAAAGGAGGTGAATACCTAAGTGATGCTTTCAGAGATCATCTTAGAAGTTGTGGTATTGTCTCACAACTATCTCCACCTCGAACACCACAACACAATGGTGTGTCCGAGCGGAGAAATCGAACTCTATTGGATATGGTTCAATCTATGATGGCTAGAAGCTCATTGTCTCTATCATTTTGGGGTTTCGCTTTGCTATCTGCAGCTCGTATCTTGAATATGGCTCCAACCAAGAAATTGGAAACGACACCTTTTGAAATATAGCATGGAAGGGTTCCATCACTATCATATTTAAAGGTATGGGGTTGTGAGGCTTATGTTAAGACTCCCACCTCAAACAAGTTAGAAAGTTGTTCGACTAAGTGTATCTTCATTGGATATCCTAGAGATTCTATGGGATATTATTTCTATGATCCATCGAAACAAAAGGAGTTTGTTGCCAAGAAGGCTGAGTTCTTAGAAGCTAAGTTCCTTACGGAAGAAACTAGCAGTAGAACTGTGAATCTTGAGGAGGATCAAGAACCACAAACCGATACACGTTTGGTTGACACTAGCACTCAACATGAGGATGTTGAGAATGATCAAGTGGTTGATCAATATACACAAAGCGTTCGCAGATCTGGTAGAATTAAAAATCCACCTGAAAGATATGGATTTTTCGTAGATGGATGCTATGTGGTAGATTCCGATGAACCAACCACCTATCACGATGCAATGTCCAGTTTGGATTGTGACAAATGGCTTGAAGCCATAAATGTTGAGATGCAATCCATGTATGACAACCAAGTATGGGACTTGGTTGAACCACCTCTTAACTCCAAGATAGTTGGAAGTAAGTGGGTTTTCAAGAAGAAAACTGATATGCATGAAAACTTGGATACTTATAAAGCTAGACTGGTAGCAAAAGGTTTCACTCAAACTCAAGGGGTTGATTATGATGAGACCTTCTCTCCGGTTGCAATGCTAAAGTGTATTAGGATATTATTTGCCATAGCTGCTCATTATGATTATGAGATTTGGCAAATGGATGTCAAAACTTCTTTTCTAAATGGATATCTTGAGGAAGATGTCTATATGGTTCAGCCTGAAGGTTTTGTCGATCATAAGCATCCTAACAAAGTATGCAAGTTGAAGAAATCAATGTATGGATTGAAACAAGCATCAAGAAGTTGGAATCACCGTTTTGATGAAGAGATAATCAAATTTGGGTTCATCAAGAACACTGATGAAGCATGTGTATACAAGAAGGCTAGTGGGAGCATCATCATTTTCCTAGTATTGTATGTCGATGACATTCTACTATTTGGAAATGACATTCTAACCTTGGATGGTGTTAAAACCTGGCTTGGAAGCTGTTTTTCCATTAAGGATCTTGGTGAAGCCGCCTATATTTTGGGAATAAAGATCTATAGGGATAGATCAAGGCGGTTGATAGGTTTGAATCAAAGTGCATACATTGATAAGATCTTGAAAAGGTTCAAGATGGAAAACTCTAAGAAAGGTACCGTACCTATCCAAAGAGGAACAATGTTGAGTAAGACTCAATGTCCAAGCTCAAAGGATGAGCAAGACAAAATGAAGTGAATCCCGTATGCGTCTGCTATAGGATCCATCATGTATGCAATGATATGCACTAGGCCGGACGTGTCATGCGCTTTGAGCATGACAAGCCGATACCAACAAAATCCTGGAAACAGTCATCGGATGGCTGTTAAGAACATACTTAAGTACCTAAGGAAGACCAAAGATATGTTCCTAATCTATGGATCTGGTGAGGAGGAACTCGTAGTAAAGGGTTACACGGATGCGAGTTTCCAAACTGATCAGGATGACCCACGATCACAATCGGGGTACATTTTCATCTTGAATGGAGGAGCGATTTCTTAGAAGAGCTCCAAGCAAGATGTGGTGGCATTGTCAACTATAGAGTGAGAATACATCGCCGCTTCATTAGCAGCTCAGGAAGCTGCATGGTTAAAGAAATTCATTGCCGATCTAGGAGTAGTCCCTGTTGGGCTTGTTGGACCATATCAAAGTAGTTTAACCATTTAAACTTGAAAACGCAGCGGATTAAAAACCTTAATATTATCATTAGTAATCTGAAAATTTAAGGCTCACATCATGACAACAACAAACCCAAGAACATAAGGATCATTTATATGTGTATGAACTAGCTATCAACAAGAAATAACAACCCAAAACAAGCGATACATACTACCTTTTGTAAGGCTGCAGAAAAACGAATTTGGGTGAAGAAGATGATGTTCATGAACAGCCAAAACACCAAGGAAAGATGTCCTCAAGCATCCATACCCACAAGCATCAAGCAAGCACCTATATTGCTAGGTTTTGACAACAAAATCGCACAAACAGAGCTGCTGAAAACGATTTTCAGCTTCTATTTTCTTAGAGCTGCTGAAAACGATTTTCAGCTTCTATTTCTTCAATATTGGAAAAGGAGAAAAGCTCTTGAGGATCTTGCATGTGAGAGAGAGAGAGCTAGATGGAGTATGTGTGTACCAAGGGTTTTTTAGTTCCAAGACATCTAATAAAAACAAAGGGAATCAACCCCTCTTAGGGGCGGCCAAAACCCTTTAAATTTGGGGTTTTCCCCCCAATTTAATCTACCAAAATGTTTTAACTAGTAATTAGAATAAGTTATGTAATTACCCTTTTAATTATATAACTTATACACACACTCCTATTATTGTTTGATGTTATTTAACTAACTTAAATAACATTACAAACAATACCTATAAACAAAATATCCCTAAAAATTGTTCAATCTCATATGCAACTTATTTAGAAAACCCATTTTCTAAATTGGTGTATTTATTTAATTGCATGATCATATCATCAATTAAATATTATTTGGTGTTTGCTAAGCTTGTTATTGGGTATGACCCGACTTGGATCATAATGTACTTAGCACATCAATGTTCTATGTGTCTTGGGCATAAAGAATCCAACAATCTTCCACTTGCACAAGATTCATAGAAGATTGATGCAAGTAGTAATACCACCTAACAACAGTTTACTACCCTTAATACGCATGACTTAAAGCCATTCAATAACATCATCCCCTTCAAGTATCCAACTTGAAATGATTTAGGTGAATCAATCATTTATCCTTTTGTTTCAGATGTCATGTTAAATCCAAGGACATAGAGTGATCATTCCTTGTTGATTTAAGTTAATCAGGCCTTAGACATCTTGCTCTCAACAAATAAGAGGAACAAATTCCATCTTGACTACATACGTTTTTCACAATCACCTCGTGTCACACCTGAACATAGCCTTATGTACTGCCCATTATTTCAGAGCAGTGAAGAACTAGCTCAAGGTATAACATTTGGTGAATATCAAAACCCAATATGTATCTCAGGTCGGAGGATACCAAATGATATTTGCCTTTTCTCAAATTTACTTATGATCAATCTAGAAGATTCCATGTAGTAAAATTGAGATGCAGGTCAGTCCAATATTTGTATCCCACAAATATCTATAAACCTTGGCAGCAAACAATTGCTCTATGTTCATTCCTTATGAATATCCACCATTCCATGTTCATAATAGTCTTACGTTCATATTTGTTCCCACAAACATGACCGACTACAGACATTTAGAATAATAAACATATTCATGGATGTATACATGCTAAAATGAATATAACTCAAAATATCACAAGTAAATAAAGAGTTAAATATTACATTGTTTCAAACTTTGAATACTAAACAGATCAATTCCAGTCACTAGAATATCGAAGTCCTAAGGCACGAGTATGACTTTCATGCTTTGCCTTTTCAAGGAGGTTCGTGAGTGGATCCGCAATGTATTGATCGGTGTGAACTTTACGAATACATATTTTTCCCTTTTCAACTTCATCCCTTATGTAGTTGAATTTCCGCTCAATGTGCCTAGCCTTTTGAAGTGCACACGGTACCTTGATTTAGGCAATCGTACCCTCGTTATCACAAAAGGATTTCTAGGGGTCTAGAATGGTAGAGACCACCCTCGGTAGGAGATAAATTTCTTTATCCATGCAGCTTCCTAAGCTGCTAATGATGCGGCTATGTATTCGGGTTTTGTAGTGGACAATGCTACCCATTCATAATGAAGACATACCCCGATTGTGATCGAGAATCATCTCGATCGGTTTGGAAACTCGCATCCGTGTAACCCTTTACAACGAGTTCCTCTTCATCAGATCCGTATATTAGAAAAATTTCCTTAGTCCTCCTAAGGTATTTCAATTTACTTTTAATAGCCATCCAATGGCAATTACCTGGATTCTACTAATATCTCCTTGTCATGCTTAACGCGCATGACACGTCCAGTCTAATTCATATCATCGCATCCATGATGGATCCTATAGCTGACGCATATGGGATGTCCTTCATTCGATCTTTCTCATCCTTTGAGCTTGGACATTGAGATGTACTCAATATTGTCCCTCTTTAAATAGGTACCATACCTTTCTTAGAGTTTTTCCATCTTGAACCTTTTCAAGACTTTATTAATATATGCACTTTGATTTAAACCTATCAACCGCCTCGATCTATCCCTATAGATCTTTATTCCCAAACTATAGGCGGCTTCACCGAGATTTTTATGGAAAAACAACTTCCAAGCCAGGTTTTAACACCTTCCATGGTTGGAATATCATTTCCAAAAGGTAGTATGTCATCAACATACAATACTAAGAATGTTATTATGCTCCCACTAGCCTTCTTATATACACAAGCCTCGTCAGCGTTCTTGATGAAACCAAATTTCTTGATCTCTTCATCAAAACGTTGATTCCAACTTCTCGATGCTTGATTCAATCCATAGATTGACCTCTTTAACTTGCATACTTTATTAGGATGTTGTGGACCGACAAAACCATCAAGCTGAACCATATGGACAGTCTCTTCGAGATGTCCATTAAGACAAGCGGTTTTGACATCCATTTGCCAAATCTCATAGTCATAATATGCAGCTATGGCAAATAATATCCTAATTGACTTTAGCATTGCCACAGGCAAGAAAGTTTCATCATAATCAACCCCTTGATTTTGAGTGAAACCTTTTGCTACAAGTCTTGCTTTGTAAGTATCCAAGTTTCCATGTATATCCATTTTCTTCTTGAAACCCACTTGCATCCAACCGGTTTGGAGTTAAGTGGAGGGTCAACCAATTCCTAAACTTGATTGTCATATATGGATTGCATCTCAACGTTCATGGCTTCCAGCCATTTGTCACAATCTGAATTGGACATAGCTTCATGGTATGTAGTTGGCTCATCGGAGTCAACCACATAGCATCCATTCATGAAAAATACATATCTTTCAGGTGGAATGCTAACTCTACCAGATCTATGAACGTTTTGTGTGTATTGATCAACCTCTTGATCATCATCAACAACCTCTTGTTGATTGCTAGTGTCAACCAAACGTGTATCGGCTTGTGGTTCTTGATCCTCATCAAATTCAACTATTCTATACGTTATTCCTTTCATAAGGAACTTAGTTTCCAAGAACTCAGCCTTTCGAGCAATAATTAATCTTGCTCTGTTGGATCAAAGAAATAGTATCCTATACAGTCTTTGGGATATCCAACAAATATACACTTAGTGAATCGACTATCTTGGTTAGGGCCATAGTCAAAATACGAGCCTCGAAGAGCATTACGAAACCCCAAAATGATAGAGGTAGTGAGCTTATAGCCATCATAGACCGAACCATATCCAATAGGGTTTGATTTCTCCTTTCAGACACACCATTATGTTGTGGTGTTCTAGGTGGAGTAAGTTGTGAGACGATCCCACAACTTCTTAGATGGTACTGAAAAGCATCACTGAGGTATTCACCTCCTCTATCTTAACAAAGAACTTTGATAGTTTTATTGAGTTGATTTCTACTTCATTCTTGAAGATTTTGAACATTTCAAAAGCTTCATGTTTGTGTGTCATCATGTACACATAAACATAGCGACTATAATCGTCGGTAAAGTTAAAGAAGTATCTTTCACCATTTCTAGTCATTGTCTTAAAAGGGGCATATACATCCGAATGTATGATTCCCAATAAGTCTTTTGCCCTCTCGTTAGTGCCACTAAAGGGCGACTTGGTCATCTTACCTTGTAAACAAGATTCACACTTATCGAATGAAACATTTTCATTTGTTTTTCAAAAGACCATTCTTTTGAGGTGTTTGAATCCGATTCTTTTTTATGTGACCAAGACAACAATGCCAAAGATGAGAATCACTTAAATCCATTTTAAGTTTCTTGGTGCTTGTTTGGTATAATGAGCTATTATAGGATGAATCATTATGAACCAATTCATAGATTCCATTAAAAAGCATAGCCTTGAAATAAAATACATCATCCATACAAACATAAATACCATTGTTAAAACACTTTAATTCATAACCACATTGTTTTAAAGGGAAATCAAAATTATGTTCCTAGTCATACGAGGAGCATAAAAAATGTTCTTAAGAATAACTTCCAAACCATTTGAAAGTTTCAAAATATTGTCTCTTTGGGCTTCGACATCAACTTTTGCTCTATTGCCCATGTAGAGACTTGTGTCTCCCTACTTTTAGTGCTTATTTCTTTTGAACCCCTGCAACAATTGCATATGTGAGTTCCACATCCGGTATCCAATACCCATGTGTTTGAAGAAATAACATTCAAACCAATATGCATCATGAAAGTTGTACCTGAGGTTTGCCCAGCATCCCTCTTGTTTCTCAACTCTTTGAGATAGGTTGGACAATTCCTTTTCCAATGTCCTATCTCACCACACTCAAAGTATGGATCGTTCTCCGTTACCTTAGGCTTCTTAAGCTTAGGCTTTGGAGGTTCCGCTTTAGCCTTCCCTTTCCCTTTACCTTTGATGTACCCCTTTCCTTTGGCAACATTTGCCTTGGGTTCGGGGAATGGCCTTTTCTTATTGCCTCCCTCATTGATCGAGAGAACAGGTAGAACCTTTCTACCCATCCCTGCCTTGGCTGTTTTGAGCATTGCGTGAAGCTCACCAATGCTCTTGTCCCACCCGTTCATATTGTAATTCATTAGGAACGTCTCAAACCTTTTGGTTAGGCCATTAAGGATCAAATCCGTGGCCAACTCCTTTGAGACGGGACAATTAAGCCTCTCGAGGCGATCAACGTGGCTTTTCATCTTAAGAACATAAGATGATACCGATTGGGTTTCTTCCATGCGACATGCATGAAGCGCTCGAACCGTTTCGAAGCGCACTACCCTAGCTTGTTGAAGGAACATTTCCTTCAACTGGATAATTATGTCATATGCCCCAAGATGCTCCAAATCCTTTTGGAGTTTGGGAATCATAGTTCCCAACATGAGGCAAGAAACCTGCATGAAATCCTCAGTGTATTGAAGCCAATTGTTAAAGGCCTCAACATCCTCGAGGTCAGCTTGGCCAGGAATGGGATCGTCAAGAACATAGGCCTTTTTCTCTTGCTTGAGAACAATTCTCAAGTTTTGATACCAGTCCATAAAGTTATTATGGTTAAGACGATCCCTTTCTAAGATGGTTCTCAGTGATAGGGTAGGGACGGTCGGGGTGGGAGCATTATTGTTTGCGGCCATTTCTACAAAATTACAAAGTTCATTTTAGTATTTCTAAAAAATTGCATTTTAATTATTAATACCCTTTACACGTCTCATAGACAATTAATAATTAAAATCTAGAATCCAACGTTACATTTAAATGATGGTTAGGTGACCTTTATCCCATTATTAAAATTAACAAGGTAGTCAGCATTTGACAGTTGCAACCTATTGCAACTTCTAGCTTTATGGGATCGGTTAAACATCTTATGTTTAGTCGGCATGTAAAATCCCATCAACAACATTGTACGCCATGCTTCGGTGACCCTATACACATGGTTTCCAATTCAAGTTGTCCTACTTACACACACGTGTGAGTTTACACATACAAGTGGTTAGGTGACCTTTATCCCACAAGTATCTCAAGCCCACCTCAAACACACAAGTTCCCTAAAAGTGGTTAGGTGACCTTTATCCCACAAGTAGTTCTCAAGTTATTCGAGGGTCGTGTAAAAGGATGGTGTTAAACTTGTTTCCAAAGGGATTTAAGTTTCCATTAATTCTAGTTATGAAAACTCTATGTACCTTGTATTCGCATGCTTTCAAATACATGGTACCCTATGGTTCCATTTTTAATAAAACCTCTTTTATTTTGAAATCATTAATCCTTTTAATAACCTTTTATTAGTCACTTAATGATTAGGAACCAAAAAATTCAACTTGTTATGATAATTTATTTAGATTGTTAAGCATATCCACATATCAAACAATCAACATAAAATGAATAATCAAACAAACATATATAAAACAACCACATGTGCATAACCATAGCCACTATGTTGACAACACTTGTTTGCCATCACAAGTGTTGTCATTTGGTCTTTCCTAAGGGTTGAACACAACACAATAGATGAGATCTCCAAAGATCCCCACTTGAACTTGCACCCAAATGCTTCAAGTCCTTCACTTTGTGTCTTCCTTTTGTGCTTCCATCTTGTGCATCTTCTTTTACAAAATTTATATCGTAATACAAATTTCTAATAAAAGAAAACACACTTAATCTATCTATTACATTGCCATAGAATGAATAAATAAATTACATCCAAATACAAACACAAAAGAATAATATTACAACCCATCATGAATGAAATCAACCAAAACAAACATCCATTCAAAACCAAATCAACACAAGGTCAAGGCTAGGTTATGCACCAATATGAATCATCATATACAACATACAAGAACCAAATAAATCCCCATTTGACCCTAAATATTCAGCCAACATAAACCAAGAATTTAGGGTTTTGTCCAAACAAACACAATCAACCATTTGATAACTTTCTTTCAAGGTTTAATCACAAGCATGTTAGATATAACCTTGAAAGGTTGGGGATTTATAACATCACCACAAAACAGCCCCAGTAAGGTTGTTAAAGCCCCATAAAACCAATTTTACAAGGACAAATGAAACTAGTCATCCACATATCCGGCTCTAGATGCCAATGTTGGGTTTGTTGGACCATATCAAAGTAGTTTAACCATTTAAACTTGAAAACGCAGCGGATTAGTAATCTGAAAATTAAGGCTCATATCATGAAAACAACAAACCCAAGAACATAAGGATCATTTATATGTGTATGAACTAGCTATCAACAAAAAATAACAACCCAAAACAAGCCATACATACTACCTTTTGTAAAGCTGCAGAAAAACGAATTTGGGTGAAGAAGATGATGTTGTTGAACAGCCAAAACACCAAGGAAAGATGTCCTCAGGCATCCATACCCACAAGCATCAAGCAAGCACCTATCTTGCTAGGTTTTGACACCAAAATCGCACAAAGAGAGCTGCTGAAAACGATTTTCAGCTTCTATTTTCTTAGAGTTGCTGAAAACGATTTTCAGCTTCTATTTTCTTAGAGTTGCTGAAAATGATTTTCAGCTTCTATTTCTTCAATATTGGAGAAGGAGAAAAGCTCTTGAGGATCTTGCATGTGACAGAGAGAGAGCTAGATAGAGTGTGTGTGTACCAAGGGTTTTTTAGTTCCAAGACATCTAATGAAAACAAAGGGAATCAACCCCTCTTAGGGGCTGCCAAAACCCTTTAAATTTGGGGTTTTCCCCCCAATTTAATCTACCAAAATGTTTTAACTAGTAATTAGAATAAGTTATGTAATTACCCTTTTAAATTATATAACTTATACACACACTCCTATTATTGTTTGATGTTATTTAACTAACTTAAATAACATTACAAACAATACCTATAAACAAAATATCCCTATAAATAGTTCAATCTCATATGCAACTTATTTAGAAAACCCATTTTCTAAATTGGTGTATTTATTTAAGTGCATGATCATATCATCAATTAAATATTATTTGGTGTTTGCTAAGCTTGTTATTGGGTATGACCCGACTTGGATCATAACGTACCAACCACATCAATGTTCTATGTGTCTTGGGCATAAAGAATCCAACAGTCCCTTCCATTCAGGACCCGCTGGAAATTCTTTGTGATAACGAGGGTGCGATTGCTCAAATCAAGGAACCCCGTGCACATCAATAGACTAGGCACATTGAACGGAGATTCAACTACATAAGGGATGAAGTTGAAAAGGGAAAGATATGTATTCGCAAAGTTCACATTGATCAAAACATTGCGGATCCACTCACGAAGCTTCTTGAAAAGGCAAAGCATGAAAGTCATTCTTGTGCCATGGGACTTCAATATTCTAGTGACTGGATTTGATCTTTAATTTTGTATTTAGATATTGTAACCCTTTATTACTTGAATGGATTATTTGGTTATATTAGTTCAACTAATATTCCTATTTTGCATGTTTAAAATCCATGAGTAAATCGTTTACTCAAAACATCCGTAGTCGTTCATACTTGTAGGAACAAGTATGAAGGTAAGACTATTATGAACTTGGATTGGTAGATATTCATATGGATTAATATAGAGCAAAGCGTTGCTACCAAAGTTCATAGATATTTGTAGTTGGACTGACCTGCATCTCAAATATTACTACATGGAATCTTCCTGATTGATCATAAGTAATTTGGAGTAAAGGTGAATATCATTTGGTATCCTCTAACCTGAGATACATATTGGGTCTTCATATTTACCAAGTGTTATACTTTGACTTAGTTCTTCGTTGTTCTGAAACATGGCAGTACATAAGTCTGAGTTCAGGTATGATATAAGGTAATTGTGAGAGACGTATGTGGTCAAGATGGGATATGTCCCTTTTATTCGTTGAGAGTAAGATGTCTAAGGCCTGATAAAGTTAATTCAATGGAGAATAATCACACTATGTCTCTGGAATTTAACATGACATCTGTGACAATAGGATAGATGATTGATTCACCTAAAACATTTCGAGTAAGGTACTTGAAGGGGATGATGTTATTGAATGGCACTTTGTCATACGTATTAAGGGTAGTAAACCTGTTAGTGCTCTAGAAAGATTAACATGTTGTCTTTAGTTGTCTTTTCAATACTTTGTAATAATATAGGGACTAGTTTTGTAATTAGTTAGTTCATTTTTGTTTCATTATAAATAGCTTAGACTTACAGGTATTAGAGAACGAGTTGTATTCGAACCTGCTTACATACTTTGTAATTGTCTTTGCTTGATATTAATGAAACCATGAATATTGTTGGTATCTTGCTTGATTTGATTACTTTGTTTGTATTTCATTGAATTGTGTTCATACATCATCACAGATTGGTACATTTGATCCTATCAAATGGTATCAGAGCTGTTGGTAAGCTGTTAGTGAGTAATTTTTGAAGTTGTCGAACTCAAAAAATTTCACTGAATTTGTGATTGATTTACAATTCAATTGAAAATTTGTGAATTTCATATCTGCTTCATCATCAGAAACATGATTTGAATCACAATTAGCAGTTAAATTCATCAAATTCAAGTCAATTTGTGGAATTTGTGTTCGAAAAAGGTATATAGTTTTCAGACTGAAAATATCAAAATTACTTGATTTGTTGTTGATATTAAAAGAAATTGATGTTAGAAGAATGATTATCGGTATAAAACATGCTTAATTGGAAAGTTTCAATCGAATTCATCAACATTTGAGGAATTCAGAAGATTTGAGTTAGTTACATTCATATTGTCACACCCTCGCTAAAAGCGGAAACACGGGGATGTAACGCGATCGGGATCGTCATAACACATGGTAAGCGATAGAGATGCGATATAAATAAATGATGACAAGCGTGTCATGACGACACCCGACAACAAGGGGACTTGTGTCGTGTTTAGTCAATGTTCACGACAACATAGCCATAAGCATAAACATGATAATGATTCACATAACCAAATAAGATGAAATTGTAGTGTAAATTTCCACAACCCGGGAACAAGTTTCAAAAGATTGTAATTGTTTACACATAACAACATTGTTCAAAAAGATTGTTTGTCAAAATATGTTAAGTCCCAAAATACATCCTAGGGTCTCCACTAAGGCAGCACACCTAGATTCCTGGACTTGTATGATCACCTGAAATGATATGCTTAAAACGGTCAACATAATTGTTGGTGAGCTCGCAGGTTTAAGTAGTAAAATGTAAGTGATGTTGTATAGTGTAAGCGTAATGGAATACCGTGAATACAGTTATATACACAAGTAAATCACATGACATGAGCTTTGCAACCAAACCTAGCGACGTACACAAAGAAATTGTCGGCATATATTCACCCAAGGGCCCGTTCCTGGCCACTGATGGTACCAACTAGTATACCATCGAACAAGGGTGGGGGTGTCAACCCAGTAGTACTACCAATACCTAACCGTTGGTTCCCACACTAGAATTAAATAGTTGCAAAGATAGAACCACACAGCAGACCCAAGCATGTATCAAATAGTACTTGCAACACAATATCACGTTGATTCCTTGTATGTAAAATGTAAGTAAGTTGTACAGCATTGAAAATGAGTAAGCATACTTTTCCCCCAAGTTGTAAATAATTGAAATATTGTATAAGCGTAAAAAGGGGCCACGAAACTCACTTGTTAAGTGGTAAGTATGTAAGATCGATGTATCCCAAATGTAGAATGCAGATAAACAGTCAAACACCTATTGACAGTTATTGTTAAGCATTAATGATATGATATAAGCGCGTAATAATGATTGGTCGGTTTGGGTTGTATCGGCTGGGTCGCGTGTAACTCACACAAACAGACACACGTACTAGACCTTATGTAGATCCAAGTACAAGACATTGTCGCCATGGTTGGTGATGTTTAAGTAAAGATCTCATTGTTATTGAAGAAGTATTGAATATGTGTCACTAGTTATAAGTCGGTTGATGGTTGTAAAGCGTCAGTTTAATTTGTTTAAAATAGTATTTGTGCCCTTTTTAGCGTTGACTTTAATCTTTGTGGCCGAACAATGGCTATTGTGTTAATGTTACCTCAACATCACACGTCATACTCACACCACGCACAAGAAGGAATTCAAACACAACAATTACAGTCGCACGACAAGACCAGACGCACGACTCAACCTCCATTCGTACGAATCAACCCTCAATCGTGTGAATCAGCTTCATTCGTACGATTGAACCTTCATTCGTATGACTGGCCTTCAGTCGTACCACACAACACCCAATCGCACGACTCAACCTCCATACGCACGAATCAACCTTCAATCGTGCGAATTAGCTACTTTCGTACGATTGAACCTTCATTCGTGCGATTGGACTCCAGTCGTGCGAATCACGCACAATCGCATGCACTCAGTCAGTCACCTGACTCAATCGCACACAATCATTCATACGCATGACTCAATCGCATACACTCATTCGCACGCATGACTCAATCGCATACAAACACACAGTCGCACGACATGCCTAGTCGCACAACTCAGTCGCACGATTGACTCAGACGCATGGTTCAGTCGCACGACCCACTCAGTCGCACGGCTCAATCGCATGACAGACCCAGTCGCCTGATCTGCAGAATCGCGACTGTGGTCGGGTTGAGCAGCCCCCGAGCTGCTCTAAACAGGGGTTTTACACCACAAGGACTTCCAGAAACACTCAACAAACATACACAAACATGAAACACAAGCAGAAAGACCTCACACGCACCCATACGACCTTGTGTGTTCGGGTTGAACCCGAACATCCGAAACCCTAGTTTTGGACACCCGTGAAAAGGCAAGAAAAGAGACAACCAAGGTCGTCTACCTGCTAGAAAGGAGTAGATGAGGCTGTAGATGAAGCCTAGACGACGAAAACGAGACCACACGGGTTGGATTTGGTGCTAGAATGAAGAAAGTATGTGTGTAGAGAGTGAAGAGATGAAGAAGATGGTGAAGATGGTGATTTAGGGCTGGTATGGGGTATATATACCCGGCCCAAGTTTGCAAAATTACAAGTTTAGTCCCTGCAATTAACCCCCGAGTTTTCCCAAATTTGGTTCGGTTGATATTATGACTTAAGAAATGGTTATGTTAATGACATTTAATATATATAAAATGATATATTTGGCGGTTTCGAAAATGAAAGTTTTAAATAGTTTTTAAGGTTAACATATGATTATAAAGAATACACACACAACGATGATAATGCACACGTGATATCCACATAAAGAGTCAATTAAGGATGAGGAATGATCGATCAAAGAATGCTTAATGGACAATCACGTTAATTGACGGACCTTAAGGTGACGGATGTCACAGTATCCCCCAGTTGAGAGAATTACGTCCCGAAATTCAGCTGGAGTTAGGTCCAAGAGTGTCATCCTAGAAAAGATGTGGATATTTGAGTTTCATCTGATCTTCTCGTTCCCATGTAAACTCTGGCCCTCGTTTTGAATTCCACCTTACGCGAACAATAGGTATCCTACTGCGCTTCAGTTGCTTGACCTTTCGATCCATGATCTCAATGGGTTCCTCAACAAAATGAAGCTTCTCTTCAATCTTGATTTCCTCAATTGGCACGTGAAGGGATTCATCGGCCAAACACTTCTTGAGGTTTGACACGTGAAAAGTATCATGCACACCGCTGAGTTCTTGTGGCAACCTTAACCGGTAAGCCACTGGACCGATCCTTTCAGTGATCTCGAATGGTCCAACGTATCTTGGGGCTAACTTCCCTTTCTTTCCAAATCGAACGACTCCTTTCCAAGGGGAGACTTTGAGTAAGACTCGATCCCCAACATTGAATTCTAGAGGCTTCCGACGATTGTCGGCATAGCTCTTTTGGCGATCTCGTGCGGCTTTAAGTCGGTCTTTGATTTGAAAAATCTTGTCTGTTGTTTCTTGAATGATCTCTGGGCCTGTTAGCTGACTTTCACCAATCTCGGCCCAACAAACGGGAGATCTGCATTTCCTTCCATACAACGCTTCAAATGGAGCACATCCAATGCTTGTATGGTAGCTGTTGTTGTAGGAGAACTCAATCAACGGTAGATGAGCATCCCAACCACCACCAAAATCGATTACACACGCTCTCAACATGTCTTCTAGCGTCTGTATAGTTCGTTCACTTTGGCCATCTGTTTGAGGGTGATAGGCTGTACTCATGTCTAACCGAGTGCCCATCGCTTTCTGTAGTGTCTGCCAAAAACGTGAAGTGAATCGGCTATCACGGTCGGATATGATTGACACCAGCACCCCGTGCCGTGTCACGACCTCTTTGATGTAAAATCTCGCCAACTTATCCATCTTGTAGTCTTCTCGGATAGGCAAGAAATGTGCTGATTTCGTCATTCGATCAACAATGACCCATATCGAGTCATGACAGCTGCTTGTTCTAGGGAGTTTGGTAATGAAATTCATAGCTATGTTCTCCCATTTCCACTCGGGAATTTCAGGTTGCTGTAATAATCCCGATGGTTTTTTATGTTCAGCTTTAACTTTGGAACACGTCAAGCATTGCTGACGTATAAGGCAATGTCTTTCTTCATGTCTGGCCACCGGTACAGATCCTTGAGATCATGATACATCTTGTCTGCACCAGGATGAATAGAATATCGCGTCTTGTGGGCTTCATCCATGACTAAGGTTCGAACACCTCCCCATTTGGGTACCCATATGCGATCCATGAAGTACTGAATACCATCATCCTTGCGAATCATCTGTTTATCCAACCCTCGGAATTCTTCTCCCGCAAGGTTTTCTTCTTTCAACGCCTCATTTTGTGCAATTTGGATCTGAGCTTTCAAGTTGGTTTGAATGGTCAATCCCAACGCTCGAGCACGCAGTGGTCTCACACGTTCTTTACGGCTTAAAGCATCGGCCACCACGTTAGCTTTCCCCGGATGATACCGGATTTCACAATCGTAGTCACTAAGAAGCTCTACCCAACGTCGTTGGCGCATATTAAGTTCATTCTGATCCAGAATATGTTGGAGGCTCTTATGATCAGTGAAGATGATGCATTTGGTTCCATACAGGTAATGCCTCCAAATCTTGAGTGCAAATACTACAGCGCCCAACTCAAGATCATGAGTGGTGTGTTCTTTTCGTGCACCTTAAGCTGTCGCGAAGCGTAGGCAATCACCTTATCCTTCTGCATTAGCACACATCCCAATCCTTGATGTGACGCATCGCAGTACACCACAAAATCATCAGTTCCGTCTGGGAGAGACAATATAGGCGCGTTGCACAACTTCTCTTTCAACGTTTGGAACGCTTGTTCTTGTGCATATCCCCAATCAAACTTCTTATCTTTCTGAGTAAGCAGGGTTAACGGTTGTGCGATCTTTGAAAAATTCGCGATGAAGCGACGATAATAACCGGCCAATCCTAAAAATTGCCGTATTTCTGATGGTGTCTGGGGCGTATCCCATTTCTTCACCGCTTCGATCTTGCCGGGATCTACATGAATCCCGTCCTCATTAACCACATGACCCAAAAACTTCACTTCCCGTAACCAAAACTCACACTTCGAGAACTTGGCGAAAAGTTTCTCTTCGCGTAGCAGCTCCAGAATTGCTCGAAGATGTTCTTCGTGATCCTCTTTCGATCGGGAGTAGATAAGTATATCGTCTATGAACACGATCACGAACTTATCCAAGTAAGGTTTGCACACCCGATTCATTAGATCCATAAACACAGCTGGTGCGTTAGTCAGCCCAAACGGCATGACCAAGAACTCGTAGTGCCCATAACGAGTTCTAAACGCAGTCTTCGGTATGTCGTCCTCGAAAACCCTTAGCTGATGATAACCAGAACGAAGAACGATCTTTGAAAAATACGAAGCTCCTTGCAGCTGATCAAATAAATCGTCGATCCTGGGGAGAGGATATCGGTTCTTCACCGTCAACTTGTTCAGTTCACGGTAATCGATGCACATGCGGAACGATCCATCCTTCTTTTTGACAAATAGTACCGGTGCTCCTCATGGTGAATGACTCGGTCGAATAAAACCCTTCTCCAGTAGTTCCTGTAACTTACTAGACAACTCTTGCATTTCGGATGGCGCTAGTCGATATGGCGTCTTCGCTACAGGTGTGGCTCCAGGAACCAACTCTATACGGAATTCCACTTGTCGTGGAGGAGGCAAACCAGACAAGTCATCTGGAAATACATCTGGGTAATCCCGTACCACTGGAATATCTACAAGTTTCCTCTCTTCGTCTTTCTTTTCAACCACATGAGCCAGAAAAGCGTAGCACTGCTTTCGTAAACTCTGGCGTGCTTTCATGCAGGAAATAAGCTTTAGATTCTTACCCAGTCGTTCTCCCTGAACCTTAAGTACTTCCCCGTTTGGCATAGGGATACGTACTACTTTGTCTCGACAGACAATCTCTGCTCCATTTTGCGACAACCAATCCATACCCACAATCACATCAAAACTTCCTAACTCGAAGGGTATCAAATCTATATCGAAGGCATGATCCTCCAATGTTAACGAGCACTTCCTAATGATCTCATCGGCCTGAACAACTCTACCATTGGCCATTTCTACAGAGTAGCTAGTTTCTAGCCTACTAGGACTCAAATCAAGCAATTGCACAAACTCAGAAGATATAAAACTATTGTCTGCTCCAGTATCAAATAATATAGATGCAAAGTGATGATTGAGTAAGTGCGTACCCGTGACAACATTCGGGTCCTGAAGAGCATCATTGGCTCCAATGACGAATGCACGTCCCCGAGCTGCATTCCCCTTATTGGTCGGGCCTTGATTCCCAGCTATAGCCATCACCTGCTGCTGGTTGTTTCCCTGTTGACCCGGTGCCCGATTCAGCCTGGGACACATGTTTCTGTAATGATCAGGGCTTCCACACTCGAAACAAGCCCTTGCATTCCCGGCGGGGTTAACCGCGTTGACGGGTGCTACAAGATTCGGTGCAGTTCTGCAGTCTTTCGCCAAATGCCCCGGGCGCCTACAGTTCGCGCACACCCGGCACTGCACTCCTGGGGGATGATGATAATTGCACCTGTCACATTTGGGGTGCGGCCCCACATACTCTCTCTTGGCATGAGACACGGCCACAAAATTCCTGGTCGGTTTAGCCCTCTTATCAAACTTTCCGGAACTCGACCGGCTCGATTCCCCAACATCCTTTCGCTTCTCGGCTCCTCTGCCTAAAACCCCAGTTCTAACCATCTCATCAGTCAAAGCGCCAGCTTTCAGAATTGCGCTTTGAATAGTAGGAGGAGCGGCTGCTGTAACCATAGCCCTAATTTGAGGCGCGAGTCCCCAAATGTACCTCACGATCCTCTTTGATTCCGGCGTGACCAAGTGCGGAACCAATCTTGCCAGCTCGTGAAAACGATCAGTATAAGCTGCATGCCCTGCCCCCACCATGGCATGATTCCAGAACTCGTGCTCTAACTTCTGCATCTCGTTAAGAGGGCAGTATTCCTCGGTGATCAACGCTTTGAACTCGTCCCATGACATCTGCATCGCAGATTCTCGTCCTCTAGCTTGAACCTGGGTGTTCCACCAGGTTAGAGATTTACCCTGCAGTGAGCAGGTGGCATACTTGATTCTTTGGCTGTCGAGGCACTCACTAATATCAATCACTGCCTCCATCTTTTCCAGCCACCTGGTTAGGGCTATCGCCCCACCTTTCCCATCGAATTCCCTTGGTTTGCAAGCCACAAACTCTTTGTATGAACATCCCCGACGAGCATTAACAACCCCAGTTTCGATACCGGCTGTACCACCATTCCCGGTCTCCTGGTTGCTTTCGTTTCCGGTCGGGTTTCCGTTTCCCGTCTCAGTTTCGATCCCACCATGGGCTCTTTCTCCATTTTCTCCATCATCGTTGCCACCATCCCCGTGAGGGTGGTGTTGTTGGAGTGCGTCGCTCACTTGGGCCACGATAGTAGGAATCAGTGCGGCCAACTGTTGAGCGATCAGGGCTGCCATGTCGGCGTTCCCTGTTCCTGACTGTTACTGGCAGGAGCATCATTTGTCCTTGGTGCTCTGCCTCTGCCTCTGCCTCTGCCCCTTGGGGCTTCACTCCCGCCACTATTGCTGCGGGTAACTCTTCGAGGCGGCATGTTCTAATCATAGAAAAGTAAACACATAAGCTTAAATCATTTCAAAGTGTATATCCATAACACTCATCATGTCCAGTATTTCATGTCAATATCACACTTATTGTCACCACACATCGCATGCAATTCGTGCAGTTCTCACACCATGAATTGATAATGTTTCAATGATAATCCATCACAACAGTTGTAAGTCCATGTATACAATCACGTTTAGTCTAGCGGAGGTTGTCTATTTCCTCCTCTTTCGAGGTTTCAGACATAACCTCCTCAGGGTTAATCTCAATGTCCAAGGTCAAGCGCAATAGTATGATCTGTGAAGATCTCTTCGGGTTTAATACCCGGATCTGATAAACTAACTCGGCGCGCAGAGGGAACGGAAGATCCAATAGAAGCATCCCATAAAAGAGTGAGCACAAGGGCTCTCTCATAGGGTGGAAAGATCACATAACAAATAGATGAACAAATCAAGCAGCGAGGAACACATACACGAGATATAATATGCATACAGAGTCCTAGCATGCAAATCTACATGAGGGTTCCTAGGTTATAGTCTAGGTCAAGCGTATTGCCTAATTCTCTATAACCAATGGCTCTGATACCAATCTGTCACACCCCCGCTAAAAGCGGAAACACGGGGATGTAACGAGATCGGGATCGTCATAACACATGGTAAGCGATAGAGATGCAATATAAATAAATGATGACAAGCGTGTCATGACGACACCCGACAACAAGGGGACTTGTGTCGTGTTTAGTCAATGTTCACGACAACATAGCCATAAGCATAAACATGATAATGATTCACATAACCAAATAAGATGAAATTGTAATGTAAATTCCCACAACCGGGAACAAGTTTCAAAAGATGTAATTGTTTACACATAACAACATTGTTCAAAAAGATTGTTTGTCAAAATATGTTAAGTCCCAAAATGCATCCTAGGGTCTCCACTAAGGCAGCACACCTAGATTCCTGGACTTGCATGATCACCTGAAAAGATATGCTTAAAACGGTCAACATAATTGTTGGTGAGCTCGCAGGTTTAAGTAATAAAATGTAAGTGATGCTGTATAGTGTAAGCGTAATGGAATACCGTGAATACAGTTATATACACAAGTAAAATCACATGACATGAGCTTTGCAACCAAACCTAGCGACGTACACAAAGAAATTGTCGGCATATATTCACCCAAGGGCCCGTTCCTGGCCACTGATGGTACCAACTAGTATACCATCGAACAAGGGTGGGGGTGTCAACCCAGTAGTACTACCAATACCTAACCGTCGGTTCCCACACTGGAATTAAATAGTTGCAAAGATAGAACCACACAGCAGACCCAAGCATGTATCAAATAGTACTTGCAACACAGTATCACGTTGATTCCTTGTATGTAAAATGTAAGTAAGTTGTACAGCATTGAAAATGAGTAAGCATACTTTTCCCCCAAGTTGTAAATGATTGAAATATTGTATAAGCGTAAAAAGGGGCCACGAAACTCACTTGTTAAGTGGTAAGTATGTAAGATCGATGTATCCCAAATGTAGAATGCAGATAAACAGTCAAACACCTATTGACAGTTATTGTTAAGCATTAATGATATGATATAAGCGCGTAATAATGATTGGTCGGTTCGGGTTGTATCGGCTGGGTCGCGTGTAACTCACACAAACAGACACACGTACTAGACCTTATGTAGATCCAAGTACAAGACATTGTCGCCATGGTTGATGATGTTTAAGTAAAGTCTCATTGTTATTGAAGAAGTATTGAATATGTGTCACTAGTTATAAGTCGGTTGATGGTTGTAAAGCGTCAGTTTATTTGTTTAAAATAGTATTTGTGCCCTTTTTAGCGTTGACTTTAATCTTTGTGGCCGAACAATGGCTATTTGTTAATGTTACCTCAACATCACACGTCATACTCACACCACGCACAAGAAGGAATTCAAACACAACAATTACAGTCGCACGACAAGACCAGACGCACGACTCAACCTCCATTCGTACGAATCAATCCTCAATCGTGCGAATCAGCTTCATTCGTACGATTGAACCTTCATTCGTATGACTGGCATTCAGTCGTACCACACAACACCCAATCGCACGACTCAACCTCCATACGCACGAATCAACCTTCAATCGTGCGAATTAGCTACTTTCGTACGATTGAACCTTCATTCGTGCGATTGGACTCCAGTCGTGCGAATCACGCACAATCGCATACACTCAGTCGGTCACCTGACTCAATCGCACACAATCATTCATACGCATGACTCAATCGCATACACTCATTCGCACGCATGACTCAATCGCATACAAACACACAGTCGCACGACTCAGTCGCACGACATGCCTAGTCGCACAACTCAGTCGCACGATTGACTCAGACGCATGGTCAGTCGCACGACCCACTCAGTCGCACGGCTCAATCGCATGACAGACCCAGTCGCCTGATCTGCAGAATCGCGACTGTGGTCGGGTTGAGCAGCCCCCGAGCTGCTCTAAACGCGGGTTTTACACCACAAGGACTTCCAGAAACACTCAACAAACATACACAAACATGAAACACAAGCAGAAAGACCTCACACGCACCCATACGACCTTGTGTGTTCGGGTTGAACCCGAACACCCGAAACCCTAGTTTTGGACAGCCGTGAAAAGGCAAGAAAAGAGACAACCAAGGTCGTCTACCTGCTAGAAAGGAGTAGATGAGGCTGTAGATGAAGCCTAGACGACGAAAACGAGACCACACGGGTTGGATTTGGTGCTAGAATGAAGAAAGTGTGTGTGTAGAGAGTGAAGAGATGAAGAAGATGGTGATTTAGGGCTGGTATGGGGTATATATACCCAGCCCAAGTTTGCAAAATTACAAGTTTAGTCCCTGCACTTAACCCCCGAGTTTTCCCAAATTTGGTTCGGTTGAAAAACGACTTTATTAGATGTTTTATATTAATAGCAAAAGTGCATATTTGGCAGTTTCGAAAATGAAAGTTTTAAATAGTTTAATATATATAAAAATGATATATTTGGCGGTTTCGAAAATGAAAGTTTTAAATAGTTTTTAAGGTTAACATACGATTATAACGAATACACACACAACTATGATAATGCACACATGATATCCACATAAAGAGTCAATTAAGGATGAGGAATGATCGATCAAAGAATGTTTAACGGACAATCACGTTAATTGACGGACCTTAAGGTGACGGATGTCACACATATGAACATGATGAATGTGGCGCATGAGCTGAGATTGGCTGAAAAATTTGTCTAAGTGTTAGGCGTTTGACAACTGTTTAGGCGCATTAATACTGTGTGGACGTTTTTTAGTTCAGACGTTTGACTATTGTTGAAGAGAAAAAAGGCCAGACGCATCATATTTGTTGAGACGGATTAGAACTGTTTAGGCGTTTGACAACTGTTGAGGCGCATGACAATCGTTTAGGCGCATCTCAACTGTTCAGGCGTTTATAACTGTTTGGACGCATCAACTTGAGCGTTTTGGAAAATTTTTCTAAGGCATTCCCCTAGACGTTTCTCAACTCAGGCGCATCACCTTGACACTTTGAATTTTTTTTTTAAAAAAAGAAAATTTTACAAAAACTTTTGCATTTATTTTCTTAATTCAAAACCTAAAAAAACAACAAAATATAAGAATGGTGAAATCAGAAGATTCTTAAAATAGAGTTCCAAAACTTAAAAATAGAGCTGATTTCAAAAATTGGTCTCTTAGGCTAAAACAGCATTTTAATTCCATTGACACTGATCTTTGGAAATCTATAGAAAAAGTACCATACATTCCTATAATCAATGATGGGCCTGATAGAGGGTTTGTTTATACTAAAGATTCTCCAGAACCCTATCCTGAAGATGGTCTTCAAGGAGATGATTTGAAAAGAGTAAAGAATGATATCAAAGCATATTCATTGATGTGTAAAGGACTACCTTTGGAAGTTCTTGCAAGGCTTGATGCATATCAAACTGGATATACTCTATATAAAGCCTTAAAGATCATTTGTGAAGGAGGCAAGGAGATTCAAAATCTCAAGAAACAAAAGTTGAAAAGACAATTAGAATTGTTTCAACATTTGTCTGGAGAAACCATAAATCAGATGATGAACAGATTTGTTCAACTTACAACTGAGATGTCAACAGCTGGTATTAGGCCTAATCTTGAAGATCTAAATCTCAGACTACTCAATGCTTTACCCTCATCATGGAAACAAATAGTAACCCTACTAAAGCATACTGAGAAGTTCCCTATGGATCTAGATCTACTTATTGCCAAGATAGAGTCAGTAGAGATTGATGAAAGCTCAAGGAACAATGATAGAGCAGCATCAATGTCTCAGTATCAGTTTGTTGCTTCTCCTGCAACCACTATTGAGAATGCATTTATGGCAAAAAGTGAGAAAAGTACAGAAGAAGAGGGAGCTTTGTTTGTTGGAGCAGGATTTTTCACTGACTCATCATTTACTAGTGCTCCTGCTTATACAACTCAGTCTCATTCTCAATCTCCTCCTAAATCTCAGTCCCAAACATCTAATGTTCAAACAGAAACTTCTTGATCTAACTCTGCTAAATCTAGCAAAGTTAAAGATGTGATAAACATCCTATTAGAGAATGAAGAGTCCAAAACTGCATTCACTGCATTTATGGCTAGTTTTCAAGCATATCAAGGTATCCATTTAACTCAATTAGATTTTGTTTTGCAAGATTTGTTTGAGATGGATCCTGAAGATGTTGAAGAGATGGACTTAAACTGGCAAATGGTGATGATAGCTTACAGGACACAAAAACATTCATATGTCAACAGGAAGTACAAGCCAAGTGCTAACAAGACTGTTGGATTTGACAAGTCAAAATCTAGATGTTTTAACTGTAACAATTATGGACACTTCACCAGATAATGCAAAGCTCCAAGGAATAATGGAGGAAATGGTTAATCAAGTTCTAGCAATCAAAGGTTTCAACCAGCTCAGGAGACTTTTCAAAAGCCTTATCAAAGTCTTCCTATGCCTGAGCTTAAATATGAACAAAATCATCTGATGAAACCAAGAAAGCTCTAGTAGTCAGCATTAAAGATGGCTATGATTGGAGTGCATATGCAGATCAGTTTACAAATGATTTAACATCAAGTTTATCTCTTATTGCAGAAATTCAAGGCGAAGATTGGTCAGAAAACAATGATCCAAAGGTGGAAAGTGAGAATGAAGAAGAAGATGACTATGATTGGAGTGACAAGTCTGATCCTAAGGAGGATAAAGATGAAGTAGCTCTAATGGCACAGTCTGATCAACCAAAGGTTGACACTTCATCTTCAAAATCTGAAACCAAATCTCCAAAATTTCCTAAAATCCCATCTGAAGTGAGAGAAAAACTATGCACTAAATCATGCTATGAACATGTTAAATACTATAGAAACTACTCATTTAAAATCTGTGAGAAGCTAAAACAAGAAGAATCTATGCATAGCAAACTAAAATCTGATCATAAAAAAGCAGATCAAAAGATTATCTCTCTTCAAACTTCATGGAACAAAACCATAAAAGATTTAGAAATTGTTTCTAAACAATTGGAAGAGATGACCAAGAATCTTGAACAGGAGAAAATAGCACATGCTGCTACTCAAATGGATCTGGCTAAAGTAAAAAGTTCAAAATTGATAGTAGAAAAACTGGTAAGTGAAAGAAAAGATAAACAAAAAGCAGGGTTAGGTTTCACTCATGAACCTATGCCTGAATCTATTACAAACACTCTACCAGAGAACTTCAATACACATGATCATTCTCCTGAGAATAAAGCTAAACTTAAAGATTTCGAGATCAAAAACAAGAATTTAGAAGAAGAAAAGGAAAATGTACAATTGTTTGTTGAAAATGATCAAGAAAAGATTAAAAATGGTCATCCAATCAAGATAAAATCTTATGAACCAAAACAAACAAACAAACCACTTCTGATCAAATTCATGTTGTATTAGAAGAAGTGAAATTCAAAGCAAAGAAAAGATAAACAACAGGTAGGAACATCAGAAGATTCAAACACCATTAATCTGAAACAAGTTCAATCTGAAAAGGAATCTTCTTCTGACGATGTTCAATTTGAAAGTAAACCAAGTTCTTCTAAATCAAAGAATCAATGAAGAAGAAAGAAATCATCAAAAACAACATCTGAACAAAACAAAAGTTTAGAAAATTTGATCAAAGCAACAAATCAAGCAACAAAATTTAAACCGATAAAATTTGTGTCAGCTGGTTTGTTAAATATGAATTCTCTTCAAAACAACAAAGTAAATATTATGAACAAATCTCACTCTGATCTGAAATCAAGTTCAGATTCAAAGACTTCCGCTATAGCAAGAAGATTTGTTCCTAATGCATTCAAGAAGGAAGTTCATGTTAAACAAATGCATAATAATTTGGCACAAAATCAAACTGTGATAAATGAAAGACAAAAGTTTAACTATTTGACACCAAAATCAAACAATGTGTCAATGTCAAATGTTAACAAAAAGTTGTTTTTAACTCCACAAAAGTACTGTGAAATTTGTGATATGAAAAATCACAATACTGCTGAGTGTTACTTCAACAAGTACTGTCACATATGTGACATGAGAAATCATTCCACAGCAGATTGTTATTTTAACAAATATTGTACTTATTGTGATGAAAAGACTCACAATACTGCAAATTGTTATTTTAGAAATAGATCTCTTACTAGAGGATTTGCAAATTCAAACATGAGCAAAGGCTTTGTTAATCCATAATATCTGAGAAATCAAACTAATGGATTTCAAAAAGTCACTAATCAACCTTCTTTAGGTTTGAGATCTTTTCAAAAGAACAATTATGTGAGATCTAAACAAAATATGCAAGAACGATTCATACCAAGATCTGTAAGGATGACTAATAAAAATGTTAGTCATCAATACATTTTAAAAGTTGATCAATCAAATGATATGAATGTTCTCAAAAATAATTCAAACAATTTCCAAAAAAATTTCCAAAATAAAATTCGTAAATTCATTAAGAATAAACCTGATTTGAATAATCTTCATTACAAACAATTTACAATTGTTGATAAATTTGGAAAACCCAAGACCATCTCGGCTTGGGTAGATATCTCAACTTAATTTTCTTGTTGTGCAGGTACGCCCAAAAAGACCACTCAATACATGGTATGTGGATAGTGGGTGTAGCCGGCATATGACAGGCAATCCTGCCTTGTTACAATTTTAAGTTAAAAGATGGAACTCACGTCGCCTTTGGTGGTGATGCTGGAGGAAAAATAACCGGAGAAGGAACAGTATCAAATGGGATAATAAGCTTTGATAAAGTCAACTTTTGTTCACAGTTGAACTTTAATCTTTTAAGCGTATCTCAATATGTGATAAATCATACTCTGTTCTATTTGATGATTCATTCTGTTATGTTTTGAAGCCAGGTTTTAAGATAAGCAAAGATTGGGTGATTGTTACAGCTGAAAGAGATAGAGATGTATACAAGCTGGATATGTCTCAAGTTGATCCTTCAACTGAAACAACATGCCTAATTGCTAAGGCATCAAATGATGAAAGCCAGCTTTGGCATAGACGTCTCGGACATTCAAATTTCAAGAATATGAACAAGCTAGTAGCAGGAAATCATGTCATTGGACTTCCATCTAAGAAGTTTGAAACAACTGATCACTGCTCAGCATGTTTGAAGGAAAGCAACATAGAGGTCTTATAAGTCCAAGCTCATAAACTCAACATCCAAACCTCTTCAAATGTTACATATGGACCTTTTTGGACCAACAAATGTCAAGAGTATTGGACGAAAATCATATTGTTTAGTTATCATTGATGACTATACAAGATTTTCATGGGTTTTCTTTTTATATGTCAAATCTGAAACGGCTGATTTACTAAAAGTATTTATAACTAAAGTTGAAAATCAATTAGAAAATAAAGTGAAAATAATAAGAAGTGATAATGGAACGGAATTCAAAAATGTTAACATTGAAATGTTTTGTGCAAGAAAGGGATAGCTCATCAGTTTAGTGCTCCCAGAACTCCTCAACAAAATGGAGTTGCTGAAAGGAAGAATAGAACACTGATTGAAGCTGCTCGTTCTATGTTAGCTGATGCAAAAATTCCTATCACTTTTTGGGATGAAGCTATATCAACTGCGTGTTTCGTTCAGAACAGAATCTTAATTGTGAAAGATAAAATGAAAACTCCATATGAGTTAATGTTTGGCAGGAAACCGAACATAAACTTTTTAAAATCATTTGGTTGTCCTGTTATGATTCTTAATTCAAATGATCAATTAGGAAAATTTGAAGCAAAATCTGATAATGGATTTTTCGTTGGATACTCATCTGTTTCAAAAGCCTATCGAGTGTACAACTCTAGGACAAATATAATTCTTGAAACATTCAACGTTAAATTTCTGGAAAATTCTTTTCCATCAGTTTCAAATGGTCCTGCATGGTTTTTGATTTAGATTCATTATCAAACCTCTTTAATCTAACTTGTTTAATCAACCAAATTGTCTTGATTCTACAGGTAAGAAGAACTCAAGAGGAGATCTTGGATCTTTCAGTGAGGATTCAGATTCTGATGACCCAGATGATTCTAGCTCAGACTACCCATTTTTATCATTTGTCAAGGACTCAACAATTCAATTCGATGACAATAATCATGATAATACAGTTTCAGATCATTCAGTTTCATTTGATCAGGAAGGATCACAAAATATTCCTAATGATGGTAATGAGTTTGTGATACCTGAGTCTGGAACATCATCCATCTCTGGTGATGTAGTTGATACTGGTAACTTTGATTACTTTATTAACTCACCGACTCAAGTTCCAAACTTCAATCCACATTCTTCTACTTTGTTACATGAGCTTTCCAACTTGAACCAAACAAATCTGGATGTTTGTTCAATGTGATGAGATTCCAACATCTCGTATTCACAAGAATCATCCAATTTCTCAGATTATTGGTCCATTGAATGAGAGAACAACAAGGAGTAAATCAGAACAAGCAAACGTGTGCTTATACTCTTGTTTTCTTTCTCAAATTGTTCCTAAAAATGTTACCGAAGCATTAAAGGACAATGGTTGGATAGAAGCCATGCAAGAAGAATTACTTCAATTTCGCAAACAAGAAGTGTGGAATTTGTGGGGATCTACCTGAAGGAGAAAATGCAATAGGCACAAAATGGTTATTTAGAAATAAGACTGATGATCGTGGTGTTGTAATAAGGACAAAAAGCGAGACTTGTTGCACAAGGATACACACAGGAAGAAGGAATAGATTATGATGAAGTGTTTGCACCAGTTGCAAGACTTGAATCCATTTGAGTTTTCCTGGCTTATGCTTCATTCATGAAATTTAAGGTGTATCAAATGGATGTAAAGGGTGCATTTCTATATGGTCCTATCACTGACGATGTGTTTGTGAAGCAACCTCCAGGCTTTGAGGATGCAGAATTTCCACATCGAGTATATAAGCTAAGTAAAGCTTTATATGGACTTCATCAAGCCCCTAGAATTTGGTATGAGACGTTATCACAACACTTATCCAACATGGATACACAAGAGGGAAAATTGATCCAACTTTATTCATAAAGAAGGATAATGATGATCTCTTATGTGTACAAGTGTACTTGATGACATCATATTTGTTCTACCAGTCCAATTTGTGCAATGAATTTGAAGAAATCATGAAATCTCGGTTCCAAATGAGTTCTATGGGAGAGATTAATTTCTTTCTTGGACTTCAAGTCAAGCAAACTGACGATGGAATTTTCATCAAAGCAAGAGTTGTTGACAAGCTCTTGAAGAAATTTAAGTTGCAAGACTGTCAGTCCATACAAACTCCAGAAGATGTTAACACCAAGATTGAACCTGATCCAAAAGGAAAATCTATTGACAAAACGTTATACAGATCAATGATTGGTTCTTTGATATCTTACTGCATCTAGACCAGACATTATGTATGCTGTTTGTGTTGTGCCAGGTATCAATCAGACCCGAAAGAATCTCACTTAATTGCTGTCAAAAGGATATTCAGGTATCTCAAAGGTAAACCAGCCTTAGGGCTTTGGTATCCTTACGAGGGTAACTTTGAACTACATGGATATACAGATAGTGATTATGGTGGATGTTGTCAAGATAGAAAATCTACTCGGGTGGTGTCAGTTTCTTGGTCCCAATTAGTCTCGTGGCAATGTAAGAAACAAACAAATGTCTCTGTTTCAACTGCAGAAGCTGAGTACATTGCTGCATCAGCAGGATGTTCTCAAATCTCTGGTTGCAAAATCAACTACTGGATTATGGGTTCAATTTTCTTAAAACACCAATTTACATTGATAACCCTGCTGCTATGTTCATAACAGCTAATCCTGTTCAACATTCAAAAACAAAACATATCGAAATTCGATATCATTTTCTCAGAGATAACTCTGAAAAGGGATTAATCATATTGATTCATTGCAACAGAAAAACAGTTGGCAAATCTATTTACTAAAGCCTTCCTACCAGGACGGTTTAAGTATTTAGTAGAATCAATTGTCTTATAAATCATAAGTGAACTCTCTAAATCAAGATCATAATAAGTGATCCTCTCATTGTTAATTGTCTGTTTATATTTTGTGTGTGTGTGATTCTTGTTTTCTTAGAAAATCAAAGACAAAAATATAAATCAAAACTTCAAAAATAGAGTCTTTTCTAATTATTGGTTACAATTGTTTACAGAAAGGAATATGTTATGTAATATGTGAGAAATGATAGTACATTAGTGAGATCAGTTGCATACTTCACTCATTAATAAAGTCTGACATGATCAGATATGATGTGTAGACAATATCCGACTATTAGATTGAAAAAGTAAATTCTTGTGATCACACTAAATCTAAATGCTTGTGTGTGTTCATCTAAGTACTTTTGAATGCTTGTTAAGTTACACCACTCACACTGTTGATACTGTGTTTAATCATGAGATCTGTTACAAAGCATCATATCACTTCTCTGTTATGAGTCATCATAGACCTGAAGTGCTGAGATATCCTTTGTTGTAAGTGATTACAGACCTGGTTCTCTCTGTGATGCATAAGATGCCATGTGCACAAACTATTCAAATGAATAGTCAGAGCTGATCAAATGGTTATCCATGATCATTCTCTATTAATTTAAGTAACATAAACTCTGATGATACATATGTTTCAGGTAATAAGTTGAGTATGTGTTCTTTCTTGCATGTCATGATGATGGTTGAGCTCTCTCAGTCTCTGTATGATTTACATCATGTCATATCTAAATCTACCCTAATCAATCCAAAAATTGAAAAGTAAGTGAGTTGATAATTTGTCAAAAACACTCATTGTCTGTCCTTAGATCTTGTATCTCCTTTGCTGTGATATCACTGACCTGGAACACACTTGATCAGGATTTATTCATTTTCTATTCATATTTCTTTTATTTTAATGTGCTGATCTTCATTAATATGATCTCACTGCAGACATTAATTCTTTTATTTATATTAGATTTTGATTCTGCTTTCATTTTGATTTTATGCATGTTTTTGTGTGTGAAGGCAATGTCACAATGAGATGTGTGATCTTATTATCCTACCTAGGAAACATATAAGTTTTTCAAATTAAAAGTTTAGAGGGAGTAATAAATGAAAGAGTTGTTCTTAGAAAATCAAAATCAAAGTTAAAATGTTGAATTGAAAGGATGATGCTATATGTTCAAAGTATATGTGTAATTTGAAAATGAAATTTTTGAAAAGTATAATATGAACCTTCATAAATTTGCAAGTGAAAATGCTTCTGTCAAAAATTGAAAAATTAATGATAATTGTTTTTATGTTGAGACTAAAACGAAGGGACAAAATAAATTTTAAAAATAAAAAGAAAATAAAATTTTGTGAATTGAGAGTGCAAAATGCAAAAAGTTTAAAATTGAGGGACTAAAAGGTAAAAATTTTGAAAAATTTAAAATTATGCTTAAATTGTTTAAATATTAGTATGAAATATTACTAATATGTTTAAACAGTGTGCAGGTGAAGTATTTGGAAAACACAAGTGTTAAACTCATGAAAGTCAACTCAAAATCAACTCATGCGCCTAAATAGTGCACATACGTCTAAATAGGAGCACGATGAAATTTCAGAAATTATACAAGTGTTTGGACGTTTGTCAAATTCCCATGCGTCTAAATAGTTGTAATAAGTCCATGGAATTATACAAGTGTTTGGGCGTTTTTCACATTCCATGCGCCTAAATAGTTGTACTAAGTCCATGATTTTAATCAAGTGTTGGGCGTTTGTCATTAACCCATGCGCCTAAACATTGAATGAGTCTGACTTTGACCAAGTGTTAGACGTTTGAAATGTCTCATGCGTCTATATAGTTGAAAAGTTTCAAAATTACAAGTGTTAGACGTTTTGGGAACTCCATGCGACTGAACAATGCAAAAGCGCCTAAACAGTGCTTATGCGTCTGAACAGTTCTCATGCGTCTGAGTCAAAACGCACAAACAGTGCTCATGCGTCTAAAAGTTAGTGAATTTTAGTGTTCCATACGCAAAAACAGAGCTCATGCGTCTAAAATTACACTTAATATAAATTGAACACTTACACTTATTTTCTCATTCACACTCAAAATTTTCCACAAACAAACCCCTGAACTGTCGACTATCAGTCATCATCAAACTCTCATTTCATCTGTGATTTCATCAAATCCTGTTGATTGTAGATATTATTTGGATCTATAAACGTAAGTTTGTGATTCAAATCAATAAATTTTGGTTAAATCAAATTATAGGTATAGGCGTTTGAATGCTATTTGTGCGTTCGAACACCATATCCTTCAAAGTTTAACTAATCAAATGTGAATCATATCTAAAATTGACTCTAGATTGTTGATAAGTATCTTATTACGAGTAGTTTGATATAAAATTCATCAACTGAATGTGCAAATGATTTGATAATGGTTAGATTAGGCTGTTCATCGATGGAAGAAGAAGAAGATGAAGAGACAGATACAAAAATTAAAAATAAAAATAAAAATAAATTTAACAAAAAGTAAATAAATAAAAATTCAAAATTAGATAATAAATTCAAAATGAATAAAGTTTAATGTTTCACAAATTAAAATCTCAATTCAAAAGTCAAAATCAAAAGTCAAAATCATAAGTTAAAATCATAAGTCAAAATTGAATGTAAAGTTATAAGTCAAAATTGCCAATTCATATGTAAAAATAAATTTCATTAATCAAAATCTCAATGTTCTCATATTATTTTCTCTATGTTTTGCAGATGGCAGAATTGAAGTTTGAGCCAAAACCCAATGTTGCTGCATACTTAAATGATGAAAACGGTGAAGCCATTGGATATGAAGAGATTATTAGATTTCTGCTTAGAACAAAATATGTCTATGCTATGTGTGCGAGACCAATGATTAATGGAAGATTGATTAAAAGATTTTGGAGAACTGCACAAGTAGAAAGAGATGATGAAGGGAACAAAGTTCTAATAGCTTCTATTACAAAAGAAAGAATGCTTGAAGTTTCTGAACAAGCAATCAGAATAGCTCTAAGGCTTAGTGAAAATGACCCAGAAGACTTATCAGAGTATACCTTCAATGAATGTAGAGATGTATTTCTACAAATGGGTCATCCTGATCATTTCCCTAAGAAGCAATTTTTCAGAGCTCGAGTGTATAAGCATTGGAAGCTGTTGTGCTACATATTTCAACATTGCATGTCTAAACAAAGTGCTGGTTGGGATTCATTCCCAGTAGACATTGCATCTCCTATTATTACTTAAGCCACAAACAGAAGATTCAATATGGCTAAGTGGATAATGAATGGATTCATTTTCAATCTTGAAAGAGGAATGAGAAATAAATACTTGATGTATCCAATATTTCTCCAATTGCTTATTAATGAAGCGAATCCAGATCTATATGCTGAAGGAGTTACAGGAGATAAGCTGCAGTTAGAGCATATGTCAGAAGCTGTTTATAAAAGACTGGCAATGATTACTGGTGCTCAAAACATTCCAGTATTTGATTATATCAGGAATGTATCTATGAATGAAGTAGATATTAATCAGCAACACTTTCATCTATTTGAAGATGAACCAATAGATCCAAATGATCTCATTGAGGATGTTGAAGATGATGAAGAAAGTGAGGATGAAGCTACTGAAAGCTTGTCAGAAGAAGAAAATGATGATAACAATGAAGATGATGATAATAATGATGATGCTGAAGAAAGTGAGGATGAAGCTCCTAAAAGCTCATCAGATGAAGAAGGTGATGACAATAATGATGATGATGATGGAAATGATGGTGCAACTGAAGCACATCAAGAAGAAACTGATGAAAGAAATGAGGATGATACTGGAAATGAACCTCAAAACATGGCTGAAGAAACCAATGTTGCTGATATTCATGATGATGCTGTACATGAAATAGATTCACAAAATCAAACCTTTGATTTTGATTTTATGAATGATATGTTATATGACCCAGTATTTGAAGCTGATGTGAATGAAGGAGTAGAAGAAATTCCTGTAAGTACGACACATAATGTGTCAGTACAAACAGAGGAGACAGTGGATATTGATGAGATGGAGAGATTGAAAGAAGAAAATTTGAGTAAAGAGAAAGAAATTGAAGAGTTGAAAGTGGAAAATAAAAGGATGAAAGAGATGAATATCTCTCTTGAAAAAGAAATTCAAAAGCTAAAGGGTGAAAACTTAAAGTTGACTGAAGAAAATGTATTGAAAGATGAAAAAATGGTGAGTTTTGCCAAAGATAAAGAAGATGTCATCAAGATTTTTAAAGTAATGATCAAAGACTATGACATTCTTGAAGAGAAGTTCAAGAAACTAACAGAAGAAAATGAAAAACTAAAAGATGAATTGCTGAAGGAAAAAGAAGCTCAAAAGCCTATCTCACCAGTTCAAGTGATAAGTGCTGAGATGAGTGTTGAAGAAAATATTGAGCTGCTCAAAGGCAAAAGAAAAATTGATGAAGTAGAAGATACAAATCTAACTGAATCATCTTCCAAAGTGCAAAGAATTGAAGAAAATGTTGAAGAACAAAATGTTCAAGAACAGATTGAGGCATTAGAAGATATTGAGGAAGTGTATAATGATGATTGGTATGATGAAGTTTTGGATGATGAAGATATTGATGAAGCTCAATTTGTATCACATTTCTCTTCACAAGAACAAACTCAAGAACAAGACGAAGTTCCACATGACTTTGAAGACAGATATAATTATCTTGTGAAGATGAAATATAATCGAGTATATTTGGATGGACTGACAGTTTCTCAGATTAATGATGAATATGAGAAATGTATTTCTGCAGAGTCAGTTGCACCAGTTGATCCAAATGAGATTGTTATTGAGCATGGTGAATGGACTAGAGCAAAAGAGGTTATTAATGTAGAAGAACTATCAAGCTCTGAACTGCACCATCCTGATCCAGATGATATGAGTATTCCAGCTTTAAGATCATGGTTGCAAGCTAGGAATTACCCGTGAAGGAAACTAAAGAGATTATAATCTATATCATTAAGGAACCTTGTCAGAAGTTTTCAAGAAACGGAGAAACAATTGAAGAAGATGATTATACTTGATACAGATAATCCTCAGTATCTTGAAATTACAAAAAGGACAAGAATGTTAAAGCCATAGGAGATCAAACAAATGGAAAGAAAGACTGATGCACATGATCACAGAAAAGAGTTGATTGAAATGTTTGCTGATCCAGAAAGACAAGCATACAAAGCCTCTACTGAACAACGGCAAATCTTTGATAATTCAAGATCAACCGGAGACATGGTAAGAAATATACTACAAAGAGGACAATCAGTTGCTGAATTGTTGAATGCTATGATTGCTCCGGATTTTACAAACCAAGTAAGATTATCGCATGGAAGTATGACGAAGTATTTGATGCATTTTTGATAAAGAGGGTAAATGCAGTGTGTGATGTATATCACTTTTACTCTAGCATCATAAAACTTCCAGTGCAAGATCTGAAAGAGCTAAATAGATTACCTCTGATCAATCCATCTGATTCGAAATGTGGCAAGATGATGGTAGAATTATTAAGAAGATGATTGGATCGATCAAGTAATTTTCTTAAAACAACATGTGATCAAGAGGATAAGGATTACATTCTGAAGAAGAACATTCAATGATAGAATTTTTTGACAACTATTTTGAGAAGGTCACAACTCCTGGTCTAAAAGTGATAGATGGTAATCAAAACTCAAAGCCAATTCTCAGATGGTTTTATAACACTGAGACTTTTGAGCTTAAGTTGGTCCGAAATCTCGAACGTTGGGATGAGGATATGATTACTTTATTTGGAGTTTTTGAACTAAAGCTTTTACATCCTAGCTATATTTCATTTTTGTCTGTACAAAAGTTTGAAAAAGTATCTCCTGAGATAGCAGAGCAAGACAAAAAGTATTTCATTTCTATCATCAATGTGATGAATGCTGCTATGGAAAGAATATCTTTGAGAAAATCTCTTGCTTATGCTAACATTGTAAAGAAAGATATAAAAGACATTGAATTCATGAGAATTTCAAGGAAAATGGTATTAGAAGTATACTCAAAGGAAAGTCAAAATCCTATTGAGTTATATGCTAATATTGATATCTCATGTCTTTTAAAAGATACATTGGAGAGAATGAACAAGATGGAGATTAAGACGAATGAAGCTAAACCAGAACAAGGCATTCTTGCAAGCAAATTCAAGTCTGCTATTTCAAATGCTTTGAAAGAACTAGAGATGTACAAACAGAAGCCAATGTTCAAGATAAAGGAAGAACCAGAAGATTTTTTTGAGTGATAAAGATAAGAGCTGAAGATAAAAGCTGAAGATGGAAGATGAAAAAAAGAAAAAAAATACAAGATTGTAGATTTTGAAGACCGAAGACCATGTCAATCTTAGGGGGAGTATTGTTAGTGCTCTAGAAAGATTAACATGTTGTCTTTAGTTGTCTTTTTAATACTTTGTAATAGTATAGGGACTAGTTTTGTAATTAGTTAGTTCCTTTTCTTCTTCTAAATTCTTGTTTTTGATCTGGAAAGCTTTAAGTTTAGCTTTATTCTCAGAAGAATGATCATGTGTATTGAAGTTCTTTGGTTGAGTGTTTGTAATAGATTCAGGCATAGGTTCATGAGTGAAACCTAACCCTGCTTTTTGTTTATCTTTTCTTTCACTTACCAGTGTTTCTACTATAAATTTTGAACTTTTACTTTAGCCAGATCCGTTTGAGTAGCAGCATGTGCTATTGTTAGTGCTCTAGAAAGATTAACATGTTGTCTTTAGTTGTCTTTTTAATACTTTGCAATAGTATAGGGACTAGTTTTGTAATTAGTTAGTTCCTTTTTGTTTCATTATAAATAGCTTAGACTTACATGTATTAGAGAACGAGTTGTATTCGAACCTGCTTATATACTTTGTAATTGTCTTTGCTTGATATTAATGAAACCATGAATTTTGTTGATATCTTGCTTGATTTGATTACTTTGTTTGTATTTCATTGAATTGTGTTCATACATCATCACAGATTGGTACATTTGATCCTATCAAAACCGTTGTTACGCGGTATTTACTGCTTGCATCAATCTTCTATGAATCTTGTGCAACTGGGAGATTGTTGGAACTTGTATGCCCAAGACACATACAAGATTGATGTGGTTAGTTGAAGATCATGTATAGGTTGGACTCACCTTAGTATAGTTTGTTTACTTTACTCGTAATAGGACTTTTGTTAGTTTCCTTTTGTATGTTCTTTGAATTGTGTATTTTTGGCAGTCTAGCGAAACTATGAGCGAATCTGTAAATTCGCTCATAGTTTGCTGTTATAGTTTACCCGGCGAACTTGTGTTCTGCCGGGCGAAACTGTAGTTTCGGCATGACAGTTTCGCTGGTAGCGAAACTGTCTGCGAAATTACAACTGCTATATATACTTTTGTTCATTCTCATTGTAAGGTAAGCTTGCAAAACCCTAATCGTGGATCATTGTTGCAAGTTACCTATTCCAAGCAGTTATTACACAGAAATATCATTGTGCTTCATGTTATTGATTGTTATTGTTCATTTTGTTATCAAATATGTGTTAGAATTGTATTCTATCTTCTCAATTGTCATTGTTTAGCATGGTTGTTTGATATTGAGCAATTCATCACTTCATTTGCACTGTTTTTCGATCACATGGACCAACAATATGGTATCAGAGCCTTAGTGCTCTTGATTTGTTGAGTTTTTGTGGTTTTTGTTCAATATCTAGTCTCAATCAATTTTCATTGGATTATAAGGTGTTTTTGACATGAAAATTGATTGAATTATGCTCGTTTTTGTTTGAGGAAGATTCTACAATCATCAGATCTCAAATTCATTGAGTTTTGGATGATTTCAGATTGATTTTGAGGTGAAAAGGGTTTTGAGATCGATCAGCGAAATTAGTGTTCTTCCAGCGAAACTGTCATCATCTTTCAGCGAAACTATGAGCTATTTTGCATCAGAAGTTGTTTTCTAGGGATTCTGCAAAACTAATCTCTTGAACGAAAGTTCATCAGTGTTTGTGAACGATCAACAAGCGAAATTGCTGCCGAATTTGTTTCTGAACGAAAGTTCAAGCTTGTTTCGTTCGAAGTTAGCAGCGAAACTAAGCCAGTGGTGTCTTTGGTCTAGCGAAAGTGCTGCTGAAATTACTAGCAAAAGTGTCAGCTTTAGTGAAATTGTCAGCGAAAGTAATTCTTCAGCGAAATTGTCATCCAAGTCATCTTTTTCTGCGAAATTGTCAGCGAAATTATCAACCTTTCTGCCGAAACTACAATGTCAAAATTAACTACTCTCACACTTGCTGATCTTGAAAGTGTTGCTCCTAATAGACCTCCAAAACTCATTAATGGAGATAATTTTGAAGATTGGAAGAGATGTCTCAAAGCTTTCTTCTTCTACACTGATCATAATCAATGGGAATTGATTACTTCTGGTCCTCACATACCAACGGTTACTGTTGGTGATGTTGTTTCTCAGAACAAGAACCCATCTTCCTATACTGAAAGAGATCTGAAATTGATTGATCGTGATCAAAAGGCTTTTGGTGCTCTAACTCTCTGTTTAGCTCCAGACATCTACAACCGTTTTGCAGAGCATAAAAATGCAAATCTCTTTACGATGCTTTATGTGAATTTTATGATGGTAATGCAGATTTGGTAAAAGATAAGAGTATTCAGGCTGAAAAAGAGTTCAATTCATTTGTGGGATACAAGAATAAGAGTCTGACAGATCTTACAAACCGTTTCTTAACCGTCTCAAGCACTTTAAAGAAATATGATGAAAGGCTCTCCAACAGTGAACAAGTTAACAGGCTTCTCGATTCTCTTCCACCACAGTGGAGTCTTCAAGTGAGAATGCTTAAACAAGAAAGAGGGTTCACAGATTACAAGCTGATGGATATCATCAATAAGTTGAAATCCTATGAGTTGGATATGAAAAGAAGGGAATTTAACCAGACTATGATGCCCACATCTGGTTTTTCTCAAAATGCTGCTTTGTTGTCATCCGCTGCAAACTCTCAAATACAAAATCCAATTCAAGGAGGGAGCAATACAAGTAACTTCTCGAGTGGGAACAGTCATGTTGGAAGAGATTTGGGTAATTCTAAGGCCAATGCTGAAACTCCAATTCCATCAGAAACAATGGCTCTTTTTGGAATGTTTGTTCAGAGCTATGAAGCTCTTGTTGCTGGAGAACTGAAAGGTAAGGGAATGACTATGGAGGACATGTATCAGGTTGATCCTGATGATCTTGAAGAAACTGATATTCAATGGCAAATGGCAATGTTAACTTTGAGAGCTCGGAGATTTATGGAAAGAACAGGACGAAAGAATTTTGGTGGTCAATCATCTACTTCAAAACTGGGGTTTGATAAGTCAAAATTGAGGTGCTTTAATTGTAAACAATGGGACATTTCAAACGTGAATGTCCATTACCAATTGTCACAGATCCTAGTTTCTATGGAGTACCAAGACTGACAGCAGAGAAAGAAAAGGAAGAAGTGAATCTAAAAAAGGAGTCGGCTTTGATTTCGAACTTTGACTGGAGTGCAGAGGTGGACGAAACAAGAACTGAGATCAATCACGCGTTAGTTGCTGAGTTTGTGGAAAGTAATGAAGAGGTAGATGGTGAAGATGGATTTGTGTTGTTCAAGGAATTCAAAAGAGAAAATGAGTCATTTGTAAATGGGAAAGAAGAAAAAGATGATGGAAATGGGAAAGATGAAACTGCAGGCTTAAGTGAGAAAAAAAGTTCAAGAGATGGGATAGGAAAGGAGAAGGATGATGCTGCTGCTACTGTTGAGGAAAAGAAATCAAGTACTCCAGTATGCCTGTGTGACAAAGCTTTAGCTACTGAAAGGATGGTAATGGGACTTCCATATAGGTAATACAAGATATGTGCTCACCTGCTTGTAAAATTAGATTATTTGGGATTTATAAGGCTAACCGTTTGTTAATTGATAATGAAAAGGATTTAAAGCGAATTAATGATGAACTTAAAATCAATGAATCAAAATATTTTTTGAAATTAAATGAGGCTTTAAAAGAAAATGATCATTTAAAAAGAATCGTTTTGGAAAGAAATGTCGAGATTAATACTTTGACTGAAAGGGTTGCTCTTGCTGAATTTGAAGCAAGCAAACTTCAGTCAAAGTTAGATAAATGGACTATTTCTGGAATTAAACATGATGATCTTTGTAAATCTCAACGAGGAGCAAGAATTAAAACAGGTTTGGGTTATGAAAATGTACAGGTTTATCCTCCACCTAGTACATACTGTTATTCTCCTATGCCTGTTCCTCATCCTTCTAATGATTTAATCAAAACAGATACTGACAGTATGTCTGCAGGTTTAGTGGGGAATAACTCTAAGTACATTCGTGAAGACTACGACTATGGACCAACTAGTGGGCTTGGATGCACTAGTTCTAGTACACCTGAAAATCAGCAGTCTGTTTTAGATCATAAGTCTAGTTTAAATTATGTTTTTGTTTCTAGTTCACATGTAACAGACTTGAATGTCGCATGTTCTCATGATAGTTTTATTCCATCTTGTAATTCAGATCATGGTAGTGATGATTTTTGTTCTCATAATGAATGTAATGCATCTGATCTTTCTCCAAAAACAACTGAGCAAATTAAAACTAATTGTTTCGAAAAGTTCTTTTCTCAACCTATTCCATCTTTCACTCCATTAAATATGACGTCATCTGAGGAACGTATTTCTTCTTCATCTGACACCAGTACCAGTGGTACTAGTTTTACTGATATGTCAGATGAATCTTGTTCTAATTTTGTAAATAAAAATTCTTGTTAAAATAAACATCAAACTCATGGGTTGTATGAGACATTCAGTGATATTGATTCTAGTTTGTCTGAATGTGATGAGGAGATTATTATTGATCCTATTTTTACCTCATCACATCACAGACCTAGATCAAACCTCATTGTTTCAGGTGTGGTCAAGAGGATCATCTTGTCAAAAATTGTCCTTCTTTGATTCAAGGATCCTCTAATAGGAACTGTTTTGGAAATAAATTGACAAAATTGGTTAATAATTTCTTCTGTGAAAAATCTGCTTCTTTAAAAAGCAAAGTTGTTCAATCTTGGGTTCCTATTACTCCTGGCTAATTGATTTGTTAATTCTTTTCAGGAGTCCTCGTCAAAGATTGTAAACAGTTTATGGCATGTTGATAGCGGGTGTTCCAAGCATATGACGGGATTAAAGGATTTGTTGACCAACTATCGGATTATAGATGGAGGATATGTAGCTTTTGCTGGTAATAAAAAGGGTGGAAAAATGATTGGACAAGGAGAAGTTACCAATGGTTCTCTCACTTTGGAAAAAGTCAACTATGTTCCCGAATTGGCTTTTAATCTTCTGAGTGTTTCTCAAATCTGCGATAAAGACATTCCTGTTCTATTTAAATCTGATGAATGTCTATTTTTAAAATCAGAGATTGTAATTCCAGATGATTTGATTCTCATGTGTGCTCCAAGAAAGCATGATACGTATCTTCTCGATATGAATTCAAGCGAATCAAAGGCTACTGCAACTTGTCTTCTTTCAAAAGCATCAACCTCTGAGTCTCTCTTATGGCATCGTCATTTAGGCCATGTTAATTTTAAGATAATTAATAAATTAGTAAAGAACAACCTTGTTAGAGGACTTCCTTCAAAAGATTTTTCTGTTAATGAAAAGTGCATGGCATGTGCCAAGGGCAAACAACATAAGAAACCTCATAAGCCCAAACTTTTAAATAGCATATCTTGTCCTCTTGAGTTGTTACATACTGATTTATTTGGGCCAATTAGTGTTAAATCTATTGCTAAAAAATCATTTTGTCTTGTTGTTACAGATGATTTCTCAAGATATTCATGGGTGAGGTTTCTTGCACACAAAGGCGAGGTTGCAGAGGAATTGCAGAGATTAATTCTTTCTATCGAATCAATTAGTAAGAGAAAAGTTATGGGACTGAGAAGTGACAACGGCACTGAATTCAAAAATCAGATTCTCGATTCATTTTGTGCTCAAAAGGGGATTGTGAGACAATTTAGTGCTGCGAGAACTCCCCAGCAGAATGGTATTGCCGAACGAAAGAATCGCACTCTTGTTGAAGCCGCTCGTACAATGCTGATAGAATCTTCTTTACCCATTATTTTCTGGGCTGAAGCTGTAAATTGTGCTTCATATGTTCTAAACCGGGTGTTGATTGTGAAAGATAAAATGAAGACTCCTTATGAACTTTTTCATAAGAGAAAGCCGCTAATTGATTTCTTTCGACCATTTGGTTGTTCTTGCACTCTTCTGGATACTCAATCTCAAAAGACAAAATTTGGTGTTGTTTCTGATGAGTGTTACTTTGTTGGTTATTCTTCTTCGCAAAAGGCATATCGGGTTTATAACAAAAGAACACGTATCGTTCAAGAGTCGTTCTATGTTGATTGGCAGGAATCCAATCCTTCTGAAGTTAGATCTGAACCAGCATGGTTCTTTGACTCCGATACTGTGTTCAATTCGTTCAATCTGCCAGTTTTTGATGATGATACGTCAATTCCAAATACTCAAACAAATATTATTTCATCATCTCCATCGTCTGTTCCATCCACCTCATTAGTAAATGATGCTGTTTCAACTGATGTTAGTTCTTCGTCTCCAATGACTGATCCGGCACCATCATCTGATTCTTTACCTCATACATCTTCTCCTTTACCTGATCCAACACCTATCATCGATTCACCTTCATCTAATCTTTCACCTGTTATGGGCGATACTTCTTCAACCATCTTTCCTTCATCAAGCGATTACAAAACTTTGAAAGATCATCCACTTGATAACGTGATTGGATCTATCTCTGATGGTGTTCGAACGCGAAGTCAATCTGGTCTAATTAATGTTTGTCTTTTCTCATGCTTCATCTCTCAAATTGTCCCGAAGAACGTTCATGCTGCTCTACAGGATCCTTGTTGGGTGGAGTCTATGCAATTGGAACTTCAACAGTTCAGAAAGCTTAAAGTTTGGACCTTGGTTGATTTACCTCCTAACAAATATCCAATTGGTACAAAATGGGTGTTTAAGAACAAACCGGATGATCGAGGAGTAGTGGTACGTAACAAATCTAGACTGGTTGTGCAAGGCTTTGCTCAAGAAGAAGGGATCGATTATACAGAAGTTTTTGCTCCAGTTGCTCGTCTTGAAGCAATCAGAATATTTCTCGCTCATGCTGCTCATAAACAATTTAAAGTCTATCAGATGGATGTGAAGTGTGCTTTTCTCTACGGAGACATTGATGAGGAGATATATGTGTGTCAACCACCAGGTTTTGAGGATCCTGATTTTCCTGATAAAGTGTTTAAGCTTGACAAATCTCTGTATGGTCTTCATCAAGCACCCAGAATCTGGTATGAGACCCTTACACAGTATCTTCTAAGCAATGGTTTCTCTCGTGGTACCATTGATATGACTCTATTCAAAAGAGAAGTGAATGGTGAAATGATATTTGTCCAAGTTTACGTTGATGATATTATTTTTGGATCTACAAATTCTCAATTGTGTAGAGAGTTCGAAGAGGTAATGAGCCAAAGGTTTGAAATGAGTATGATGGGCGAAATGTGTTTCTTTCTTGGATTACAAGTTGAACAACAGAAAGAAGGAATTCTTATTCATCAGGAGAAGTATATTAAGGATATTTTGAAGAAATTTAAGATGGATGATGCTTCTACTGAGATGACTCCCTTTACTGCTCAGACTTGTCTCACCCAGATGAAAACGGAAAACCAGTTGATCCTCATCTTTTTAGATCTATGATTGGCTCTCTCATGTATCTTACTGCAAGTCGTCCTGATATCACTTTTGCTGTTGGTTACTGTGCTAGATATCAGTCGGCTCCAAAGGAATCTCATGAGAAAGCTGTCAAAAGAATATTTCGTTATCTCAAAGGATCATCTCGTTTAGGATTATGGTATCCATATGGAGGGAATTTTGATTTACATGCTTATTCTGATAGTGATTCTAATGGTTGCAGGTTAAACAGAAAATCTGTGTCTGGAGGATGTCAATATTTGGGAAATTGTTTGGTATCTTGGCAGAGCAAGAAACAAACCACTGTTTCTCTTTCTACAGGGGAAGCTGAATATATTGCTGCCTCAAGCTGTTGTTCTCAAGTTCTCTGGATCCAACACCAAATGATTGATTATGGAATTAATTTTCTCCATACACCTTTATTTTGTGACAATGAAGCAGCCATTGGAATTGCTAAAAATCCTATTCATCATTCCCGAACCAAGCATATCGAGACACGAATTCATGCGATTCGTGATGCTCAAGAAAAGGGTTTCATTGATATTATACCCATCGATACAAAAAATCAAAAAGCTGATCTTTTCACAAAAACTTTTGATAAACCTCGTTTTTATGAATTGATTTCTATGCTCGGGTTAATATCTTTTTAAATTTTCATTTTCTGTTCCTTTTATTAAAAAAAATAAAATAAAAAAAACATAATAATTTATGGAAATTATTTATTATTTGAAAATAAAAATTTGGGGGAGTAATTTCATATCCTGAGATCGGAATTTAAAATGATGAGAAATGATTGTATATTCTCTAAGTATATTTTTATACATGACCGGTGCTTCAATGAGAAATGATAGTAACTGATACTGGATTCTGTTTCACATAAATTTTTAAGGAAAATTGATCAGATTCTTTAACGATATGCTTGATAGACTCAGCCTGACGAATAAAGTAGACAACAGCTCTATGATTAAATTAAACATCATGCTTAAGAATGTCTGGATTTACTCAATTGTTTTGGCTTGCACAAAAACTGAGTCCTGACAAAAATTGGATTGAGAATGAATCTTTCGTCCATTCTGCTTTGATATGTCATCTCCCTGAACCATAGCTGGTATATTCTTGTGTTGATGTATCTTGTGTCTGTGCTAATCTCCTCTGCTGTACGGAAGTACTGACCTGGAGTGATGATCTCCTCTGCTGTACGATAGTACTGACCTGGAGCTCTCATCAGCACATGTTTAAATGGTTATCTCCTCTGTTATACGTGAGTATAGATCTGGAGCTCTCACCATTTTGATATAATTATGTCAAATCATCTTATCGATGAGTTCCTTTCAGAATGAAATATTCTGTTTATAATCATTTGCACACTAATGCACAAGCCTTGCTCTGTTTAGATCGATTCAAAATTCAAGAAATCCTGAGGTTGGGTGAGGGTTTTTACCAAATGATTGTGGGGTCCTAACATTCTAAAGCATCTAATTGAACCTTAAACAAATCATAAGTTGTTTGTTGAAAAAGGATAAGGCATGAGTTTAAGTGGACAATTATATCAGCAATCGTTATTGATTTGTTCTAATTTCAGTTGTTCCTGTGCAGATTGTGATCAGATCTCGTATTCAGTATGATCTCATTGCCGGTCGATGATTTTTGATCATCTTTATGTTCATAAATATCTAGAGGATGTGATCTCTGATTAATTTAGATCTCATTATGTGATGTGCTTCATGTTAAAATAATAATAATAATAATAATAATAATAAAAAAAAGTGGTGCCGAAACTATACTTTCGCTAATTGTTTCGCAAGGCGAAACTACAATTTTGCTAGGTTTACTAATTAGTTTTCAAATGGCTATCTCTTAGCGAAATTACAGTTTCCCTAGGCGAAACTGTAAATTCGCTGCGAATTTATAGTTTCGCTCTCAGCGAAACTATTTGCTATTTAAGTCGTTTTTGCGAAATTCTTCTCACAATTTCGCAAAAACGATCTGTGTAGGTTCTTAGGGTTTACCGTGACTTTATCGGGCGATTTTGCGTTTTGGTTGTGTTTTGGACCGATTAATCGTTTCCTTTGCTTCGCATGTGAGTTTCGAACCATGTAATATCATTTAATCTGGTTAAAATCAACTTCTTTTAAGTCATTTGGATTTTGACTCTTCGGTGACTTCGCTGTTCATCCAGCGAAATTGCAGATTCTTCTACGAAACTAACGAAAGTTCTGTACTTCTCAGCGAAACTGTAAAGTTATGCTGTCCGGGCGAACTTAACAGTTTCGCCAAACTATCTTTAGTTTCGCAGAATCTGGTCTTAAACTTGTACAGTTTCGCTTGGTCATGCTTTCTTTTGAACAGCGAAACTATTTTTTTTACAGCGAAACTATGTTTTGCTTGCCGAAATTTATAGCGAATCTTTTTTAATCTATCTTCGCCTTGTCGAAACTGTCTTTTGTTCAGTGAAAATAACATGTTTTAATGAGCGAAACTATTGTTTCGCTTGCCGAAACTGTTAGTTTTCATTGTCGAAACTGTTTTTGTTCAGCGAAACTAACATGTTTTAATGAGCAAAACTATTGTTTCACTTGCCGAAACTGTTAGTTTTCACTGTTTTAGTATTATTTTCTTCTTTTTTTAATTTCTCATTCAACTTATCTGATTTCTTCATCAGGTTATCATGGCTAATCTCAAATTTGATGAGCGGAATAATATCACACCCATTTTAGATGATACTCACCCTAAGGCAGCTGGATTTAGAGATTGTATCAGATGGCTTCAAAGATCACCTATAGCTTATGTCATATCTCATTCGCCTACCATTTATGATCTTCATATTAGAGATTTTTGGTGATCTGCAGAGTATGATACTCGAGGAGATGTACAGCAGATCACTGCCAAAGTTGTTGATCACGAAGTGACGATCACTGCTGAGACTGTTTCGAGGATTTTAAGACTTGAAGATGATTCAGGAGATGAAGTAGCTATGACAGATTCTGAGGTGTTTCAAGCCTTTAGAAGTATGGGATATGAGGGACCAGCCTTTGGTTCGAGGAAGGAAATCAAGAAGTCATTCTTATCTAAAGAATGGAGATACATCGCTCATGTTTTTATCATGTGTCTAGATCACCGTAAAGGTGGATCCGATGGTCTTAATATTGATTGGGCTAAGGCAATGGTGTTGTGTTGTAAAGGGGAGAAGGCCAATATTGCTAGATTGATTTTTGCGTGTATGGCGGAGAATGTGATGGCCGTAAAGAAAGACAAATGGCTGTTGTACCCTCGTTTTCTTCAGATGATATTTGATGATCTTATACCTGATGTTCCAAAACATGGAGAGATTAAGAGGCTGGTACAGATGAATCCCCGTATCTTTGCTGACTGCTGTGCCATTCGCCACGACTTTAGTGGTAAGATCACACATCTTTGGGAAAACGTGTATCCTCCAGAACGTTGGAACTACATTAGACGGGTGGATGAGTCAGAGAATAAAAGAGCTGAAGAAACAAGAGTACAGCAAGCTGATGCTACAAAGAAAAGGAAGAGATGTGCCAAAGAAAAAGATTATGATTTTGAGGAGGATATTGCTGCACAAGCTGAGGAAGTTAGGGTTGAAAAAGAAAGGAGGTCCAAGAAGAAAACTGATTTTGCTGAGCCTGAGTGACGAACCAAGCATAGACATGAAGGATTTACATCTAGAAGAGAGGCTAGTGAAAATCTTGATGAGGATATGATACGCAACTTGAATACTTCGTTGGCTAATGAACTGAGTATGATCAAGACTAAACTTACAAATCAGGAAATCAGAGAAAGATAGAAAGATGAAGTGATTGAAGGAATGCAGAGGATGTTAGTTGATCAAAACAGACTGGTTAAGAAGTTGTTTGAGGAGATTACACAGCTGAAAGCTGCAGCCGGCCTACCTAATCAACTGACTCAATCTGAGTTAGATGATTTGACTGATACATCAAAGTACTCATTTCTGAATGTGGGTACTTCATCTAAGGTAGGAGAGGGCACTTCTGGAGCAGCAACTACTGGTGGAGGAGAGCAAGAAACTCCAGGTGAGGATGTTGGAAGAAATGACGAGGAGGATATTATAGAAGCTGGGTTTGTAAACATACAATTTGACTTTGAAAAAGATCTGGTTGGTGAAGAAGTTGTTACAGCTACTACTGAAGGAGTATCTGATAAAGGCAAAGGGTTGGTTGATGAAGAAGAGGAAGATGAACAGCTTATAGACTATGATTCAGAACTTGAATTTTATGAAGTTGATGAGCGACCATTGATCTATGTTTCTAAAAAGGGAGAGGATGATGCAGATGTTTTTGAAATGGATAAAAATGATTGGTTGGTGAAAGAGAAGGAAGTAGAAGAAATCACTCCTTTGTTTCAACACTTGCAGGGATTAGGAAGGAAGCTGATAAGAAAATTATAAGCTGATGTTACAATCCAAGCTTAAAGATGTTTATGATCAAGAGACGGGGAGGAAATATCAGTTATATGCTTAAAAGGAAGGCTTTTAAGACCTTGCCAAAATGGGATTTAAGGCGTTTGGCAACTCTACCTCTGATCAATGCTCATCTAAGTGAAAGAGCCTCATTTCTTGAGAACGAAATTAAAAATAGACTTAATGATAATTTTGAGTCTTTTGGATATATGAAAGCTGAAAGAAAGAGATCAAAGAAGGATAAAGACTGGGAGACAGGAAAGGGAAGGATTGTACTAAGAGTTAAACCACCAAAGACTGTAAATCGGGTAAGATTGGCTGATCCTCTTCCCCAACAACTACAGGACTTTGAGAAATGGTTTTATGACAATAATACTGGAGAGGCTGTGATCAGTGTTAAACATGGAAAGGAGTTTAGAGTATTTGATCCGACGGAGTTGTTTAGTTTTTGTGATGAAGATCTTTTGGTACTATGTGAAAATCACATTAAAGCTGCGGCTGGAGAGGAAACTAGAAAAGAAGCTAGTTTGTTCATGAATGTTGCCAACAAGATCAGGGGAGTGAGGTCGGAGGTCATGAAGTTAGCTGAAAGGGTGAGATCTCAGGATGAGTTTAATATGGATGTTCAAGATCTGACCAGGCAGTTTCAAAAGCTAGTGGTCATTCTGAAGAAGCTAGTGATGCAGGAAAGGACCATGGAGGATCATTGGCTGAAGCTTCTGAGGATGTTGCTGCAGGAGGTGATGAAGACAAATCAATGGAAGCAGAGGAAACTGGAGCTGACAAGTCAAATCAAGAAGAGTGAAGATGGTGAGTTCCAACCTAGGGGGAGTATTGAAGATCATGTATAGGTTGGACTCACCTTAGTATAGTTTGTTTACTTTACTTGTAATAGGACTTTTGTTAGTTTCCTTTTGTATGTTCTTTGAGTTGTGTATTTTTGGCAGTCCAGCGAAACTATGAGCGAATCTGTAAATTCGCTCATAGTTTGCTGTTATAGTTTACCCGGCGAACTTGTGTTCTGCCGGGCGAAACTGTAGTTTCGGCATGACAGTTTCCCTGGTAGCGAAACTGTCTGCGAAACTACAACTGCTATATATACTTTTGTTCATTCTCATTGTAAGGTAGGCTTGCAAAACCCTAATCGTGGATCATTGTTGCAAGTTACCTATTCCAAGCAGTTATTACACAGAAATATCATTGTGCTTCATGTTATTGATTGTTATTGTTCATTTTGTTATCAAATATGTGTTAGAATTGTATTCTATCTTCTCAATTGTCATTGTTTAGCATGGTTGAGCAATTCATCACTTCATTTGCACTGTTTTTCGATCACATGGACCAACATTAGTACGTTATGATCCAAGTCGGGTCATACCCAATAACAAGCTAAACAAACACCAATAAATATTTATTTGCTGATAAGATCATACAAATAAATATTGACACCAATTTAGAAAAATGGGTTTTCTAAATCATTGCTTTTGAAATAGAACAACATTATATGGATAATTGTTTCATGAAAAATTATTTGTTTTCTTATTTAAGTGGGTTAAATAATAACAAATAAAAGTGTGTTTAAGTTATAAAATTAAAAGGGTTTTAATTTTATAAAATTATGGATTAAAGAGTGTAAAGTTTTATAAGATTAAAATGGGTGGGAACCCATTTCAAATTTGAATTTTCGGCCACCCTTGGATACCCTTCCTTGGGATTCTCTTTTCTTGTTTTAAGCAAGACTTAAACTCTCTTGCACTCTTCAATCAACACACACACTCTCTCTCACACACACACAAGCAAAGAACTCTCTCAAAAGTGGCTAAAATTTTCGGATCTTACAAGAAGTTGCTGAAATTTCGTTTTTGAAGGAGGCACAAGTGTTAAGTTTTGGTGTTCTTCTACCTAACAAGATTAAGTGTTTGCTAAGGCTTGTGGGTATACAAACTTGAGGCTTTCTCTCTTGGGGGCTGGACATTCAAGAGCATCATCATCTTTATCTCATCCATACTTCAACTTCTTGTTCTTGAAAGGTAGTTTCAAGAACATCCTATGTTTGTTCTTTTCGTTTTGATAGCATTTAATTTTACATATATATATGATCATTGTTCTTGCGTTTTGTTTTTGGTTTAAAATGGTCCATTTTTCAGATTGTTAACCATACTTTAAACCTTAATGTCCGCTGCGTTTTTATATTTTAAATGGTTAAACTAGCTTTGATAAACTTGTAACAAAACCCAACAGATAGGAAAGGGGAGGATAGTTTTAAGGGTGAAGCCCCCAAAGACAGTGAGTAGGGTGAGGATATCTGATCCCCTCCCCCAAAGGCTTCAAGGGTTTAAAAAATGGTTTTATGACAACAATTTCGGGGAGGCGGTGATTAGAGTGAAGTATGGAATTGAATATAGACTTTTTGATCCTATGGAAGTATTCTCGTTCTGTGATGAAGATTTTTTGGTGTTGTGTGAAAACCACATTAAGGTCGGGGCAGGAGCAGAAACGAGACAAGAGGCAAGCCTATTTATGATGGTTGCCAACAAAGCCCGAGGGGTTTGAGCTGAAGTTAGAAAATTAGCTGAGAGGATCCGTGAGGCGGACGAGGTCAGGATGGATGTGCAGGATTTGGCTAAACAGCTTGAAAGAGCTAGTGCACATGGTGAAGATAAGAGTACAACAGGAGCCGCAGCTGAAGGTAGATCAAAGCCTGAAGAAGACACTGGAGCTGGAGCGCCAATCAAATATGATCCAGTCAGTGAGGTCCAACCTAGGGGGAGTATTGATGATCAAAAATAGGTTGGACTCACCTTAGATTAGTTATTGTTTATGCTTAAATATAATAGGTTAAATATTAGTTTACTTCTGTAAGTATGTTAGTTATTTGTGTTTTGTTGCCCAGTGAAACTATGAGCGAAACTGTAGTTTTGCTCAGAGTCAGCAGTCTATTTCACCCGGCAAAACTATGTTTCTCAGCCGGACGAAACTAGGCTTGGGCATGATAGTTTTGCTAACTGCGAAACTGTCAGCGAAACTATCATCTCTATATATAGATTTTGTTTCTTTCATTAGAATTAACCTTGCAAAATCCTAATTCATCTAATCCTTGTTGCAAGTGTATTTTGTAAGCTGGAATTTCATTGAAATATTATTGAGCTTTGTTATATTCATTGTATTGGCTTTGATTTGTTTACTTTTGAATACTTTTGGTCTATTCTTCATCATCAAATGTTACTATTGAGTGTTAGTTAGTGTTATTGAACGAATCATTCAATCAATTGTACTGTGATTCGATCTATTTGGACCAACAAAAGAAGTGATTGATATTGAAGATTCACCCAAAAGATCAAAATCCATGTCTCCTGAACACACTACTTCAGTGGATTTATCTACTGTGAAGTCTATTTCTCATGGAGACAGTCAGAGTGATGAAGAATGGAATGAGTTGACAAAGATGGAATATCCTAAGGAACAAACTGTAAAAGATGAACAACTAATGACTACTAAAGACATCTTGGAAGAGAGGCCAAAATCTGCCATGTTCATGACTCTCATAAACCATGGTTTCCCATATGACATGGTAGAAAGAATGAGTATGAATGAGATGAAGGAAGTACTTAAAGAATTTGAGCTTGCAAGATTCATGATTCCAAACTGCAATTATGAAACCTTCATAACATTTCAATCAACTGAGAAAACAAAGAAAGAACTTGGTCACTATGATACAGCAAAGCTAAGCAAATACAATATGACTTGTTGGTTACAAGGTCATAATTACAAAATGCATGAGCTGGAAGGGAGATCAGTGGGTGAGTTGAGAAGGATGATGGAGCATGTTATGAAGTTGGAACTAGAAACTGGAGTGAGATTAAGATCTAAAGCTCCAAATCCTGCTTATGAACATCAAGACAAACTTAATGTTGAGCTTGTGATTGTTGAGAGCAAAGATCAGCACAAAGGAAAATAAAAGCTCATCAGAGAACCTAGAGAAGAAATTCCTAGAAAAGTATGGCCTCTGGGCACTACAGTGAGGGAGATTACTGAGCAGAAGTCAGCTTTTATTGAACTATTTGATCATCTCACAACTGTTGAAAAAAAACAAGATTATGGCCAGGAAAAATGATCTAGACTGGGATTGTGCAGTAACTAAAAGAACATATGGAAGGATTCAATACTTCCATGATGTAGAAACAATACTGCGTCTTCCTAAATGTGACATCAAGGATCTTCAAAGCTTAATATCTCAAACTACATAATACACCCAAGAGGTTGAGATTTCTTTGTATCAGTGGGTATGTTAAAAACAAAATTCAAAGATGATGTGTTTTAAGAAGCAAGGAGAGATGATATTGAGCATAGAAGAAGATAGCAAGGGCAGAAAAGATCCAAATCCAAGTCCTCTACATTGGTAGATGATGAATTCCTAAAGAGGGTTGGATACTTTAATAGAGAAACAGCAGCTGTAAAGAGCTTTGATGGTAATCAATATACATTTCCCATAACTGGATGGGGATATGTAGAGAAAACTAAGGAATTAGTGTTGCTAAGAAATGAAGAGAAAAAGAAAGGTGAAAGGATAAGAATCTTTGATCCGGTGGAAATCAAGCTACTCCAACCAAGTTACACTTCATATCTTCATGACAAGTTTTTTCCTAAGCTGACTGATAAAAAAAGCCCAAAATGATCTATGCTTGTATGTACACTTAATTCAAGTGATTGAAAAATTATATGCAAAGGCATATAAAAGAAGGATATATGAAGCAGGCCAGCTAATTGGAGCTCAAATCAAATAAGTATCTGAACTTAGAATCTCAGAACAAGATGAACTAGAGATAGTTCACAATCACAATGTTGTGGAAACTCTTACTACTGAGGAAGATGTTTTGAGATTAAGTTTTGAAACATTAAACATGATCTGCAAGATGGAGATAAAGTAAAAATATGATTATCAGAAGGTTGCAGTCTCTTACTTCTATAACAAGATGATTTCAAGAGTCAAAGAGCTTTCAAGCCTGAAGAGTTGATCTGAAAGTTGCTAAGCGTAAGGAGGAGTATTGTTAGATCTAGGAAAAATAGGTCTAGATCCTTTTGTATAGGCTTAACACTTTAATCAATGTTTGTAATAAACTCTTGTAATTCATTATTTTAATGTATGCATTATGTATATAGGTTAACCCATAACTGTGTTGATTTATATGTGTGATTGCAGGTTTAACATCATACTTAGTCAATTTCATGAAATTGACTAAGTGTAAGAAACATCTATGGATGAACATTTATGTTCTTCCATAGATAATCTATTTACACAAAATGCATTCGAGGATCTTCTACTGAAGAACACTTCTGTGCAGATGAATTCAAGGGTCTGATGTAAGACCAAAGATCTACGGATGAACAACTTGCACTCCAATGAAGTCTATCAAGTGAAGACTCCAACGGAAGGCAAAACTCCTGCGGAAGGCAAAGTTCATGCTGAAGACCAACACTTGTATATACTTCATCAAGTAAATCAAGTCATGAAAGGATCGGATCTAGTTTGATCAATTAGATTAGAATGTGCAGCGGAATATAACACAAATTAGACCAAATTTAAGCAAGAATAGTATGCATATTCAATCACACAATGACGATTATAGAGAGAGGATTTTCTGCAAATGGAATATTTTCATTCACGCAAAAGCTTCGGTTACAAAACAATTAGGTCAACATTCCTTTTATAAAGGAATATGACGTCAGCTGATGTCACTTGATAGTGACATCTAACTGATTTATACAAACTACTGAACGTAAACTAATCTACTGAAGATGTCCACAAGAGCTGAGGACACCTTCACAAAAAGCTAAGTATAAACTACAGTTACAACTACTGAGGATATAACATCTGAAGTATAAGAACTTCAGATGTTTTACAATAATAAAACTACTGAAAATAAACTACTGAAAAGTAAACCATCACAACTACTGAAAAGAACTACTTCAGCTGTTGTGACAACTTCTGAGAACTTGGTCTTCAGACTTTGTCTTCAGCTATTTTCTTCAGACTTTGTCTTCAGACTTTGTCTTCAGCAGATGTAGATCACTTCAGTTGTTATGATGTCTGTGGGACTTAAAGGTTTTTCTGATCTGGCTCATTGGTTCTTTTGGTCCAACAAACTCCCCCTGAACCAATGCAGCCAAAACCTTTAAGGTTATTGAAGTCCCACTTATTGGCAGACACATTTTCTGGATCAGCTTAGAAATTCCAAAATAAGCTCAGGCCAAGGAAGAGGTTTTAAAAAAAATTTGATTGGCAAAGGATGAATGGGAACTCTGTATTGGGGAATTGGACACAGAGCTGTTACCCCAATCATGAAACCTACTTCCCAATAATGAGTCTGTAAGACTCTCTAACATAGACCTCAAGAAGAACAACTTTTTCTTCCATTGTGAGTTCTTCAGCTTCACTTTCAAAGAAGAACTCAGGCCCAGAATATTCTGATAAGTATCTGACATTCTTTCCATTCTTCAGCTCCACGGTAGTTATTTCTCTGTATGCAAACTCATCAGGATGAGTACCTTCAAGTAACAACTGGAGCTCATTTCTTCTTATTTCTTCAAGCTTCTTGTAAATTAACCCCTTCTTCACCATTTTGTTTTCTAATAAAGTTTGTGGAGTCATCTTAGTCTTGTAAGCTCGCTTGAAGTCATCAAGGATTTCCCAGGGTGACACTACAATGGCCAGCATTATCACAGCATCTACAGTCTTCTTTACTTGGCCATTGTATCTACTTGGAACATTCTTTCTATGAATTCTGTCACTAACTCTGGGGTCAGGCCAAATTCTCACTCTCTCTTTCTGATATTGAAATGTGAATCTGAGAGCATACAACCTCTGAGCATGTTTCTTCATAGCTTGTATGGATGAAGACTTAGGAAATTCCTTATCAACCATCCTTAACAGCTGCTCATCATGTTGTTTCTGCTGTTCTTCTTCTTTAATTTTCACTTTTACCATTTGCCTTTGGATGTCAGGTGTGATTGTTGTTGGTTGACTCCTAAGCTCAGGCATCTTCATTTTAGTCACAGCAGAGATTGGCAGACTATCATCCTCATCATCTTCTTCTTCTTCTTCCATCCTCAACACCCTTCTCTTCCTCTTGGGTGCATCATTGGTGGTTGATTGAGTAGGTTTCTTGGGTAAATGAGTTGGTTTTAAGGGTTGTGAAGTTGGTTGTTTTGGTGAGGGAGATTGTAAAGGCTGCTCTATCATTTTGGTTGTGAGGGAGGCTTTGGATAACTTTGCCATATCAGACCTTTTCCCAGCACCGGTTTCATCAAGAGCTTCTATGATCAATCCTTTGTTGAAGGTTTCAGAAGAACAGATTTTGGTGGTTATTTCCAAAATACTGTCTCTGGACCATGACTTCACTTCAATGATTGGTCTTCCCAAATGTTTTGACAAGAATCTGATCATAGCTTCCAACCTTTCCCTTTCTTTTTCATTGCAACTGGCCCATCTATTCTCAATCTCTTGAATCTCTAGCCGTCTGATCTCAGAGTCAAGTTTGGCTGTGTCAAAGCCTTGTCTGAAGAGTTGATCAATGATCTTATCCATAGATCTGCTATGTTGCTCATCAGCTTCTTTGATCAGTTCTTTTAATTTCTTCTCATCTGCAGTCTGTTCAACACTTTTCTTTCTCTTATAAGTGATCATCTCCTTTTCTTTCTTCTATTTTGCTTCTTCCTCTTTAACTCTCTTTCTTTTGTCTTCTTTCACTGACTTAGACTCCCCTTTTTTGGTTGCATTGGGTTCAGGGGTTTGAATCTCAGAAAGTCTCTTGGAAACATCATCATCAACTAGGTTTTGAAGATTTTAGGAAAGCCTCTCATCAATGGTTTGATGTACAATGTTAGTGATGATTGGAGTGATGAGAGGTAAGGAGGATTTAAAGGCAGCAACCATTTGCTCAGAGGGGTTCTATCCCTGAGAAATAGTGCCTGAAACAGAGGCTGGTGCCAAAGTTGTTGAGAGTGGCTCAGTGTTTGGGATAGCTTCAAAAGAAGCTGCCATCTGTGGGTGAATTGGGGCAGATGGACTTGATTCTTGAGACAATTTGGCAAGCAGTTCTTGTAGTCTGCATACCTCAGCCTTAAGAATGGTGTTTTGGGCTAGAACATCAAAGAAAAAGCCCAAGTCATCATCAGGCTTTGCTGAATCAACTGACCTCTTGAGTAAATCAGGATGAAGATGTGCTGAGTGTAGATCAGTATTCACATGTGCCCCTATGTCTTGGAACTGGAGACTTCCTGCCTCAGGATTAAGTCCTTCATTGGCAGTTGCCTCTGGTGAGGTCTTAGAGAGGATACCACCTTCATCCTGTTCATGTGCTGAAACAGGAGAAGAGGTAGCCTTACCAGATGTTCGAATCTCCTCCTCTACACCGGGAGATTGAACTTTGTAATCCCTGTGATGTGGGTTGTCAACAACATTATAATCCTCTCCCTCAACTGTTGAGGTTTTCCCAGTGGTAATAGGTTTCTAGGGAGGGGTAGAGGAATGTAGTTGAGTCAGCACTTGTGCAATAACTGCAGTTGGGCTTGTAGGGGTGGTTTCAGTGGGAGATAAAGGTGAAAAAGATTGCACCTTGGGTGAATGGTGCTCTTCAATGGCAATCTTCTCAAGTGAGAGAGATTCCAGTAATGTGGTTTCCCCAATTTTGGTTGCATCAGGATCCTGTTGAGAGGATACCTGAGCAGTTTCAGCTGGTAGAGTCTTGGTAACTACAAGGGGATTACTACCAGTAGTTTCATCCTGCGTTTGTGTTGCAGGGGCATCATCAGGGGACTCAACTCCCTGAGTAGCCTTTTTGGTTTGCTTGGATTTTGGTTTGGAGGGGACTTTAGATCTGGAGGTGGAGGCTGTGGGTTCCCTCTGCTTGGGTTTTAGCAGTTTGGCAGCCTCTTTGAGTTGTGGGTTTGAGTTGTGCCTAGAGTATACTTCTGGCAAAACTACCATAGCAGGGACTCCAAGGCCAACAAGGCCATCAGATTTTAATTGATTAATAATTATGGCCATAAGAAACCTTGAATATAATATCCATCTGTTAGCCATAGGTTTCATTGCCAGATCTTTTAATTCCAAAAATATTATTGCAGAAAAATTTAAATTTTGGCGTTCAAGGATAGAATACAATGCCTGTTGCCACCTGGATGACATTTGATCCCATGAAGATGTTTTGGGGGCAAGGCAGACATTGATCATATGAAAGATGAGGCGTTCAGCATCATGGAAGTGCTTCTTCATAATGGTGGTAGCACATAGGTCGCCCTCATATCCATGGTTAATAAATGATAAATCAATGGTGCCTTTGGGGTATTTGGTGGCATAGGTGGCATCATTCAGGTCTAGGGTTTGGCGAATGATATCAGAAGTGATTACCACCTTCTTCTGGTTGACAAATGAATGGAGAGTGATCGAGTCATCATTCTCATCAGTATGGACAGTGACGTTTGTCCAGAATTGGCGAAGGGTATCGGGATAGATGGTTGGATTCAGAAGGAAAGCGGTGTGATATTGGGAATCAACCATCAGATCAATGGCAGCATCAAACTTAGTCCAAAAGGCTGATTTGGTAAGGTAGGCAACACAGTTATGTCACGGTTTGATTTGCATGGTCGCCATTAATGGAAGATGAACATTTGGAAAACGACGTATGAAAGGTTGAAGTTAGGGTTAGGTATTTATAGGTTATGAAGCGGCTGAAAGAAAACGACTGAAAGTTTTGGTGTGAGTCATCAGTTGTTAGAAAACAACTGAAGACATGGTTTTAACTTTCAGATGTTGTAAACAACTGAAGACTTGGTGTTAGTCAGCAGTAGTTTTAAACTACTGAAGACTTGGTTTAGGCTTCAGTTGTTTTTAAATGAAACAGCAGTTGTTGTCGTCAATTCACAAAGTTCAGTTGTTTCAATGACCTTAACACTTACTCAGCAGATTATCTGATTTTCAGATGTTTCATTGGTCATCAGTACTTATCTATTAGAAAAGACATCAGTAGTTTCAACTACATCAGTACCTTTCAACAAATAAAGTACTTCAGTATTTTTAAGTAATTTAGTCTTCAGTAGTTATAAAAACTACTGAAGATAAAATAACTTATCAGTACTTATTTTTGACAGCTGTATACTAATGCTCATCAGTACTTGTTAACTAAGAGCATCAGTAGTTGTCAAATCATTCTAGCTGCAGCATACCAAGCCTAAGCACAAGATTTTGGAAAGTTGCACTGTCCAAAGGCTTAGTAAATATATCTGCAAGCTCATCAGCACTAGGCACAAAGTTTGGATCAATCAGACCTTTTTCATAACAATCCCTGATAAAATGATGTCTGATCTCAATATGTTTGATCCTAGAATGCTGGACGGGATTCTTAACAATACAAAGAGCTGAAGCACTATCCATCAGTAAAGGAGTCTTAGTCTCTGTAATGTCATAATCCAATAATTGATTTTGAAGCCAGAGTACCTGAGATGTACAGCTTGCAGCAGCAATGTACTCTGCTTCAGCAGTAGATGTAGCAACTGAAGTTTGTTTCTTACTCTGCCAAGAAACTAAACAATTGCCTAGAAATTGGCATCCACTAGAGGTTGATTTTCTGGTTAATTTACACCCTGCATAGTCACTATCAGAGAAAGGAACTAATTTGCAAGAGTGCCCAGTGGAATACCAAAGTCCTAGAGATTGAGTTCCTTGCAAATATCTAAAGATCCTTTTGACTGCAATCATATGGGATTCTTTAGGTGCAGCCTGAAATCTAGCACAGACACAAGTTGCAAACATAATGTTGGTCTAGAAGCTGTAAGGTACATCAAGGAACCAATCATACATCTGTAAAGAGTTTCATCAACTGCTTTACCTTTAAGATAAGCATCCAATTGTGTGTTGCTGCACATGGGAGTAGAACAGGGCTTACAGTTTTGTAAATCAAACTTGGTCAACAAATCCTTTGTGTATTTTGACTGATGAATGAAAGTTCCATCAGCCATTTGTTTGATTTGCAAACCCAGAAAGAACTGTAATTCTCCCATGGCACTCATTTCAAACTTTTGTTGCATCAATTTAGTAAAGGCATCACACAACTGTGGATCAGAGGATGCAAAAATAATATCATCTACATAAATTTGAACAAGGAGCTTATGCATGCCTACTTTCTTAATGAACAAAGTTTTATCTATGGATCCTCTAGTGAAATTATTTTGAAGAAGAAAGTTAGATAGTGTTTCATACCAGGCTCTGGGAGCTTGTTTTAACCCATAAAGAGCCTTATCAAGCTTATACACCCAATCTGGATGTTTATGATCTTCAAAACCTGGTGGTTGACACACATAAACTTCTTCTTTTATTTTACCATATAAAAATGCACTTTTGACATCCATTTGAAAAACTTTAAGATTATGGAAAGAGCATAAGCTAAGAACAATCTGATTGCCTCTAGTCTGGCTACAGGGGCAAAGGTTTCATCATAATCAATACCTTCTTCTTGTGAAAACCCCTGTACAACCAGTCTGGCCTTGTTCTTGACAATTTGACCTTTTTCATCAGTTTTATTCCTAAACACCCATTTAGTGCCTATTGCACACTTACCTTGGGGTAGAGGAACCAGTTCCCACACTTGCTGCTTTTGAAACTGAAGAAGCTCAAGCTGCATGGCTTCAACCCATATTGTCTCTTAATGCAACATGATAGTTCTTTGGCTCTTGCTGACTGATGAAGAGAGCATAGAGACAGAAATTGGACAATTGACTTCTAGTTGAAACACCAGCATTGATGTCACCAATGATCTGAGACATGGGATGATTCTTCAGTTCTTGGTACTCAATAATATCTGTGCAAGTATTTGTAGGAGATTCAGCAGCAACAGATGTTGATTCAGACTCTTGAAACCTAGAATGAGATGGCAGTTCAAATGAAGTAGAGGATTCAGAGATTTCATCAGCATTTGTTGTGGATGGAACTGCTAAAGCTACAGGAACATTAAGTGTAGTAGACACAGGCAGGTGATCATTACAACTTGCAATTATACCACCAGATGGAGATGATGGATCCTCAGAAACAGCAATAGATGGAGACTGATATGGAACATATTGCAGTATGTCCAAATCAAATAACTCCACAGGGTTTTGTGGAATTTTGTCTTTTGGAGATTCATTAAACTTGACATGCAAAGTTTCTTCAACTATCTTTGTTCTGCAATTAAAAACTCTGTATGCCTTGCAAGTAGATGAATACCCAACAAAATACCCTGCATCCACCTTTGATTCAAACTTCTAAAGTGGATTCTTTGTGTTAAGAATATAACAAGGACACCAAATGCTCTAAAGAATGAAATCAGAGGGGCCAACTGATGTAATAACTCATAAGGAGTCTTCATCAACCTCTGATTTACTAATACCCTATTTTGTACATAGCAAGCTGTGTTGACAGCTTCAGCCCAAAAGGTTAGTGGCAAACCAGAGTCAGCCAACATAGTCCTTGCGGCTTCAATAAGGGTCCTGTTCTTTCTCTCCACCACTCCATTTTGTTCAGGAGTTCTTTGAATGCTATATTGCCTCTTGATTCCCTTAGATAAATAGAATTCATCAAGAGTATGATTTCTAAATTATGTGCCATTATCACTTCTCACACACCTGACCGGAAGTGAATGCTGCTTTTCCACATACAACACAAAGTAGATGATGATTTGGGCAGCATCATCTTTTGAATGTAAGAAGAAAGTCCATACATATCTGGAATAATCATCCACAATTACCAGACAGTATTTTTTCTTTGCCATACTCATCACTCTTACTGGACCAAAAAGATCCATATGCAGTAATTGCAAGCAGGCAGTGGACTTTGGTTCTTCTATTGAGGGAATGATACTTTGTGTTGCTTTCCTTTTAAACAAGCAGGACAGTTGTCATCACATTTGAACTCCTTCAATGGCAAACCTCTCACTAAACCATGATGAATAAGCTGGTTCATGTTTTTAAGATTCACATGACCAAGCCTTCTATGCCATAGTTCAGATTCCTGAGGAGAGGCCTTAGAGAACAGACATGGATGGCCTTTTAGATCAATTTTCTTTGATAAATCTAAGGCATATACTCTTCCAATCCTGTTGGCCTTCAGGAGAGTATATTCATCCAATATCTTGTCAATCATTTTCAGAACTTTGGAAGACAGAATCCGACAGTTCTGACTAGTGAAAAGTGCAACATGCCATTTATCACACATTTGACTGACACTCAACAAGTTGTACTTGAGGTTCTCCACATGGTTAACATCATCAAACCTTATCTCACCATTTGACACAAAGCCTTTGCCGATGATGTAACCCTTAGCATCATTACCAAAAGAAACAAATCCCTTCTTTCCTTGAGAGTAATCATGAAGAAGAGAACTGCTCCCTGTCATATGCATAGATCCTCCACTGTCTACATACCAGATGCTTCTTTGGCATGCTGAAGAACCCTGCATTTTGCACAAGAAATTAGTTAGCCTTTGAGACCCAAACCATTTTGGTTTTGGGTCTGTTTTCATCAACAGATTTTAGACTAACTGATTTTTCATGATTGACAGCCTTTGAAGGTGGAGATGGTGCTGAAAAGGATTCCTTTGATTTTGGCTTAGTTTTCCTTTTCAGTGGTTTAATCACAGATACATCTAATTGGTTAACTCTCCCCAACAGATGTTGAACCATCATAACAAGTTGTGTCTGATTGGTTGTCAAAGCCTTCAGCTCAGCTGACACATCAGTACTTGTTTTTGATTTGTTCTTGTGACTCACCAAATCCTCCTTTTTGAAAGACACAGACTTAGTCTTGAGTTTTGATATTCCATGAGGAATATTTTCAGCTGTTTTGTGATAAACCCCTTCCTTCTTTTTAGCTTTTGGAAAAACTTTGGGTTATCAGATTGAGATGTTTGTGGTACAAACTTGGTTTGAAATTCATCTTTCATTTTATTCATTTTCTTTTTAATGATTTTATCTTTGTTGAATTTTAAACCCTTGTTATACCAACATTCATCAGTGAGATGATTAAACAGACCACATATTTCACATGGCTTTCTCTTCATCTTTTGTTGATCAACTGCTGAAGATGATGAAACTACTGAAGATGTGTTCTTCAGTACTTTCTTCCTTTCAGTACTTATGGTAAGTACTGAAGGATTTGTAACAACTGAAGATTTGTTCTTCAGAAGTTTTCTATCAGTACTTTTGGATTTCCTGATAGACTTTTCAGCAGTTGTCAAACCATGCTTGTTTTCATTTGGTTTGAAATGCTCTTCAGGTGTTGTGACTTGCCCTTCAGTACTTTGAATACTTTGTGGGACAACACCTGAATTGCTCAGTTTCTCTTTGATCATGTGTTTAGAAGCAGTGAGACCATCAGCAAATTGATTAGCTGAGGTAATAACACTGACTTCATCCTCTGATTTTGAATTATCACTTGAGGATGAGACACATGATGATGTGGTTTGGGAATTACTTTCACCTTCAGATTTTACTTCTAGCTTGGGAGTAAAATCTGTAGGAGGTATAGTATGATTATACCCAATCCCAAACTTCACATTTGAAGCTGTTTGCTTGCTGAGAAGCATTTCAAACCCCTTGCATGATGTTACCCAACGTTCACAATTAACTTGAGTAGCTGCAAGTGTTTCTTTGAGATTCTTATGATTCTCCAAAATGACCTCTACCTTTGCCTTTTCATCAGTGATTTGGCATTTTAATTTGTAAATCTCCTCATCTTTTTCTTTTAAAACAGACTCAAACTCAGCTTTTCTTTTGGAAATCACTTTCTCTAGGTCAAGATTTTGATTAATTAAGGCTACATTTGCTTCCCTAATTGAAACAAAAGCAGCTATGCATGACTCAGAACACAACTTGGCCTTAGCCTCAGAAGATACCTGTGGTACCTGTGATGATGAAGTATTTCCATCAGTAGACTCCAGGGCCATAAGAGCAAGATTTCCAAAAGGATTTTCACCACCATGTTGACCAGCACCAGAGAACAATTGTTCAGAATAACCAGAAATATCATCTGGTAAGCTGCTCCAGTCAACAACCTCAGGTGTGAAAAGCTTTGATGTGATTGAGATTGAGATTGTTGATTTGATTGAGATGGTTGAGGATCAGGTAGGGCATGTGGTTGTTGAGCCATGGGTACAGGAACCTGACTAGACTGAGGCATGTAAAAACATGGATAAGGATATGGCATTGGACCTTGAGGAACAAAAAATGCAGGAGATGATTGAATTTGTGAATGATGATCAGAACTGGTAGAATGTTGCCCTTTGGTTTGTGAGCTATTGCTTGGAAAAGTCACAAAGGGTGCAGATGAGTTAGATCCAGATGATCTACACTCTCTTGCAAAATGTCCAAGTCTATGGCACTTGTGACATCTCAACTTGCTCTTATCAAAACCAACTTTGGTTTTCCAGAGAGACCAGGGAGGAATTTTCTACCTGTCCTTTGTAAAACTTTTGAGATCTGATATTGATTAATGCCATTTGGCTCAAAATATCCATCTCTTCCAGATCATCATCAGCAATCCTTTCAAATCATCCATCAAAAGCACAAATTATCAATACTAGACCCTGAATTACCATCAACACTAACAAAAGCATGATCTCCACTGTTTGAAGAGAAATCTATATGCTCATCATAAGAACTTTCTGATGCAGCATATTCTGACTCATGACCAACCAGAGCAGTATTCCTGGTACAAAGTCATCAGTGAGCTTCCCAGATGAAGCCAGTTTCCTTTTCTGTTCTATCTCTCTTTCAAACGTTAATAGTTTCCCATGAAGTGTTGGGTAAGAGATAGAGTGTCCAGATTTGCACTGGAGCGTAGGACAATAGTATATGTGTCCCATCTCTCAGGCAGGGATCTGAGGAATCTGTTGTTCATCTGACTGTATTTGTATATTCATGTTGAACCATTTTTAGCTCAGATATCAAACAGGAAAATCGCTCAAACTGTTGAGTCAGTGACTCACCCTTTCTATGAGAGAATGTCTTATTGCTGGGCAAGGATCTCTCTATTGTTTGCTAAGACCTCATCAGTTCCTCCAAATTGTTCTTTCAGAGCAACCCAGAGATCATGAGCAGTTTCATGATGCATAAGTCCAGAGTAGATTTCATTAGGCAGTGCCATGGCCAGAATTCCATGGGCTTTAGCATCAATTTCAAACAGTTTCAGATCCTCATCTGAATATTGCTCCTTCTTCTTCGGAACCATCTCATTGGTTTCCGGATTACTCACCATAGGCTTATATGGTCCATGAACCACAGACTTCCAACAACCTGAACTGTTAACAGACAGGTGATGGAGCATTCGGCGTTGCCATATGTTATACTCACTCCTAACAAGCATCGGAGGCTTTGTTGAGGAGCCAGTATTGTGAGGATCATTGATTGATGTAGTCATTTTCACCAATTCAAACAATTCAATGAAATTTTAATAAGTCTAGCTCAAAACTCAACAACACAATTTGAAACAAGTCGAATCTCAAATTAATTGCCGGAAGCAACAGAAAATCAAACTCTATAACCAATTCTTGCAAATTTGCTAATTCGATCAAACTTAGATATCAAAAGAGCAGTTTCAATGATCAATTGTTAAATCGATCAATGATTAACCAGCTCTGATACCATTTGATAGGATCGGATCTAGTTTGATCAATTAGATTAGAATTTGCAGCGGAATATAACACAAATTAGACCAAATTTAAGCAAGAATAGTATGAATATTCAATCACACAATGACGATTATAGAGAGAGGATTTTCTGCAAATGGATATTTTCATTCACGCAAAAGCTTCGGTTACAAAACAATTAGGTCAACATTCCTTTTATAAAGGAATGTGACGTCAGCTGATGTCACTTGATAGTGACATCTAACTGATTTATACAAACTACTGAAAGTAACTAATCTACTGAAGATGTCCACAACAGCTGAGGACACCTTCACAAAAAGCTAAGTATAAACTACAATTACAACTACTGAAGTTATAACATCTGAAGTGTAAGAACTTCAGATGTTTCAATAATAAAACTACTGAAAACAAACTACTGAAAAGTAAACCATCACAACTACTGAAAAGAACTACTTCAGCTGTTGTGACAACTTCTGAGAACTGGTCTTCAGACTTGTGTTCTGTCAGCAGATTGTCTTCAGACTTTGTCTTCAGACTTTGTCTTCAGCAGATGTAGATCACTTCAGTTGTTATGATGTCTGTGGGACTTAAAGGTTTTTCTGATCTGGCTCATTGGTTCTTTTGGTCCAACAAGTCAACAGTCGAACACTGACTCCAGAGATTTGTTGTTTCCTTAACAGAACCCATGAGCCTATAAATATAGTCCTAGGTTTACACATTCGATGATGGCTTAATACTAACAACACATCGTCGACATGATCAATCAAACAAACACAAAACCCTAGCAGCCAACGCCACATCAATACAACCAAAATCATCAAGAGAATCATAGCAATACATCATCATTAGCACATTATTTGATCATTTGTACTATTAATTTGTTTTAATGAAAAACTTTTGAATCAATCTTGTTCATTCATTTATTATATTCAAATCATTTTGTTCTTCACTATTAAATTTATTGCGTTTGTTATTTAATATTCTATCAATTGAACAACGATTAGTGATAATTCCACAATCATTAATTCGAACCAAATCCAATACTGATAATTCCTGATTGTGATCCTCGATTCATATAACATTAACAAAATGAATCAATTGGTTAAATTTGACCTAGTAATTGGTCTACCTCAAAAAGAATTTTCTGTACAGACCACTTCTCTATATGTCAAAAGGCAAACAACATAGAGTGCCCATATAGTCTGAATTGGTAAACTCTAATCAAACACCACTCAAATTTCTTCATATGGACCTATTTGGACAAACAAACACTTTGAGCATAGGCAAGAAGCATATTGTCTAGTGACAAGATGATTACACCAGATTTATATGGGTATTATTTATTCTACACAAGTTAGAAACCGTAGAAATTATCAAATCATTTTCACAAGATTTGAGAATTAGTTAGATCTTAGAGTCAAAACTTTAAGAAGTGATAATGGTAATGAATTTAAAAATGACATTATTTCTTTATTTTTTGCAGAGAAAAGAATAAGTCAACAATTCAGTGTAGCAAGGACTACTTAGCATAATGGAGTTGTTGAAGGGAGAAACAGACATTAATAGGAGCTGCTAGATCCATGCTAGCTGACTCTTTATTATTCATATCATTTTGGGGAGAAGCAATACCCATAGCTTGCTACATGCAAAATAGAACATTAATCATCAAAGACACTCTAAAACTCTTTATGAATTAATCTTTAAAAGAAAACACCTTTTATTGGATATCTTAAGGAGTTTGGTTGTTCTGTATCTACATTAAACACCATAGAACAACTATCTAAGTTTGCTCCAAAAGCAGACGATGGGTTCTTTGTTGGATACTCTAGAAGCTCCACAACATACAGAGTGTACAACCCAAGACTAAACATAGTGAAAGAAACAACTGACGTTGTTTTTAATGAACATTCTTTCACTAAGATAGTCATTGTATCTGACTAGTTGTTTGACATTGATTCACTAACAAAATCTTTTGACACATCTTATTTCTACCACATATGAATCCAAGGATCACAATCAGGAATTATCAGTGTTAAAGGAAATCAAGTTAATGTTTTGCAAATCAATACTAACCTTGTTCAATTGTTTAATAAATAAATATTAAATATAATGAATAATGATTGATGAACACAATGATATAAACACAATTAATAAGCAAACAGAATTGATTCAAACGTATTTCATTAAAATTGATTAATCATTACAGATGAATAAATAATAAATGATATAAACTTTAAATGCTTTGAACGTGTTGATGTTGATGTGACGGCTGCTAGGGTTTATGTTTAATTGATTGTGTGAATCGATGTGATGTTTGTGTTTGCCATCTGGTTGCTCGTGTGTTGGTGTTTGTTTTTTTTGATGTGAAACCTAGTACCCATATTTATAGGCACACGTGTTTCTATTAAGGAAACACCAGATCTCTTAGGATTTGAAATTGTCTTGTTGACTTGTTGACTTGTAACACTTGTATGATTTAAATACAAGTGTTTGGACTCGCAGCTTAAATGGTCTTTCGAAGGTAGTTTGATCTTCCAAAGGTAATTTCTTCCAAAGGTACTTTGTCTTCCGAAGGTGTTTGCTCATCCGTAGGAGTCTTCACTTGAACTCTTTGATTGACATATTCACTTGAACTCTTGAGCTGGTTGTTCATCCGCAGAGGATCTTCGGATGTTTGTTATTGTAAGAAACATATCTACGGAAGACAAAATGTTCATCCGTAGATGTTTCTTACACTTAGTCAATTTCAGTAATTCACCAAGTATAATGTTTGTACATGCAATCATACACATAAATCAACACACATATGGGTTAACTATATATACATAATGCATACATCATAATAATGAATTACAAATATTCATTACAGTTATTTTATCAAGTTATAAGCCTATACAAAATGATCTAGATCTATTGTTCCTAGATCTAGCAATACTCCCCCTTAGGCTTAGACACTTGTAATCAGTTCATTATTGATGTTTATGATATGATTTACCTTGAAATTAAGACTTGAAATCAGGTTTAAGCTTTGTTTGATGTTTAAAATTCGAGTAATTTTGAAATCGGATAAGGGAGGGATGACGTTTTGACTACGAAATTCTAGGTCAAAAAGGTTCTGTAAAAGTGAATAATGAATACCAAGTCAAAACCATCATTTATACTCCCTCGGACACATTTATTTCATTTATTTAATAAAGTGGGTCCTATTTTCCTCATTACTCTTTCGTGGATTTTATTTATTCCGCAGATTTCAGTTCTTTTGTAGGACATCTGCGGATGCCTAACTTAAAAACTGAAATTTGAAATTCAATTGAAGTATAACTAGATTTTCCATAGGTTACCAATCTATGGAAATGAATTATACTTGTAAAATATTAACTCATTCGTAGGTTACCAATCTACGGATAGTCATATTTTACTCCCTCTTAAGTTTCGCACTGTAGCTTCTGCTGATATTTACAATGCACCGTAGCTTCTGCTGATGCTTAAAATGCCACGATTGAAACTTATTTTATTGTATGGTCCTAATCAACTGATAGAACCATTTATTTCTATTGGACCTTGTTGACTTTGTATTCATGAAAATTGTGCACAAGAAGGTTTATTAATTTAAAAACTTCATGTATCCAAAGCAAAGTTAGTGTTTAGGTTCTAATTGCTTCATATTGACAATTCATTTGACAATTTTGTTGTTAACTTGTTTTCATGTTTCTACTCCCCCTAAATTTTTGATCATTGATGAATGTAGGCATTTATCATAAATTTATAAGAAGAATATCATGAAAGACACATGTCTGTCCAAACATGCCAAATAGAAAGAAATTAAAATAAACAAAATTGAAATGAGTACTATGTACAAGCATATATATACATAGAATGGGATCATACTATGACATTAAGCATCTTCTTGATTAGTTAATTTGTTGAAATGATACCTGATCTTAGTTCTGATTGCAAATCTGTTTGTCCCCTTAAATCCATACAAGAGTATTGTATCAACTAGGTATGTTGTTTATCATGTTTTCATGTTTATTAGGAAGTAACTGTTATGGGCTTCACATTCATTTCACTTAGAGTTTGTCCTCCCTTTGTGAGTCAAATCATCACTTTTTCACGCTTAGAAACTATGTACTTTGAGTTATAAGTTCTCTCTTGAGATGCATTTGACATCTCATTAATGTATTGATGTAGTAGCTCCGAATTTAATATACAGTTGATCACAAAGGATTCTTTTGAGAGCTTAGATATGATCATCATCAGGTCACCAAGTCTTTACTTCCGTAAAGCAGAGGTGCCTTTAACCCAGGTCTTTGTTTACACAAAACAGAGGGATGATGATGATCATGATCTTTTCACCAGATGGTTACAAATGTAAACCATGGTGATCATACACCCAGGTCTACAAAACAAAGGGAATATGATTTGAAAAGATAGATATTATAAAGTGTTGGTACATAGTGTGCTTAGATGACTGATTCCGTCACATCAAAATAAGACTCACTTGTTGTATTCTCAAAATGCAGTTTCCCACAAACAGTCACTTTGCGTTATGTTTGGCAAGCTCTTAGTGTAGTTTCAACTCAAGATGAACCTACTCAAATATCAAGAAAATTGATCAGATTTTAATGATATTTAAGAATTTAGGAAGAAGCAAAGGTATAGTGTACTATCATTTCCCAAACATATGTCATGTTAAATTAAACGACACAGAAAGAAAGACAATATTTTTTTTGTTCTAAGCTTCGGAAGATGTTTCAGAAGTTTCTTCCAAAGGTAAATTGCTTTCGGAAGAAAATTGTTTTAAGACATAAGTTTCTTCCGAAGGTAATTATAAATCTTCCGAAGGATAATTTTTTTATTATTATTATTATTTATTTATTACTATTTACAAGGACAGACACATGCTTTTCTTTGTTTGTTCATAATGATTAATCTAAGTTAATCATGCCCAGAGACTCAATTAGAAAATTAAATCTAACTGAGTCAAAGGCTTTAGTGAATAAATTAGCAAGCTGATTTATTGTATCCACTTTGACTAACTTGATCAAACCTTTTTCTGAGCAATCTCTCAGAAAATGGTATCTTATTTCAATATGCTTTGTTTTACTATGTTGCACTGCATTAGCAGTGATAAAATAGCTCTTGAATTGTCAATATAAATTGGAGTCTGACCATAATCAAGCAATTGGTTTTGCAACCAAAGGACTTGAGAGAAACCAGCTGAAGTAGCTATGTACTCAGCCTCAGCTGTGGATACAGATACATTTGTTTGCTTCTTGTACTACCATGAAACTACTCTTGGTCCTAGAAATTGACATCCACCAGTTGTGGTTTTCTGTTGTTGTTGCATCCTCCAAAGTCACAATCTGAATATGAGTAAAGAGTAAAGTCACCACCCTTTGGATACCAAAGTCCAAGGGCAGGTTTTCCTTTCAAATATCTGAAAATCCTTTTAACAGCATTCAGATGGGACTCTTTTGGATTTGATAGGTACCTAGCACAAACACACACAACAAATATTATGTCAGGTCTACTGGCAGTTAAATACATAAGAGATCCTATCATTGATCTATACAATCATTGTTCAATAGATTTTCCTGTAGGATCAGGCACAATCTTGTCAATTGTTGATGCAGGTGTTTTTCATGAAGATGCATCAGCAAGATTATACTTCTTCAATATTTGATGAATATATTTCTCTTGATTGATGAAGATGCCATCTGTCTTCTGATGGACTTGTAGACCAAGGAAAAATGTTAATTCTCCCATTGAACTCATCTGAACTTAGATTTCATCAACTCTTCAAAGTTTACACACAGTCTCTTGTTTGTTGATCCAAATATAGTGCCATCTACATATATTTGTACAACTAAGAGATCTTGATGTTCTTGCTTGAGAAAAAGAGTCTGATCAATAGTTCCTCTTTTATAGCCATGTTTCATCAAGAAAGATTATAATGTTTCATACCATTTTCTTGGTGCTTGATGCAGTCCATACAAAGCTTTGTCATGCTTGTACACCCTATGAGGGTAATCATGATCTTCAAATCTAGGAGGTTGAGCTACATAGACTTCTTCATCAAGTTTCCCATATAAGAAAGCACATTTTACATCCATTTGATAGACAGTGAACTTCTTATATGATGCATAGGCTAAGAAAACTCTTATGGCTTCAATTCTTACAACTGGTGCAAAAACTTCTTCATAATCTATTCCTTCTTCTTGAGTGTAGCCTTGTGCAATCAGTCTTGCTTTGTTTCTCACAATTATACCTCTGTCATCTAATTTATTTTTAAAGAGCCACCTTGTTCCAATTGGATGATGACCTTCAGGTAAATCAACTCCAGACTTTCTGCTTTCTGAATTGTTGAAGCTCTTCTTGCATAGCTTCAATCCAGCAATTTTCTTTTAATGCAGCTGTGATGTTTGGAGGAACCACTTGTGAAAGAAAACAAGTGAAAAGATAGATGTTTGTAGTTCCACCTTGGCTTCTTGTTATTCTTTTATCAAGATCACCAATAATGTTGTTTATTGGATGAGTCTTATGAATTCTAGTTGTTGGAGTAGATTCAACTGGAATAGATGATTCCAAGTTAGTCATATTCATTAATGCAGATGGCTCCAATCCAGCTGAAGAATTTAGGAGTAATCAAAGTGTTCTTCATGTTTATCATTGGGTATGAAGTGATCTTCCTGAGTTTGAACATCAGGTGCATCATTAATATCTTCTGCAGGAACTTCTCCGGATGTATTTTGAGCTTCCGTAGGAGTTACAGGAACATCTACGGATGGTATATGTGGACTTGATGAATCATCTCCAATGTTTGTTGTATCTTCTTGTGAGGATGGAACAGCTGCTGAGACATTATTCATATCTCCGGATGCAGAATGCACATCTGCGGATGTAGAGTCAGCGGCTGCTGATGAAGTGTTTCCATCTAAGGATGTGCATCTATTTTGCTAGACTTGTGAAGCATCATAGTTATTATTTATTGTTCCTTATTCCATGATACTTGATATGTGTATTCTTGGAGGATCAGCAAATAATGACATTGCATTTATATTTAGGGGAACAAATGGATAACATGTATCATCAGATCCTGCATTATTCAAATAACCAGAGTTAAATGAGTCTGTTAGTACATCTATATCAAAAAACCATGATGATCCTTTTACTGATTTAGGAAATAAGGATTCATCAAATGACATATTAGGAGTTTCTTCCGTAATGTTATGTTGTGGAATGTAGATCCTATAAAATTTAGATGTTGAAGAATATCCAACAAAGAAACCATCATAAGCTTTTTCAGAAGATTTTCCCAATTGTTCTTTTGTGTTTAAAACAGATACATGACACCCAAAAGCTCTAAGATATCCTATGTAAGGTTTTCTTTTAAATAAAATCTCATAAGGTGTTTTATTATGTTCTTTGACAATCAATGTCCTATTTTGAATATTGCATGTTGTATTCACTACTTCAGCCCAAAAGGTGATTGGCAATTGTGAATCAGCTAGCATTGTTCTTGCTGCTTCAATAAGTGTTTTGTTTCTTCTTTTAGCAACTCTATTCTCTTGTGGAGTTTTTGGTGCACTGAATTGTCTTGCAATGCCTTTATTCCTGCAAAAAGAATCTAAGTCAGTATTAACAAATTTAGTCCTATTATCACTCCTAAAAATTTTAACTTTTAAATCATGTTGGTTTTCAATCTTGATGACAAAGTTCATTAATGTTTCTGATCTTTCACTCTTTTGTTTTAAGAAGAAGACCCATGTGAATCTAGTGAAATCATCCACTATCACTAAACAATATTGCATTTTTCCAATGCTCATCACATTTGTTGGACTAAACAGATCCATGTGAAGCAATTTGAGTGGTGTAGTGTTTGTATTGATAATTTTGGATTTATGAGACACTCTATGTTTTTTTCCTTTATAACATGAAGCAAAATGGTTTGAACAATAAAACTCTTTCTTTGGCAATCCAATGACTAGGTCATTTTTCACCAATTTGTTCATGTTCTTCATGTTAGAATGAACAAGCCTTCTATGCTATAATTGAGATTCATCTTCTGATGACTTAGATAGTAGGCATGTTTCATGTCTTGTGAGTGAAGTGTTGTTCATATCCAAAACATATGTGTTTTCTTGTGAGTGAAGTGTTGTTCATATCCAAAACATATGTGTTTTCTTTTCTTGATGCTTTAAGAAGGATCCATTCTTCTAGAACAGAAAAACCTGGCTTAAGAATGTAACAATTAGTGTTATCAAACAATGTGGTATAATTTTGATCATAAATTTGAGATACACTCAATAGATTATACTGCAAATTTTCACAATAATTTACTTTCTCAAACTTAAGTACACCATTAGTTACCATTCCTTCACAAACTATTTTACCTCCCTTCTTATCCCCACCAAATGCCATATATGAGCCATTTTTATGCTTGAAGTCATGGAGAAGTGAACAGTTTCCGGTCATATGCCTGGAACAACCATTGTCAACATACCACTTGTTGTCAGCTCTCCAAGATTGTTCCTACACACATAAAGAAATCAATTAGAATTGACAACCCAAGCCTTAATGATCTTGGGTATGCCAACAGTGTCTAAAATTGTTACTCCTTCATGAATAAGTCTTGAAGTTTCAGTATTATTTTTAGTTTTAATTGATTCATTCTGAGTTGTTTGAGGTGAGGATGATTCTGTTGAAGATGAGGTTGTTGAACTAGGTTTTGGTTTCTCAATCTCTTTTTCATTCACCTTATTTTTGTTGGTTTGTTGCTTTGGTTTTGATAATGAACCTTGATTGTTGAAAGTTCCATTATCTTTTGATTTTAAATGAGGTACATGAGTTCTCTTTTCAAAATCATCAAAGAAAGCATCATCAGCATTTGTTTCTTTTTCAGTCAAATCCACCCTTTTATGAGGTGTTTTGGATTGCTGAAATGTTGTTCTTTTCTTCAAAGGTTGAACATCAGTGGATGTTTTCTCATTTGGTTTTGGCTTTTGTTTTTGTTGTTGCTTCTTAGTTTTTGAATCTTTTTCACAATTAGTAGATTGAGAGTCTGATTCAGCTTTATCAGATTGTTTCTGATTTGTGCTCTTTGTTTTGTTCTTTTTGTTAAAATAACATTCCTGAGTTGAATGGTTATTTTTGTTACAAACAGCACAATGATTGTTCATATTGCAAATAGAACAATAACTACTGAAGTAACAATCTTCTGTATTGTGGTTTTTCATATCACACCATTTGTAATACATTTCCTCCGATTCTTTGTCAGAATCAAATACTTTCTTCTTCTTTGTCAACTTTTGAGGCTTTGCATCATTTTCCAATTTTGTAGTTGATTTACCCTTTTCCAGCTTTTTAGGCTTTGATTTGTTTGCTGCTGATTTTGCCTTTCGCAGATCATCTACTGAATTAGTAGATTTGGTTTTCCGCAGATCTCCTACTGAAGAAGGTTTCTTCTTCCGCTGAAGATCTGCTGATTGTTTCTTCTTTCCTTTTTCTACGGAAAATGTGTGTACTTCCTCAGTAGATGCACACTTTTCAATTTCTTCATTTGAAGGGTTTTGTTGCTGGTGAAGTTCTTGAGACCTTCATTTAGCTGAGCTATTCTCTTGCAAATAGTATTTAGCATGTTTCTTTGTTTTGGAGGATATGGCAACTTTGTTTCTTCAAGAACTTTAGGAATGATTGTTTCTTCAAGGACTTTTGGAATGATTGTTTTAAAAGCAACATTCTTACCAATGTTCAGTAGATCATCATCATGTTCATCAGAATCATCCAAGTCATCACACTCATCAAAGTCAAATTCTGAGTCATTTTGTTTAATATTTTCTGATTCAGAAGACTCAGTTTCATTCACCTCAGTTTCATTGTGATTAACTTGTTGATTAGAGTTTGTTTCAAACTTGGTGCTTGGCACAATATTTGTCATTGATTCAGGTAAAGGTAGGTAATTATTATTTATAGGAGGTGCAACAGCATTATATCCTAACCCATACTTGTTCTTTGATTTAATATGAGAATTTAATAATTTCTCATATTACTGAGATGAAAGTTGAAACTTCTGAAGTTTCACTTCAGTTGATGCATGATCAGCCATGGATTTAGTTACGGAAGTGCTTTTACATGAGATTCATTCAAAATCATTGCTTCTTTAACTTTATCAGCCAGTTGTTGAGCATGGACTCTATATCTTTCAACTTCCTCAACACATATTGATGAACATAACCTATCTCTTACCTCTCTAGCCATGGGCGGAACTTTCTTCTCCATGTGAGCCATTAAAGCTTGATTTTCTTCCAAGACTTCCTTCTCATACATACTCCAGTCACAGGTTCCATCTTAAAGCATGATCAGCCCAGTTTCTTTAAAGTTACTTGTTCCTGCTGATGTACTTGTGGCTGGTAGGGATGAGTTGGTCAGTTGTGGTTGTCTGAAAGATCTTTAAGATGATGATGGTTGGTGAGACTGATGTTGTTGATGTTGTTTCAAGTCAGGATTTGATTGTTGATTACATTCTCTAGAGAAATGTCCATAGAGATTGCATTTGAAACATCTTACCTTTGACTTATCAACACCAATCTTTGATGATTTACTTGCTGCAGCCAAATTTTTATTTCTCCTAAGGTATTGTTTGGCTCTATAAGCAATCATTGCCATTTGCCATTATAGATCCATCTCGTCTACTACATCTAGATGTAGTTCTTCCAAGTCTTGTTGGCAAATGTTGGCAGATGTTAAGGACCTTCCCACGTAAGCTTGAAAACTTGAACTGAAAGCTGCAAAGGCTGCTTTTTGTTCTCACAGAGTCTAGAATAACAATAATGGGCTCTGTTTGATTGTTATTTGATGAAGATTTTGCTGATGATGTAGATATATCCCTTCTATCATCAGTTCTTCCTTTTTCTTTTCTTGACTTACTTTGAGAAGATATCTTTGAAGGCTTTGATGCATAGAAACTTACTTCCTATTCATCTTCACTCAAAGTACAAGAGTTATCACTATCATTGTTAGAAATGAAGGCACTTCCAGCACTTTTTGTTTCTTTAAAGTGATAGGGTGAGACATGTTGTAACATCATGTATTTTCGGGTTAATTATAAGTTAACATTGTTAATACTTGTAAGGGTCATTGTTGCCATATGTGAAACTTATGGGCCTTTTATGCTTGTTGTCTTAATTGTTTTAATTCTTTATTTTGAAAGTTAATAATAAAAATTGTTACTTAACACATAAATAATGATCCTAATAATAACTAATAATAGTAATAATAACAATAATAATAATATTGTTATAAATGATAATAATTTGTAAGAATTATTAAACTAATAAATATATAAAACTTTGATTTAAAAGTTAAGGGGGCCTATTTGATAATTTAGAAACTTTAATATTAGAGTTAGTACATAAAATGTTAAAAATAGATACTTCAGGGACCTAGGTTGCCAAATTGGGAATTTTGAAACTAAAACCCAACCCCCCCTTCCCGTTTTCCCTTTTCCACCGTCGGCCACCTCCGGCGACTCCTCCGGCGACCACCTTGCACCCGGACATACACATTTTAAACCTTTAAATCGATTGTTAACTCCCGGACATCAGTTTTGAACCTATGATTCGTCTAAATTAAAGTTTAAACAAGCAATTCAATTCTAGGCACTCGACCGAACCCACAATTGAAAACCCAAATCAATTTCGTCTTAATAACCAATCAATTGTCTAATTAATACATCCATAAACGTATTATTAATCAATTAGAATGAATGCACAAGGTTAATTTCAGTTGAAACCGTGGGTTAAACATAGAATCATACTCGAAACAACCGAATCAAACACATAACCCGTTCATAGCGAAATCGAGCAAATATCTACTAATTAGCAGAGGGCTTTTGCTTATCATCGATTTTCGAATCTACCTGCAAAGCCAATTGAAATAAGAACAAGATTTGAACCTTAAATCGATACCCACGAAGTCGCGGTGGTGGTACCTATCATCATCATCGAGTCCGAACGCAATAACGTAAGTTTCTTACATTAATATGCTCGAAATCTTTCAGGGAACAAAAGCCCCATGGTTGTTGGGGTTAACAACATCGAATTAAGGTTCAATTTGATCTGGAACCAATTCTAGGGTTCATGGATTTTGGGGGTTCATTTGGTCTTTGGTTTTTAAGAATTTAAAGTTAACTATTGTCGCGGCTGAGGCCTTTGGTGTAGTGGTAGTAAGTGGGAGAGGTGGACTTGAGGTCCCGGGTTCGAACCCAGGGACCCTCAATCCATCATTTTTTTTTGCTGCCTTTTCATATTTGTTTTGTTTATTTTTAAAATATAAACACTTTTGAAATTTTCAAATTAATTCCAAAAACTTTGGGTATTTTTTAAAGGTACGTTAGTAATTTCCACAAATTTATTTTCTAAATAACTTAAACTCCTTTATTAAAACGAAAGATGTTATTTAGTTACTTATTAGATTATAAAAAGATGATGATTTAAAACCTTACAATATTATTGATTTATTTATTTTATCTCCAATTTAATTTTGTTAAATAAATTACTAGATATAGAATTTTAGTTAAACTTTATATATAGCTTTTTAGATTATTATTATTCATTCCATGTTCTTGATTAAAATATAAATATATATTTTCCCAAGAAAATATAAATTTATCCCTTTTGGTTAAAAATATAATTATTTTTGACAAAGCACAAAATCCACTTAAAACCCTAGTCCGAGTTGATTCGTTAAACTCATTTCGATTAAATTTAAATCTTGTAAATATATATTTATCTTAGGTGTATTGTGAAAGACTACGTTGAAACGGCGCGTGCTATTGTTTCTTGTTAATCATACATTATATACTTATTGATCATGTGAGTATTCCATACCCCCTTTTTGTTCAATTTCACACTTTGGGGTGAAACATGTTAACTTATACTTTGCACATGTAAACTTATTTGAGACTTGTAAACTTTATGGCAATTCATCATGTTAAGTTGTGGTTAGTTGAACTTATGTGGTTACCATGTTATGGCGTTATATGTACAATCATTAACTATTGCTAGCCCAGCGAAGTCATAGATCTATGGGTAAGACAAGCCTGCTTGGTTGATCCAAGTACACTTAGCTGATCGTATATACTTTTTAACGTTTGAGACTTGTAAAACTATTGTCAAGGTTTGATTGTTGCATTGTTCATAACATCCCTAATCACTTTATTCACTAACTTATGACTTGAATTGCCATCTTTTATATACTTATGTATTGAAACTATGGAATGCTCACCAACATTTTTATGTTGACCTTTTATTTTTAACATGTTTCAGGAATACCTTAAGTGTGTGATCTACTCTTTGAAGCTTGTACATCTAGGAATGGACCTAGATAAATAAATAAAATAAGAATCATTTGTACATTCTATGTTATGCTTTTATTCTTTATGAGACTTATGTATGTAATGTGGCAATTGAAACTTATGTTTAAATTATATTTGAATCATCAATAGCGTTATGTGGCTGTGAACGATCTTAACTCTCACTCCTCGACGTTTCCGCCGTCAAGGTTGGGGTGTGACAGATTGGTATCAGAGCCCATAACTATAGGGATTTAGGTTATTAGAAATGGTGACCTAGACTATAGTTGCATGAACCTCATAGAAAGATCCTTATACCTTTGTGCTTACATGTTGTTTGCATGCTACATAATGCTATGCCTTTTGTGCAACTTGATGTCTTAGCATAGGATTGCCTTATGTATGCTTCAACTTAGTTACTTGTCTCCCTAAACTTAACTTTGACTCTTTGACCCTCCCCGACAAATGAACTTCCTAAACTTATTCTCAACGACATGTGGAATCTACACTTATCATTGTGGGTTTAATTCCTTAGACTCTATGTCTAATCTTTGAAAATCTCATCAAGGTTTTGATTTCATAAACCAAAGAAATTTGTGTGACACATAGACACCTGTATTCTGGATTTCCTGGCAAAAGGCCTTCGGGCTAAGGCAAGCATATCGTATAAATCTCATTACGAGACCAGTTATGCTTACCTGGGGATTTTTGGGATGAGTGATAAACTATGGTCAACATACACAAGTCTCTATGGTAAATGGGTCAATTTACCTTGACGTGTCAACGATTCCAAATGGTAATGCGTTACTAAATGGAACCATCCTCTACGTATCTTAAAAACCTTTGATTCCTTGAGCTGGTATCCCTTCATTCTTATCATACATAATGTTCTTATTGATATTGAACCTACCCTACATTTCAACTCGTACGTTTAAACACCGTTATACGTTGAGCGTTTCATATATCTATTTCTATATTTTGACCAACGCGAACATGGATCTTAATATACCCAAAGATATTGGGAATCTAAACCGAATGGTCATCAAAAACTTTAAACCGTTACTTATGGTTCTCAAGTCTTCTTAAGGATGTGTCCCGTAACTAAGAACATGTAACGCTATAAGTGAAATTTCTACATCTCGAGATACGTTGTAATTGGTGATTTGACTCGATCATTGAATCCATTTACTTGACTCGAAACTCTTGAGATGAATGATCACTTATAAGTACGCATGTCTTTATCAAGGTTATGGTTGATCACGTATCTTGAGAAGTCCATGTATTCCTTTCGATTGTGAATCGAATGTTCACATTTCATTGTGGTGTTGTATAATTTTCCAGCCCTTGATTTCGTCTTCCCGATTGAAACTATCCAAGATTTGAACACCACAACAAAATCTGTTAACTCGAACTTTGATCTTAAGCTTGTAAGCATGATTTTCTCTTTTGTTACATTGATGTAACTTGAAATTCTCTGAATTTCTAATTGATATTCTTTTTCTTTTCGCTGTTATGTCAAACTCCGTACCGTTTGCACCGTGAGTGATGCAAGTGTTGCAAGTCAACTTATGACTAAGAACACACGTATCTCCTAAATGATTCTAACTCATCAAAACAGGGGTGATTCCCTTACTTTGATGATTCTCTATTCGTTTCGATAAATGGTTTCCAATTATGATTTATAAAATTTTATCCTCTGGATTGGGGTGATTACCTTATCTTGAGGATTGACTTCAATTATTTTCTTTGGAATGACATTTCACAAATGACATGATCTCACCAAAATAGGATTGAAACCCGTACTTTGGTGACAAATGTCAATATTTGATTGTTTTCTTGCTATTATGAAATTCAATCATCAAGATAGGCGTGAATTCCATACCTTGGTGATAATATCATCTTTATGAATTGTATTTGTTCAAATGAGACGACTTTATCAAAGTAGGAGTGAATTCTGGATTTTGATGAAGAAGTTCATCTTTTATATTTTGTTTTTGTAAAACTTCACCGTTAAGATAGGAGTGATTTCCCTTACCTTGATGGTGAGTTACCTCGTCTTATTTTTGTGGATCCTCAACAAGGAGTTGGGATCGAACTTTTTAATTGGTAAGTTAGCGGTCATACCTTGGGAATGCACCATCAAGTTAGGAGTGAAAACCGCACCTTGATGACTATTCTCATTTCTTGATCTCCAACTCACCAAGGTTTTAATCAAGTGACAAGAAACATGTAGTAACTTGAAGGGTGAACCAATGTTAGTGTTTGGACCTATCAAGCCAAAGCATGATTTCTGAACTTGAAAAGAAACCGATCACTCTAGGTTGGTTTTGATTCCGAGCTTGGAGTATTTGAATTCTTGAATCGATTTCTTTCCCTTTATCTTCATGTTTTGACTCGATCTAGCTACATCGAACCATTTATTTCTTACTTATCAACTTTCATTTTGAGTTATCATCAACGCATGATTGTGTGATGGTAGTCTTCTTAAACAATCTTTCTACTAAATAAAGACATTATCAACTTGTGGTTATGTCTTTCTAGTCATACGAATGTTCTCGACTGTATTTATGGGTTTGATGAATTACGTATGCAATCTATACTTGGAAACTTGCTATCTCGCAAAACATGTTTACAAATACTTTACTTAATGTTTGCGTCATTTCTTGAATCGCTTTTGAACCCTTAACCTTGAAAATCAATGAAATTTTATCCTGGTTTTGAATAACAAGACTCGTTATTATCCTCAATTGCGATGTGGATATAAGGGTTCATAAAATTTCGTAATTTGTAGTCATATGTGTGGCATAAAAGAAAAAACTTAACTTGGCATGTGTCTAAGTGTCTTACTTTCACATATGACAAAACCTAACATCCGTGTTCCTGTGAATCTCCTGTTTAACTTTTCATCACTAAGTGCCTCTTAGCTTAGATGCCATGATGGCAAATGAGGCATTATAGACCGATTAATTGATTTCATATTGACTCATGTGGGTTAACGGGTCGAGAAATTGGTTCGTATCTATCCCAAATAGTCGTATACCGTGGTATGTCGTTAAACATCGATCATTAATTTGGATGATCAATTCATTTTCTACTTTTAATAATGTTCCTAACCATCGTCGTGAACTTATTCCAAAATCTTCGCATATCGTATTATTCTTAGACCGACGATTGGTCAAAGGAGAGATACATATTCACAAGATATGCGCTAAGATCGTTTCATATAGTGACGTTTGGGATTCTTAAATCCTGACGGTTAACCTTTCTTATCATAGTTGGTCCTTATTGATTTTTAGACATCAAATTACTATGAAATTATATTCTAGAAGTTGTGATTTATGAATCTAAGGTACCACGGTAGCTCGTCATCGTTTTTCAACGTTTCATCTCCAAACGTCTCGCGTTTATTATGTTAAGGATCTTGTAAGATTACATAAAGTGAAGCGTTCCACCTGTAATCAAACGTCAAACACTGTTCGTTGAATACTTACCTTTCATTATAACTCCTTTTGTTCATTTAAGTTCATCCTTAATTTCGGGACGAAATTCTTTTAAGTTGGGGAGACTGTAACATCATGTATTTTCGGGTTAATTATAAGTTAACATTGTTAATACTTGTAAGGGTCATTGTTGCCATATGTGAAACTTATGGGCCTTTTATGCTTGTTGTCTTAATTGTTTTAATTCTTTATTTTGAAAGTTAATAATAAAAATTGTTACTTAACACATAAATAATGATCCTAATAATAACTAATAATAGTAATAATAACAATAATAATAATATTGTTATAAATGATAATAATTTGTAAGAATTATTAAACTAATAAATATATAAAACTTTGATTTAAAAGTTAAGGGGGCCTATTTGATAATTTAGAAACTTTAATATTAGAGTTAGTACATAAAATGTTAAAAATAGATACTTCAGGGACCTAGGTTGCCAAATTGGGAATTTTGAAACTAAAACCCAACCCCCCTTCCCGTTTTCCCTTTTCCACCGTCGGCCACCTCCGGCGACTCCTCCGGCGACCACCTTGCACCCGGACATACACATTTTAAACCTTTAAATCGATTGTTAACTCCCGGACATCAGTTTTGAACCTATGATTCGTCTAAATTAAAGTTTAAACAAGCAATTCAATTCTAGGCACTCGACCGAACCCACAATTGAAAACCCAAATCAATTTCGTCTTAATAACCAATCAATTGTCTAATTAATACATCCATAAACGTATTATTAATCAATTAGAATGAATGCACAAGGTTAATTTCAGTTGAAACCGTGGGTTAAACATAGAATCATACTCGAAACAACCGAATCAAACACATAACCCGTTCATAGCGAAATCGAGCAAATATCTACTAATTAGCAGAGGGCTTTTGCTTATCATCGATTTTCGAATCTACCTGCAAAGCCAATTGAAATAAGAACAAGATTTGAACCTTAAATCGATACCCACGAAGTCGCGGTGGTGGTACCTATCATCTTCATCGAGTCCGAACGCAATAACGTAAGTTTCTTACATTAATATGCTCGAAATCTTTCAGGGAACAAAAGCCCCATGGTTGTTGGGGTTAACAACATCGAATTAAGGTTCAATTTGATCTGGAACCAATTCTAGGGTTCATGGATTTTGGGGGTTCATTTGGTCTTTGGTTTTTAAGAATTTAAAGTTAACTATTGTCGCGGCTGAGGCCTTTGGTGTAGTGGTAGTAAGTGGGAGAGGTGGACTTGAGGTCCCGGGTTCGAACCCAGGGACCCTCAATCCATCATTTTTTTTTGCTGCCTTTTCATATTTGTTTTGTTTATTTTTAAAATATAAACACTTTTGAAATTTTCAAATTAATTCCAAAAACTTTGGGTATTTTTTAAAGGTACGTTAGTAATTTCCACAAATTTATTTTCTAAATAACTTAAACTCCTTTATTAAAACGAAAGATGTTATTTAGTTACTTATTAGATTATAAAAAGATGATGATTTAAAACCTTACAATATTATTGATTTATTTATTTTATCTCCAATTTAATTTTGTTAAATAAATTACTAGATATAGAATTTTAGTTAAACTTTATATATAGCTTTTTAGATTATTATTATTCATTCCATATTCTTGATTAAAATATAAATATATATTTTCCCAAGAAAATATAAATTTATCCCTTTTGGTTAAAAATATAATTATTTTTGACAAAGCACAAAATCCACTTAAAACCCTAGTCCGAGTTGATTCGTTAAACTCATTTCGATTAAATTTAAATCTTGTAAATATATATTTATCTTAGGTGTATTGTGAAGGACTACGTTGAAACGGCGCGTGCTATTGTTTCTTGTTAATCATACATTATATACTTATTGATCATGTGAGTATTCCATACCCCCTTTTTGTTCAATTTCACACTTTGGGGTGAAACATGTTAACTTATACTTTGCACATGTAAACTTATTTGAGACTTGTAAACTTTATGGCAATTCATCATGTTAAGTTGTGGTTAGTTGAACTTATGTGGTTACCATGTTATGGCGTTATATGTACAATCATTAACTATTGCTAGCCCAGCGAAGTCATAGATCTATGGGTAAGACAAGCCTGCTTGGTTGATCCAAGTACACTTAGCTGATCGTATATACTTTTTAACGTTTGAGACTTGTAAAACTATTGTCAAGGTTTGATTGTTGCATTGTTCATAACATCCCTAATCACTTTATTCACTAACTTATGACTTGAATTGCCATCTTTTATATACTTATGTATTGAAACTATGGAATGCTCACCAACATTTTTATGTTGAACTTTTATTTTTAACATGTTTCAGGAATACCTCAAGTGTGTGATCTACTCTTTGAAGCTTGTACATCTAGGAATGGACCTAGATAAATAAATAAAATAAGAATCATTTGTACATTCTATGTTATGCTTTTATTCTTTATGAGACTTATGTATGTAATGTGGCAATTGAAACTTATATTTAAATTATATTTGAATCATCAATAGCGTTATGTGGCTGTGAACGATCTTAACTCTCACTCCTCGACGTTTCCGCCGTCAAGGTTGGGGTGTGACACATGTGTTCTCACACTCTTGTTTCTTGATTTTTCATCCATTTCAAGAGCGTCAACTTTAGCTACTAATGTATCTAAACCAGTTGCTTTGAGGTCAATGGTGTTCTTGAACATGGACACAGTTTGCTTCAAACTTTCAGGCAAAGTATGGAGCATCTTTTTGTTTAATTCCTCATTTATATATTTTAACTCCAAGATATTCATCTCTGTTACAAGTTGCATAAATCTATAGAGTTGTTGAGGAATTGATTCACCCTCAATATGATGAAAGGTTTCATATTGTGAACGAAGGGTGTCCTTCCTAATGCTTCTGATTTCATCACTCCCTTCACAGAGTGTATGAAGAATCTTTCACAAGGAATTTGCTGTTTTATAATTCTCACACCTGATTAATATTTCGTCAGATAAAGCCATACTAAAGAAGCTGTATGCTTTAATATCAACTTTGACCTTCTTAATATCAACAGGTGACAGATCCTTTGTACTTATAGGTTGATTATTGTCATTATAATTCGGCCCAAGAGTGGGTGGAATATAAGGACCTTCAGTTATTGAAACCCAAAAGTCAGAATCAGTATAATTCACATGATTACTGAACTTGATTTTCCAGGATTTAATATCTGCTTTTGTTTCTAACTTTGGAGGTTGGTATGATGATCCACCAAAGTTACTCATGTTTAGTTAAATTCTAAGATTTTAACTACTGCTGAGTATCTTTTAGGTAATGAACTAATTAGTGACAAAACTTAATTAAAACAAATTAAGCGATTATGGTCACAAATCAGTCAATCCTTTTAATGATAATTAATTATCAAATCAAGGATTTTGTTAATGTATTTGTTCAAATAAACTTGAACAGTTAATAAATGTCAATCAATAACCCATATCTACTATTCAATTGATTTGAGTATTGATCTAAGTTAATCGAGCAATGAAACAGTACTCGTTGAAAGACAATTCACTGTTTTAATTGATTCACACAAAAATGATTTGCTTAAAAACAGTAGATCTAATCAACAAACACTGACAAATCTAGTGAAACAAGCAAACAACTAAACACTATTAACATTGATAGATCAATCGATCTAAATCAATGAGCACTTGGCTCTGATGCCACCTGTGAATCCAAGGATCACAATCGGGAATTATCAGTGTTAAAGGAAATCAAGTTAATGTTTACGGAATCAACATTAACCTTGTTTAATTGTTTTATAAATATATATCAAATATAATGAATAATGATTATGACGAACATAATGATATGAACACAATTAATAAGCAAACAGGATTTGATTCAAACGTATTTCATTAAAACTGATTAATAACTACAGATGAATAAATAATGAATGATATAAACAATAAATGCTTTGAACGTGTTGATGTTGATGTGACGGCTGCTAGGGTTTATGTTTGATTGATTGTGTGAATCGATGTGATGTTTGTGTTTTCTGTCTGGTTGCTCGTGTGTTGGTGTTTGTCTTTTTTTATGTGAAACCTGGTACCCATATTTATAGGCACACGTGTTTCTGTTAAGGAAACACCGGATCTCTTGGGATTTGAAATTGTCTTGTTGACTTGTTGACTTGTAACACTTGTATGATTAAAATACAAGTGTTGGACTCCGCAGCTTAAATGGTCTTTCGAAGGTAATTTGATCTTCCAAAGGTAATATCTTCCGAATGTACTTTGTCTTTTCGAAGGTACTTTGTCTTCTGAAGGTGTTTGCTCATCCGCAGGAGTCTTCACTTGAACTCTTTGATTGACTTCTTCACTTGAACTCTTGAGTTGGTTGTTCATCCGCAGAAGATCTTTGGATGTTTGTTATTGTAAGAAACATATCTACGGAAGAACAAAATGTTCATCCGTAGATGTTTCTTACACTTAGTTAATTTCAGTAATTCACCAAGTATAATGTTTGTACCTGCAATCATACACATTAATCAACACACATATGGGTTAATGCATACATCATAATAATGAATTACAAATATTCATTACAATTATTTTATCAAGTACTAAGCCTATACAAAATCATCTAGATCTATTGTTCCTAGATCTAACAATACCAATGAAGATATTGTATATCCCATGGTTCGACTAACAAACATTGATGTTCCTAACTACCAATCCTCCAAGGAGATCAACCACTACTCCTTCAAGTACAACAGTTACAACTCCACCAGATCAAACAAACACTTCTACAGGAACATTAACAAAACCCCATCATCATTAACACCTGTGACCAATCAACTACAAGCTTTAGTTGACCCTCAACAAGTAAGCAAACAAGGACACATCTTCAAGACATAAATGAAGTAGATGATGATAATCATTCTCTTCTAGATACACATCATGAGGATGAAATCTTATATTTCTTGCATTATTCCCCCCAAACATTTCAAGATAATCCACAGCCAGATGACCCAACCACATCAAATACTCTTGCTCAACCATCAACACCTTGCCTACCCATAAACAATCTTGATTCAACAATTCCTGTTTATCAGATTGAAACCACCATAGCTCATAAATATCATCCATTAGAAAACATCATATGTGACTTTAATGTCATATTGATAAGAAGTCAATCTGATACAACAAACATTTGCTTGTTCTACTTTCTATCCCTCATTATACCTAAGAACATCACATAAGCTCTTAAAGACAATAGTTGGATAGAAGCCATGTAAGAAGAACTTCAGCAATTCAGAAAGCAAGAAGTGTGGAAGTTGGTTAATCTTCCTGAAGGTCAATATACCATTGGTACCAGATGGCTATACAAAAACATAGCAGATGACATAGGGATGGTCATTCAAAACAAAGCAAGGCTAATTGCTAAAGGTTAAACTAAGAAGAAAGCATTGACTATGATGATGTCTTTGCTCTTGTAGCTAGATTGGAAGCAATCATAGTATTCCTTACATATGCTTCATCAAAGAAATTCATTATCTTCCAAATGGATGTGAAATGTGCATTCTTATTGGGAAGATAGATGAAGAAGTATATGTTGCACAACCACCAGGGTTTGAAGACCAAAACTTTCCTCATAGAGTTTATAAGTTATATAAAGCTCTGTATGGTCTTCATCAGGCATGCAAAAAGTGGTATGAAGCTTTGTCAAAGTTTCTACTACAAAGTGGATACACTCGTGGGAAGATCGATCAAACATTGTTCTTAAGAGGAAATGACATGATTTGCGGGTTGTACAAGTATATGTGGATGACATCATATTTGGATTCACAAATATTCAGCTTTATAGAGAGTTTGAAACCCTTATGCAATCAAAATTCCATATGAGCTCTATAGGAGAACTTACATTCTTCCTTGGACTCCAAGTACAACAATCAGTAGGAGGATTTTCATCAATCAAAGCAAATATGTGAAGTGGATCCTAAAGAAGTACAACATGGTTGATTGCACATCAAGCAAGACACCATTTGCAAGTGCATTGAACTTTTGACCAGATCCAAAGGGAACATCAGTAGCTCAAAAGCCATATAGATCAATGATTGGCTCCTTGATGTACCTTAATACAAGCCAAACATACATCATGTATGCAGTTTGCATGTGTGCAAGATATCAGATAGATCCAAAAGAATCAACATTAACGCAGTGAAGAGGATTTTCATATATTTGAAAGGCAAATTAGCACTTGGCCTTTGGTATCCTAAGGATGGAGACTTATCTTTATTTGCATACACTAGCAGTGACTATAGTGGCTGCAACAACAACAAAAAATCAACCACAGGAGGATGTTAGTTTCTTGGATCAAGATTGATCTCCTACAGTGCAAGAAACAAATAAATATGTCTATGTCAACAGCTGAGGCAGAATACATAGTTGTTTCTACTTTCTATTCTCAAGTGCTTTGGATTCATAACCAAATGCTTAATAATGGCTTTAATTCTCTAAACACACCTATACGCATAGATAATTATGTTGCCATGTTTATACTGATAATCCTGTTCAACATTCAAAAACAAAACATATAGACATCAAATATGAAGTCTAATCAAATTGATCAAAGTTTACACTCCTAATCATCTGGCTGACTTCTTTCCCAAACCATTTGATTCAACAAGATTTGAAATTTTGGTTCAGTCACTTGGTATGAGCATTTATGAACTAAACAAGTAATGTTCTTTCAAACATTAACATCATACAGGCTTGATTTTGTTAAAGTTCAAGTAAATATCAAACACTCATACTTTCAAAATCATGATATCATTCAAACATTTATGTTTTCAATGATAACAAACATGAGAAATGATAGTACACTGGAGTATATCTTCACTTGTGTTATTCTCTTCTAATAAACACTGACATACTTTGTTTGATTTGTGAATAGGCTCAGCATGAGATACATAACATCACATTCAATAGTGAATAACTAAATTCTCATGATTATATGGTAAGCAAAATACCTATCTTGGTGTATGGTAAGTTTTGGTCTATCTAATATAGATTGCTTGTAAAGTAACACATATACACCAAGTGAAACACTTTATAAACTGCTCAGTCAAACACAAGTGTCTCTTTTGTTATCATTCTGATAGACCTGAAGTACACTAAGGCATCCTTTGTTATGCTAAGCACAGACCTGGATGACCTACATCATGATCCAGAGAGATTCGTAATGAGGAACACATCCATCTTGGATGAAATACCAATAAAGTCTTTTATAGACTACATTCCTTGTGAATGACTCAAAATAATCCCAAAGAGGATCACCTTTCAAAGTGAAATGTAAAAGAATCCTAATGTGGATCAATCAATAAGGATCAAATTGAGCATTTATAATCCTAAGTAGACATGTTCTAAGTATTGAAAGTGCTTTCTTGTGAACCTTGTGGAGGGTTGATCTTTACATACAATCAGGTGTGGGGCACATACAAATCATCAAATATACCTAAAACATGAAAATCACTCACTGTTTAATACCATGCTGAGTTTAAGTGGACAACAACATCTGTAATCAACATTGTATTAGTCTATGTCTATTTTCAAAATCATCAAACCTACTCAAGGAGGACTTAAGACTAGTATGATCTCATGGCATGTGAAAATGATTCATGTCCGAGCATATAAACCATTCATTTATTAGTTAGTTGAAGTCTCATCTTTCTAAACTTTATAATTCATCATTCAAGCAAACAAATTGAACTTTGATAATTTTCATCAAGGAAATTCAAAATTTTGATATTTTATAAAAGTTTTTATAAATATGCAAAAAGTTTAGGGGGAGTAAAATGAATAAGGATTTATCAAAGGCAGTAGAATATATGCATCATCATACATGTTAAAATTTGAAATATTATAATTTTGAGGTTTATAAAATTTTAAGTAATTCATGTTTTAAATAAAGAAAATCAGCCAAGCAAGCAAGCACTCAAAATAGCAGGTTGACATATACATGCACATTATTGCTTGTGAGTGATAACTTAACATCCATATATCAATCATGTTAAAATTTTGCAAATTTTAACAAACAAACAATTTTTGAAAATATTTCACAAATTTTTTAAGTATGGGCAACACATGAACAAACATATGTGCTTCAAATACAAGAAAAATAGAAAAAAGGTTGTTCACAATGTATATATTAAGTTACATAGATAATAAGCAAAATTTTCAAAACAACAAAAATTTTTAAAGTTTGTCAACTGTAGACATAGCGAACACACAAACACACATCCACTGTAGTCACATTCAATTATAAAAGATGCAAAATACACCAAGTGTATATAGCAGACACACATAAACACATGCGCTATGCATCTATGAACACAAATACAAAGTGTTCATAGCGCATGTTGTCATGTAACACATACACTATGAATACAATGTCATTCCACAACAAATGACTAAAGGTCGTAATCATCTCTTGTGAAAACAATTTATAAGTTTATAGCATATGTACATAGTTCTATGATGTACATAATCATACAAGTGTTAACATCGCATGATAATAAGTCATTCGGTGTGAATATTCATCAAAAAATCAAAGTGTACAGAGCGCCTGACCAAACAATCATCCGCTGTGAACAACTAAAATTTAAGTATCCACAACGCATGAATTTTATTCATCCGTTTTGGTATAAAATGCCCAAACAATGACATATAGAACACTTAAATTAGTGAAAAAAACTCCGGTTTCTTATTGTTCATTTACTAGATACGCATCCCATTTTGTTTACATGATTATACATGTTTATGAAAGACCATACCAAGCATAACCATGAATGCCCCTAATTTGTTGAGAGGTAATTTTTAATATATAGTTGGATTTTTCAAATTTAAAATTCTTAAGAAATCTTTAACTATGGAAAATTTGAGATGTTTGTTGCCTTTAATTATTTCTAATATCCAAGGGTATATAGGTCAGCTAAAAAAACTGGAAAAGCATAAGTAAAATAATTATAATGAAGAATGACATTATGATTTCACTGTTTGCAACTTTATTGAGATCAAACTTTTGCTTATAATATCGTCTGGATTCTACTTTTAAAATCCCTATCTCTTATTCATTGACTGTTATGCATACGTTTGGTATGCATATCAAAATGGCATAAGGTATTGTTTAGTCATGACCTTTTTAAGAAACCACTAACTCATTTTGACATGTTTATGTTAAAAGAACATCACTTCATTTGGTAGGATTTAACAAATAATCACAGGCAAATACCCATGCATGTGCACTTTTATTTTTCACAATGTTAATGAACTACATGCAAATATAACAGTACACTTGATTATAAAAAAATTCTACATATGATCCTATGATAACTTAGTAACCTATTTATATTTATTTTATATTGACAATTTCTTGTCAATTATTTTATTGTTAGTTAAGTGATTACAGATGCCTGATACGATAGTTAATGATGGAAGATATAAAAAGGGGTAAATGTCCTTCAACACGATTGTACCTTCTAAAGCATGTGTATTATTAAACACACATGGAATTTGTACATTCTTTTAAGATGTAATTGGAATTCATCATTACTATTACACCTTGATTATACGTATTCAAAATTCATTACTGTTTTATTTACTTACACTGTTAGCTATGCTTCCATATAACTATTCAACACACTGACACAATGGCTCCTGTTATTTTATGCTTGACCCATCTTCTAACATGGTACTCGTTTTCCTCGCAATCTTTCAGTTTATGTTATTTACTAGGTTATTAGCCCGTGCATTACACAGGTTAAAAACTATAAATATATAATTCAAATATGTAAACAAAAACATTTAAACTCTATTTTAAATCGATTATATAAAAATAAGGATTTGTGATCATAAGATTTAAAAGGTTAAATAAGATTTGAGATGATTGATATCATAGATTTAAAATTCCTAGAATGATTGGTGGTGATTGAGGTAGTTAAAAAAATAAAAACTTCAGACTTGTCGTTCAAAAAAATTAAAATAAACTAAAAACTTCAAGTAAGAAATATAGTATGATTTATACAAAATTAGTTAAAAGAAGTTTAGGCGGGAAAATTTTTATGAGGTGAAATCTGGTGATGACATGTGTCACCACATGTAATCATTTATTAGTATAGATTTTTGTACTTGACAAACTTTTATATTAAGGATTTCATTGATAGCTATAGACAGAAGACTTTCTTTCAAGTTTTAAAGACGACGGTTTTCACTTGCTCTTTGTTTTGCAATGACTATAGAACAAGAGCCAAGGATAGTTCCTTTAAAGCGTTAGATTGTTTTGAAACAACTGATAATTACACGTGGTCAGTGGGTTACAAGACGAGACAGCCTTAAAATTATAATGCTAAACAGTGAGGGTGAACTTTCAATGAAAACATCAAGAATGTTGTTTCCAAATAGATTTTTTAGAGATTTGTAATGACCATAACAAGAGCCAAAGAGATTTTTTTTCTTGCAACAAAAAAATTAAAAACATTATGTAACAATTTTAATTATATTTAACTTTTTCAACCCATATGATAAACAGGTATATAGGCTAGTGATTTATTTACACACAAGTCAATGTGCATGGACTGCCAAACAATTATAAGAGAGTTGCATTTATACACTTTCCACTTTCCACACAACAATGTTACAGCAAGCACACAACTATAGTTAACACAAGATCAACTATAATAATTCCCTATCAACTAGTCGTTCCAAGGATAATATCACTTCTACTATTTTAGCTATTGTACCTATTAGCCCATATTTAGTTTGCAACTTTATGTATTCATTATATTTAGCGCCAACTTCATTACCCGTTAACAACCAGTGCAGGAGGGAACAGGTTTGCAACAGCCGAGTAAAAACAAAGTTCAAATAAAGATAAGATGCACTACATTATGTCAAAAGGTAAGATTGAAATACAAAGGTAGTGCTTTATTACAACATTTTCGAAGAAACATATCTTGCAACTAGCAGCTAAGCTAGATATGCACCACAGTGTCCTCACAGCTTGGATAGGGTCCGTACATTTGGCCTGCAATACGAGATATTCTCAATGAAATCTCAAAGTAATAAACAATCATCCTATTGGTGAAGTAGTAAAATCAAAAACACCCAAACTCATATCCTACCATCCCTCCTTCAAGAACCTTAAACTTTACGTTTTTTTAATATCAGATTATCCCTCAGTGTTTCCTCAATTTTTGGAGAATCTCAGCATCCTAAGCGTGTCTGTAGTGAATCCAGTACTGGCATATTTTAGTTGCTTAATAAATTTTATATTTTTTACTTACCAACTCTACAAATGATATACAGAACACATTAGTTTACTCAAGGTTATATCTCACTTTCAGTCCCCTACATTAACATTAAATCTTTATATCTTTCACTAAGACATATACAAGCAATGAGTTTTACTTTACAGAATTCAGATTACAATAATATATATTAGGAATATTAATTTTGTACAAACTGTTATTGTAGTCCTTATCTCTATCAGAACTGCTTTGGTTTATAGGATTACTCAGTACTATTTATTTATCATCATCATGGGGCAATATTACTTTTCCTAATTAAATCAGAGTCCATTTGTTTTTAGAGTAATAACTAATACTTGAACAACATCCTTGTAAACTTACATGAGCTCCACAACTAAAGCAGATGCTCCTCCACCTCCATTGCAAATGCCAGCAACCCCCAACCTTCCATTATTTTGCCTCAATACCTGAAACAATACAAGCCATAGACAGGGATGAGTTTTTTCCCTAATTTCATTTTTAGAAGACATACTCAATTTGTTGAATTCATGGATGTTGGAATATATAGCAAATACACACCCATATAAAAAAAAAGCAAACCAACATAAACATACCCCTAGTAAGGTTACCAAAATCCGAGCTCCACTACAACCTAGTGGGTGTCCCAAAGATACAGCTCCACCATGAGCATTAAGTTGTTTCTGTAGGGAAATTGAGAATTATACGAAGTTCACAAGGATGATGAGGATAATCAATTTCATAACTCCAAAAGACAGTTGAAGACTCACATCATCAATTCCTAGCAGCTTCTGGTTGGCTAAGGCCACAACCTGAAAGGCCAAAGAGAGAATTCATTAACACTGCATACCTATGGCGCCAAGGAAACGAATGGATCATTACTTACTGAAAACGCTTCATTTATTTCATAGTAATCAATCTGAGAAGCCTTCAAACCAGCATTTGAAATAGCTTTGGGTATTGCAAGGGCCGGAGCTGTCGTAAACAATTCAGGGGCCTATTAACCCAAACGTCAGTACCTCACATAATGTAACCAATCAAGGCGCAAGTTTTGACGATTACCTGAGCAGCATCAGCAAAACCTCTTATTTTAGCAATCACGTTTAATCCAAGTTTTGTTGCCTTCTCTCCACTCACTAGCACTAATGCAGCTGCACCATCACTGTTGAGGGGATACCATCAGTTAGACTACTGAAATTAGTTAATTCCTCACAACTCACAAGGTTTATTAGTCTAGCATGACTTTCCAACAGATTTTTAACTCTATCCAACTTTTGAGTGGAAATGATTGCAAAAGCATGAAGAGGGCACATACCTTATACTTGAAGCATTGCCTGCAGTAACAGAACCACCTTCTACCTTGAAACTAGGTCTTAGATTCCTCAGTTTTGTAGCATTAAACTACAAAGTATACAAAAGTAATCATGGCAATGTATAATCCCACATGTAATCATGGTAATGATATTTTAAAGTGTATGTAATTTGAGCTCAAAAATTCATATTCTCATTTAACAAGCACATGTGATTACTAAGAAGTGAGATCAAAACTCCACAAGTGATAGGTGTCGATGAATCCTAATTACCTTTGTCAATCCTTCATCTTTATCAACAACTGTAGGGGCGTTCCCTCTCCCGCCAGAAACGTTCACCTAACATCGTGATTATAATTAGACAATTTAACTAGAAACGCCACCATTTTGGTCATAATAAATATTTGGATCTAACCGGAACTATTTCCCATGTGAAGGCACCATTCCTTTGCGCAGCAATTCCACGATTGAAACTTCTAACAGCATAATTATCCTAGTAAAAAGTAGGTAAACCAGCAAAATGCCATGTAAGCTCTACACAAATGATGCTAATTGTCAAATGAAGGAGAAATGAAAATATGAAATGGATATTGTTTACTTTTTCTATGCGTAAGCTCATACTCTCTTAATATACTTTTACCCCTCATTTTTGTTTCTGTAAAAGGTTACTAGCTTAACTAAGAGAAACATAAGGAATAATAATAGATGTCAAAAGCCTACCTGATCTTCTCTTGTTATGTTGTAGGTCTCAGCGCATAGCTCACCACACACTCCCATTCCAAAGTCATTGTAAACATCCCATAGGCCATCTTTAATCATGCCATCTATGATAGCATCATGTCCCAAACGAGATCCCTTTCTGTTAGTTGAATACAAATTCAAAATCAAAGATGTCAATTGAGAGATAAGATTTTTCTTAATAAAGCACAAACGTTTGAGAACAAAAAAAAAATAGAAACATTGAAGGGATGTTAACCTTGTCCCTGCCACATATTTAGGTGCATTAGACATGCTTTCCATGCCACCAGCCACTACAATATCATTGGCACCAACTTGAATGCTCTGTGCTGCAATCATCGTTGCTGAGATGGAAGAACGGAAACAATATCATTCCTTTTTCCGATATTATATTATTAGTATATAATATAACATAATCAAAGCGAACCTAGGTAGAAGCAACCTACCTTTCATCCCGGAGGAACATACTTTATTAATAGTTGTGCAAATGACAGTATCTGGTATGCCCGCACCCAATGCAGCCTGTCTTGCAGGAGCTTGGCCTAAATTTGCACTGAGGACATTTCCAAAAAAAACTTCTTGCACTAGCTGGGGATCAATATTAGCTCTTTGCAGAGCACCTATTGAATAGAGTTATATGATAATTGAATTGAATTGAATTGTTAACTAACATTGAATAGGTAGCCTATAGATTAGATCCAAAACTAACATTGAATGGCTATAGACCCAAGCTTGGTTGCTGACAAAGATGAAAGAGAACCAAGGAAGTCCCCCATAGGCGTACGCGCAACGCCCACAATACAAACATCTGTAAATCAAGCAAGTAACTAACTCATGGAGTCGTTTTGAACCTAATCATGCTAGAATAACACAATCGAAATACCAAGAAACCAAAATTAAAGAAAAGAAAGAACTGAAAATGCAGAAGTACCTCGAGGGTTAATTTTATCTGTAGGAGCCATGACTGCCAAAGGGAACAACACACACTAACCTAAACACAAATAACAATATATGACTAGTTATCAACGTTGACGTTGTAGTTAATGTAAAAACGATCATTCTCCTTAAACTTCTCGCCAAAAGGCTTCAATTTCGAAAGCAAAACAGGCAAATAGGGTAGGTGTAACTTAACAAATTAACCAAATTCCACAACAAGATTCAAGAATCAATCTTCAATTGAAAGGGCCATTCAAACAAAAGCAACTTGATCATCCCATTAAACCTTGAATTTCAGACTTGGAAGTTGAACTTGTGTAAACTGACTTAGCAGCCAATGATCAGACACAATAACTCCTTAGAATTTAAACATCTTCTCTTTGTTCAACAAAACAATCACCAAAATTCAAGAAAACGTATCACAAGAAGTGCAAACAAAGATTAATCAATAGTCAAGAAATCAATGGGATGCAAGAATTTACAATCAATAATCAAGACAGTACAAGAAACATCTAAGAACCCATCAATCGGAAGATGGGATTAGAACAATAGTTACCCGTAGATGAAGAAGATTGAAGACTGTTTATGAGTTGGATTGATCAGACTGGGGATGTTAATTGGGTATTTTGCAATTTTGCTTCTTAAGACTCAAGAGAGCAAAGCTGTTATGTAAGAAAAAACGACTGGATAATCTTAGTTAATTTTATTATGTGCGGGGTAAATTGTAGGCGCAAAAGTGCTACAATTCGCACACGTAACTCTTTCGATTGGAAATCATTTTATTGGCATCATGGTCCATGGTCGGTCCGGTGATGTGGGTAGGGGGTTCATATAGCGTGACCGTAGACTTGAATTATAAGTTACACAACTTATTAATTTAATCAATGCTTTTACAATCGGATCGAATATCGAACCGGTCTCATTACAGGTTCATTTGTTGGACCGGTTCGACTTGGTCTGACTGTATTCAACAACCGGATAATATATTATAATCAATGATAGAATTAAGAAATATACCAAATCAAATCATTTTCAAAATAAAGATTTGTTTCTATAAATTTACTACAACCTTTACTGATTTTCACAATATTATACATATACTTAAAAATAAAGATCGGTAGTATTTTTTAGTTTTTTATTATCCTAAAGTCATCTTACATTTTATGTTTCAAATTCATTACCACATAGTGTGTTGTGGTTGGAGTGGTTAAGGACTAGGATACTTAGGTGTTGTTTGTTTTTTCTGTAGGAAAACGTCTTGCAGTCTGTGAACCACATCTGCAAACATCTGTAGCAGAAGAAGTAGACCAAATGTCTGCAGTCTGCAAGGAAAAGACTGTTTGTTTTTAACATCTGCAGAGTGTTAAAACAATTTCACAACCAAGAGGTGGGGGAGGCGGTCGGCGGGCGCAGGTGGGGGGAGGCGGCCGACGGGCGCAGCGCAGGTGGGGGAGTTGGGAGGCGAGCGCAGGTGGGGGAGGAGGAGGCGGGCGCAGGTGGGGAAAGGGGGGAGGCGGGCGCCGGTGGGGGGAGGCGGGCTCCGTTTGGGGGAGGGGGGAGGTGGCCGGCGGGCGCAGGTGGGGGGAGGGGGGAGGCGCCCGGTGGGCGCAGGTGGGGCGGCGGCGGTCCGACAGGTGGGGGAGGTGGGGCGGCCGATGGGGGGAGGTGGGGAGGTGGGATTGTATTGAGAAGTTGAGAAGAGGTTAGAAGACCTCAGAAGTGGTAAGTCCACATCTTCTCCACGCAGACGTCAGGAATACGTTTTTTTAATGAAACGTCTTCCAAAAATCAAACAGTCTGCGCACTCAAAACTTCTTCCTGCTTCTGCGTGCGCGCAGATGAAGAGGTGGGGAAGAACTTTTGAACAAAAACAAACACCACCTTAGTCTACCATTCTGTGTTTGAATCTAACGAGTTGCAACTTTTGGTTCTCTTTTCTTGTTTTTTTTTCTTTTACTCTTTGATATTTCTTTTTTCCAATCACTTTAATTATTTTTGAGTGATTATTGCGCCAATTTTAGGTGTTATTTATGTTGTAACATACTAGAAATAGTATTTTTTTTGTATCTATATCAAATCGTCGTAAATTCACACGTTTTTTATACGTTCTTAACCACGTCAACATCACCGTAGTAACCCACGTAACAAGGTTTGAAAAAGCGTCGGATCACGTGACCTTAATTATAAAAAAAAGAGTTGATTTACGTTTCGACGTTAATAATTTAGTTCGGATACGAGCGGGGCGATTGTAATCTATATTTTATCATGCCACATATGGTATCGTTGTAAGTGCTTTTTTTTATTTTTATGTTTAAAGTTGGTATACGTTTCGACATAAATGTTATTTGAAAAAGAGTGGGGTCTAATATTAAACAAGTTCATTCAATGATATAAATTCGAGTTATCTACGTTTTGACGTTAATTTAGTTTAGAGATGAGTCGATGGTATACTATATTTATCATATTGCGTCTGATGCCGCCACAATGCGCGACGAGTAAAAATACTAGTTTCACATTAATAAGCATAAAATTTGTTTAATTTAATTAAAATTACAATCATATTCATAAAAATAATATTTTAGTAAGCACAAATTTTAAAATATTTTAAAATCAATCGTTATGTTTGAGTATCACAATAAAATATTTAATATATTTCGATTTTTTTATTATGTATCACACATATCAATAAATATGTCAGAGGAAAAGTTCCTTTTATGATTTAATTTTTGATTTAATTGATTATCTTTAATCTAGTTTTTATTTTAAGCAAAATCTTTATGATAAGATGAAAGGACGGAGAAGTGTAGAACGGAGAGGGAAGAGAAAAAGTCCAGAAGTAGAAGATCTGAAACTTTTAAAGCATCAATGCAAGGCTTGGCGTTTATTTGGGTATGTTATTTCGACCTTTAAGAAAACGACAATCAGAGTACCACCGATCTAACCGGAAATTCACCGAATCCCGGTCCGACCTGAAACTCGCGATCAACCGGCTGGTTCTCACACTATAAAACGATTTAATGTTGAGCTGTTCGCTACACCCTCCTATTCCCGGTCGGACCGGCTGGTTCGATCCAACCTTCACAACATTGAATTTAGCAATACAATAGATGCAACTCACATCTTTTATGTTTAAATCAGTGGTGAACTTTGTGTTTTGGCTGTGTATTGAAATTTGTAAGAATCGATTTCTACAAATTAAAAATTAGTATTCAGTCAATAAGAAAAATGTTCAACCATTTCAAGTATTAACAAAAAGAATAACTTTTGTCATATATCTAAGTTGGACGCACAAATATAATGAGTTGAATGGGCAATTGTAATGGGGATTGCCTTGCTTATTTTAAGGTCCTTAAAACAATAATTAGGAAGTTGGGCACACGTCTTCAAATGGACATCCTACTGGTTAGGTTTACTTCACAACTAAATAGTTAAGAGTTTAGTCATTTATTGTGTATGTTGTGATGTATTTATCCTATAAAAATTAAAAATTGTTATTTAAAAAAGTAAAAATAAAAATAAAAAAAGAAAGTTGGGGCACTATAATAATAGTTTGAACATACTGTTCGATGATACATCATAAACTCATGATTAAAAGCAACACAAATCAAAGTCTATATATACACTTTTGTAGTTAAATGCACCAATATAAATGACATAGACACACTGTTTTAAAGGTCAAACGTATTGTTATAATCAAGAATGTAACTGACATTTTTAATAAAATGACTTTCGTTTGTGAAAAAAAATTGGTACTATAGTTAAATTAAATAGCAGAATAATATTATAAATTTTATACTACTTATTTTGAGAAACATAATAAAGCATCTAAAAGTGAGAATCGTATAATCATTTTACCTATTGTTTTAATTGTGATAGTCTAACGTCCTATGCTTCTCCATCCTAAAGTATCTAGACATCACTAGTATAGGTGGTTATGAGGTTCGTTTAGCTCGCTAATTAGAAATTGCTTTTTATATTAACCGTGCTTTACATAGACGCACATTTTGAGACGTGGATTCTTTTCTAGAAACAATAATATATCGGGAAATGTGAGAACTATATAATACGTTTTTTGAGAACCATACCAAAACGCAAACACCCAACACATTAATCTCACACAAATACTATATATAGTGTAAAATACAGACAATAGCTAAACAATATCAATGGGCACACAAAAGACATAGAATTGATATTGCGTCAAAAAAACACAAATAGCTCACACAGGACCCTATATTTAAAAAAAACACAACAAAATTTAAATAGTAAGATATGTATGTTAAATAGGCTTTTTATGACTTATATTTAACTTAAAATAGTATTTTTTATTACTACTTTTTTATTTTATTCTTATTCTATTTATATTAAAATAATATATTGTGAATCCAAGGATCGCAATAAGGAATTATCAGTGTTAGATTGAGTTCGATTTAATGATTGCGGAATGATCATTAATCGCTGCTTAATAGATTAATTATTAAATATCACCGACAATAAATATTAATGATAAAGAACAGGATGATTTCAACACAATAAATGAAAGAACAAGATTTGATTCAAATGGATTTCAATTAAACTAATTAATGATTACAAATAATCATTGCTAATGACACGGTTTGCTTCGAACGTGTTGATGATTTTGGTGTATTGATGTGACGGCTGCTAGGATTTTTGTGTTTGATTGATTGTGTGGATCGATGTGATGTTTGGTGTTTTGTCGTCTCTTTGATGTGTAACCTAGGACTCGTATTTATAGGCACATGTGTTTCTGTTAAGGAAACAGTGAATCTCTTGGAGTCCGTGTTTGACTTGTTGACTTGAATTGCTTAATGTTGCAAGTACAAGTGTTTGGTCTTCCGCATGAATGTTGTCTTCCGCAGGAGTTTTCCTTTCCGAAGGAGTCTTCACTTGGTATTCTTCATTTGAAGTGCAAGTTATTCATCCGTGGGTCTTTGGTCTCACAACACTCCCTTGACTTCATCTGCGCCGAAGTGTTCTTTCGTAGAAAATCCTCGGATGTATTTATTGTGAGAAGATTATCTATGGAAGAACATAAATGTTCATCCGTAGATATTTCTTACACTTAGTCAATTTCAGAAATTGACTAAGTATAATGTTTGAACCTGTAATCATACATATAAATCAACACATGTTGGGTTAACCATATACATAATACATATATTAAAGTAATGAATTACAAAAGTTTATTACAAGCATTGATTAAAGTGCTAAGCCTATACAAAAGGATCTAGACCTATTGTTCCTAGGTCTAACAATACTCCCCCTTAGGCTTAGCAACTTTCAGATCAGCTCTTCAGGCTTGAAAGCTCTTTGACTCTTGCAATTATCTTGTTGTAGAAGTAAGAGACTGCAGTCTTCTGATCATCATACGTGTACTTTATCTCCATCTTGCAGATCATCTTTAAAGTTTCAAAACTTAACCCCAAAACATCTTCCTCAGTGTTGAGTGTTTCCACAACACTCTGATTATGAACTATCTCCAGCTCATCTTGTTCTAAGATTCTGAGTTCAGATACTTCTTTGATGTTGGTTCCAATTAACTGCCCAGCCTCATATCTCCTTCTTTTGTATGCCTTTGCATGTAAATTGTCAATCACTTGAATAAAGTGTACATACAAGCATAGATCATTTTGAGCTTTCTCATCAGCCAGCTTGGGGAAAAATTTGTCATGCAGATATGAAGTGTAGCTTGGGTGAAGTAGCTTGATTTCCACTGGATCAAATATCCTAATCCGTTCAGCTTTCTTTTTCTTTTCATTTCTCAGCAGCACTAACTCTTTAGTTTTCTCAACATATCCCCATTCTGTTATGGGATATGTATATTGATTTCCTTCAAAGCTCTTTATAGATGCTGTATTCCTGTTGTAGTATCCAACCCTCTTTAAAAATTCATCATCTACCAATATAGAGGAGTTGGATTTTGATCTTTTCTGCCCTTGCTTTCTTTTTCTGTGCTCAACATCATCTCTCTTAGCTTCTTTGAGCACATCATCTCTGAATTTTGTCTTTAACTTTCCCACTAAATCATAGAAGTCTCTTCTTCTTGGTGGATTGGGTAATTAGAGATGATTAAGCTTTGCAGATCCTTAATGTCACCTTTAGGAATACTAAGAAATGTTTCTACATCATGGAAGTATTGAATTCTTCTAGATGTTCTCTTAATAACTGCACAATCCCAGTCTGGATCATATTTCTAGGCTATAATCTTGTTTTCTTCCACAGAACTGGGAGTTGTGAGATGATCAAATAGCTCTATCAATGTTGACTTTTGTTCAGTAATTTCCCTCACTGTAGTTCAATGGCCATACCTTGCCAGGAATAACTTCTCAGGGTTCTCTGATAAGCTTTTCCTTCCCTTTGTGCTGGTTTTTGCTCTCAATAGTCACAGGCTCAGCAAGGAGTTTGTTTTGATGCTCTAAAGCAGGATTTGGAGCTTCAGTCCTGAATCTCACACCAATTTCTAGCTCTACTTTCATCACATGCTCCCTCATCTTTCTCAACTCAACCACTGATCTTCCCTTCAGCTCATGCACTTTGTAGTTATGACCTTGTAACCAACAAGTCATATTGTATCTACTTAGCCTAGCTGTATCACCGTGACCCAACTTCTTCTTTGTTTTCTGAATTGACTGATAGGCTATGAATGTTTCATAATTGCAGTTGGGAATCATAAATCTTGCAAGCTCAAATTCTTTCAGCATATCCTTCATGTCATTCATGCTCATCCTTTCCCCCATGTCATATGGAAAGCCATGATTGATCAGAGTCATAAACATTATTGATTCTGGCCTTTCTTCCAATATGTCTTTGGTAGTCAGCAGATCATCAGCTTTTGATTCTATTTGTTCTTTGGGAGACTCAATCTTTGTCAGCTCATTTCACTCAGCATCACTCTCAGTTACAGCATGAGACAAAGGCTTCAAAGTGGAAACATCCATTGAAGGAGTGTGCTCTGGAGATATAGATTTTGACCTTTTTGGAGAATCTTGAATTTCAGTTACTTCCTTCTTAAATGATCCCAAGTACGTCCTTTTCCTTAAATATTGTATGATTTGCTTTGAAGCTTCAGCAGATTCTTTAGTTTGTTTAGTTGCAGGAGCACTTGATTCAAAAAACACATAGTCTCTTCTTTAGCTCCTCAATTTCTTGATCTTTCTTTTTAAGCATCTTAGACACATTGTTCAAGTTGTTGTTGACTTTCTTCATTTCCTCTTGAATTCTCTCTTGTTCATCTTTTTCATGTTTCACTGAATCCTTGAGTTCTCTTACCAGTTGATGTAATGCATCAATTACCTCATTGTTGGTTTGAACATCTTCTCTTAATCTCATCAGTTTTGCTTCTTGTTGATTCATCAACTCCTCCTTTTCTTTCATCATTCCTTTTAATTCTCTTATTCTTTCCAACCTTTTGTTTGACTTGATGATAAGTTTGTTATACTCAGCAACTAGATAACTTTTGCTCACATCAATATCATCATCTTATAGGTCATCATTCCTTTTAATTCTCTTATTCTTACCATTTGTTGCTTTTGGACCTTGTTGACTTTGTTTACATGACAATTGGTGCACAAGAAGAATTATAACTTGAAAAACTTCATGTATCCTACAGCCAAGTTAGTGCTCAAGATCCAATTCCTTCGGTTAACAATTTATTTGACAATTATGATTTCAAACTTTCATGAATTAACTACTCCCCCTAAATTTGTGATTTATGTTGAACTGATGCATTTATCATAAATTTTGTAAAAGAATATCATGAAAGGCATATGACTGTCCAAAAGTACTAAAAATAAATAAGCTAAAAGAAACAAAATTGAATTAAATTCTATGTACAAGCATATATAAACATATAATGGGATCATACTATAATACTAGGCATTTTCCTATTTGATTTTTCTGATGAAATGACACCTGATTCTAGTTCTGATTGCAAGTATGTTTTTCAACTTAAATTCAAAGAAGAGTATGTTATCAACTAGGCATGTTGTTTATCATGTTTTGATGTTTATTAGAGAGAAACACTTATGGGCTCCATATTCAATTCTGCAGGATCGGGTTTTGTCACTTAAACAATTAGTTTTTCTCTCATTACTCACTTGTAACGCACTCGGATCAGATGAAGTAGAATCTCTTCTAAGAGTTGATAATAATATTTTAAGTAGCAAAGAACACAAAGAAATAATTTTCAAGGTACTTGTATATATTACTTCTCAACTCAAAGTATTACAAGACTCTTACAAGCATGCAACAAGAGTTACAATGAGAAACTATATATACTAGATCCTACTGCCAGATATACTTTGATACCAGCTGGAAACCTATAACTAAAACATATACTAAAATACTAAAGTTAAGGTATCTTAGAGAAAGTATTATCTAAGATATGGTAGTCATGACATGTCCATGACTTCCCTTTTGTCACCAACTAAAGTTGGCAACTATACTATCTGATAAAGGTGAATAGTGGAATAAAGTATGGTCAACTACATGGCTTTTGAGAAAATGCCATGCAGTATCTCAGAGGTCTGCAACGAAGTGTCAGAGAGACCATACTTATGTCCACTGGTTCATAGTAGTGTCTTCCGAAGGTTAGTTGGCTTCGGAAGAACAAGTTCTTCCGAAGCCACTTATACTTCGGAAGAGGCTACTTCTTCCGAGGCTTGAGGACTTCTTCATATCTTCATACTTTGGAAGTTGACTTCTTATCTTTTATTCTAAGTCTTGAATCTTCGGAAGTGAATACTTTGTCTTCGGAAATTGGAGTTTTCCTTTAGAAGATGATCTTGCACTTTGTCTTCGAAAGAACTCCATTTCCTTCGGAAGTTCTACACTTAGCTTTGGAAGTCCTTTATTAGTTGCACCCAAAAATAGCCTAAGTGATTTGGTTTTGGTTGCGCCAGCCCTTCTAGATCCAACAAACTCCCCCTAGGCTGATGCTACCAAAACCTCACTTGTTTCTGCTTCTCAAAACCTTCAGCACCAGGGACAGAAGATGCTTGTCTGTTTCCTTGTTCTTCCCTAAGGTGGTGTTGAGAAGTTTGTACAAGTCATTAGTGGATAGGAGATCCAATCTATCACTCTGAATGACATGTACCCTTTGTTGTGCCCCCTGAAGAGAGTTAGTTGACGGGAGTTATAGTCATACTCCCATCTAACTATGTATTCAAGTTCGAGACCCTCAACCATTTGAAGAAAAACTTTGCCTTTGGTTGCTGATCCTTTCCTTTCCTCCTCCTCTCTTGGTTTCAACACTTCTTCAATCTTGGTCCTAGCAGTTAGCTCGGCCAGATGAAGACTGCTCAGAATATTTCTGATATGAGCAGCTACCTCAGAGTTGGAGGGGTTGGAGAGTGGCTTCTCTGCTAACTCAGCAATATCAAATCTGCTTAAGTGTAGCAGAGATGAGGCATTTAGCCTGTTTAGCTCTCCACTCTCTCTCTCAACAACAAAGTTATGAGAGGAGTCTTTGAAACTCCACTGGATAATCCTCTTTCTAGGCACAAGGGGTTGACTTGGTACTTTGTCCTTTTTCTTCGTATCCAACAGAGTCACCAGCCTTCTCCTTCGCTTCTTTTCTTCTTCATTCAGAGAATCTGAGTTGAGGCGAAAGAGCTTTGCGGCTTGGTCCAATGTTCCTCTGGGCAGATCAAGAAATTGATCTCTAGTGAGGGAACATGAGGATCCATCAACATAGGTCAGTTTGACAGACTCCTCTTCACAAGAGATGTCGCTCAGGGTTGTACAGTTGATGAGCTTTGTCTTGATCGCCTTGAACTCCTCTAAGGAGCGATGTTTGGAAGGCTGAGGGTATGGTTTGGGAGGTTGTTGGGTAGGTTGTGGTGTTTGGGTTCTTGCAAGTGTTTTGGGTTGGAGGATGGGTAGTTTAGGTGGCTGAGGTGAGGAAGTTGGTAAGGTTGATGGTGTAGGTTCAGGGGTGTAGGGCTTAGAGGTTGGTTCAGTCTTAATGGGGAATGGAAAAGGAATTGGTTCAGGTTGTGGTTGGGTTTGAGGTTGGGGTTGAGTGGTTGGTTTGAAGATCATCCCCTGTCCCCTTCTATACATCTCCTTCCTCTTCCCCGAGCGAATGTCAGCCTTTATGTCACTGACATCTCGCTGGAGAGTTTTCTCTGACATTGGACCCATCTGCCTGCCAGAGAAGCCATGAGCCGGAGATAGTCTTTCATCCAGGCCTTTTCACCTATCTTTCTGGCAGCAGCGAGTCCTGCTTCTTCTTCCTTCTTCTTCTTCAACCTCAGCTTTTCCTTAGTAGCTTTCTTTCTCTCCTTCTCCATTTGATCTTGCTCTTTGTTGAATAGCCATAAGATCGTATCATTGTCATGTGGAGATAGTTCTTCTAAAGAGAAACCCCTGGATGTTAGGAAAGTTATCATTTCCCTCCTAAGCTACTGGTCAGCTTCTCTTTTCTTCTTCTCTCTTTCTTCCTCTAAGGCAAACCTTGCTGCTTCTTCCTTTTGCTGAATTTGCAGCAAAGTTGCCTTTTCTAACTCAGCTAACTCCTCTAATGGTAGCAGGAGTACATTTTCATTCACAGCTCCTAATTTGACAAGTCTGTCAATGATTTCCACTCTTCTTCTGTTGTTGACAGCCTCCTGGTTGGCTACAGCTGCTTTGCTACTTGCAGCTAGCAACTTCCCAGTTGGAAGTCTACCTTTTCTCTTGAGCTTCTCTAAACTTGCTTCCTCCTAAAGCTCTCCCTCAGTCATCTTCCTCTTTCCTTTGACATCTTCGGAAGTGCTAGACTTTGGGGGTTCTTGGATGGAAGGTTCAGGTTGAGTTGTGGTAATGGGAGCTGAAGTCAATGATGATGTTTGAGCTAGGGGTTGGGTGAGAAAATCTTCCCTCATCTTCTTTTAAAGAATCATGGGGAGATGAGGTAACATACCTAGTATGTTCATCCTCACCACCAGATGTGGTTTCTTACCACCCTGGTTTCCCTTGCTTAGTAATGTCTCTTTCAGAGTCATCAAATGGCATGGTTGCCATAGATTCAGTCTCAGTGATGTTACCACTTTCCTGAAGGTCCATTGAGGCTCCTTCAGTAGTAATCGCTGAATCTACATGTGTCCCATCCACATCAGTGGGACTCACCTCACTAAAGGCTTGCTGATAGGGGCTAGAGATAAGAGGTTTCTCTAGGCTTTGTTGATCCTTGAGAGGGTGTTGTGGATCATATTCATTGCCTTGAAGAGACATAATCTCTTCATCAGTTCCTATTAATAGGTCAATAAAGGATATGAAGGTTAAGCCTAATGACCCGAGACCTTGGTCAATGTCTATTGGCATTGAGCCTATGGTGGGGTTGTCCCTTTTTGGTTGCTCAGGGGAGTATAAAGACTCACCCTGAGGGTTTACAACTTGGGTTTCAGGCTCATGGGTTTGAGACTGAGGAGACTCAATACCCATATTAAGGTCAATTATGAAGGATGGTGAGACCTCAGACTGAGTGGGAGCCCATTGTTCCACTCTAGTCTTTTTGGATTGAACAAGGGAGCTTGTTCAATCATAGAATATTGAACAAGGGTTCATTTGGTGCATCTTTGGTATGTGATAGTGATGGGGTGAGAAGGTAGATTTGGCAATGTGAGGGTAGTTGCTGGTGTGGGTTCATCACCTATGGGGTTAACAGGAATGTCACCAGGAGCCATTTGCTCAATCATACCTGGAAGAAGTGTAGTATGTCTTCCGGTGAAATTGGTGGACACTCTTTTCAAAATCTTGAAGATGGTCGGCCTCATTTGAGGGATAGTCAGAGCAGCTGCATAGACAAGCTGACTCTGGTCCAACTCACAGTTGATTATGTGCTGAAAGATCTTGGGATACATGAAGAATGTGTCCCGCTGGAGGTTCCCCATAAGATTATTCAGCACAAACCTTGAATAATTAAAGCGGAGGCTTTTCACCAATCCTTAAACTAGGCACCCTAGTTCATATGGGATCTGATCCCATCCCCCAAACTTGTTGGACAAGCAATGGAGAACAACATGCAGTAGGAACTTCTAGTTGTAAGAGAAGTTAAACTTGTAGACTGTAGACCTGCTTACATCTCCATCATATCCTATTTGGATATAGGTATTGTCCAAATCTGTCTTGGGAAACTCTGTAGGTGCGCCCTCATCATGAAGCTCCAGATGCTCCCTGGTGAGTTGTTCGGAAATGACCAACTCCTAGCCACAAATGCTCGACCTTATTACCCGAACCCCATTTAGGGTTTCAATCTGACCATTGGCCAAAATTCAGCCATGTGATTTGAGTAAACGGTAGGGTTAACAGTCAGAGAGGTGTAATAAGACGATTGGGTAAGAAAGGAAATGATATCAGAGAAGTCAACATCCCTTGAAGAATCAAGGAGTGCGACTTGGTTGTGCTTAGGGTTAAGTGCCATTGAGAAGTTGCAGGCAAATTAGTTCGGAATTGGGTGAATTGGGGACGCAGAAAGCTTTTAGGGCAGTAAATTTGGTAAAAAGATAAAAGTGATTAGTCGGGTTATTTAAATGGGTGAAATGGCGGTTTAGGGGGTTTGGATAAGGTGACATGATGTTTTAGAAAAAAATGTGACAGGGGCGGTAAGGTTTAGTCCATTTAAATAATCTGTCATCATTAACAAAATCTTTACTTTTTACAGAGTGGGGCCCAAAAGATTTCCGTTACACAGTAAAGTCTTTCTTCTAAGTATAAAGCATTTTCGAAGGTAATCTTCTTCCGAAGGCAATTTTACTTCCGAAGGTAAAGTTCTTATTTCTGAGAGTAAAAATTGCTTTCCGAATAGAGAGTTTTATAAGCTTCGGAAGTAGATCTGATATGTAATCAATCGCTTCTTCCGAGACTAAAAACTCTTCCGAGAAGAAGATTTTCCTGGGAGGAATTTTGCTTCGGAAGATATGTAAAATATCTTCCAAGGGTTAATTCATCTTCGGAAGAATTTATACTTAGTGAAATTTCAGAGAAGGACTTTTTGTAACAGGGCTTAGATTGTTTTGACACAAGACTTTACACATTAAAAAGGTTTTCAAATGAGATAGACTAATCAATGTTTATCATCCCAATAGCTGTAATGAGATACTTGAATCTTTGTTCATCAAAAGCTTTTATGAACAAGTCAGCATATTGTTCATTTGAGTCAACTTTGATTTGTTTAATCAGATTTTTCTCATGAAGATCTCTAATGAAATAATACCTGATATCAATGTGCTTTGTCTTGGAGTGCTTCACTGGATTTTCAGTAATGGAGATAGCACTAGTGTTGTCAATGTGAATAGGAGTGCTCATGAAGTTGAATCCGTAATCAATCATCTGGTTCTGAATCCACAGTAGTTGAGCACAACAACTAGCAGCAGCAATGTATTCAGCCTTAGCAGTAGATGTTGAAACACAGGATTGCTTCTTGCATTGCCATGAGATGATCCTTCCACCAAGAAATTAACATCCACCTGATGTTGATTTCTTGTTAATATTGCAGCCACCATAGTCACTGTCAGAGTAGCCATAGAGATTGAAATTGTTGTTTTTTGGATACCAAAGACCTAATTTAGGTGCTCTTTTGAGCTATCTGAGGATTCTCTTGGCAGCAACTAGATGAGAGACCTTTGGAGCAGCCTGATATCTTGCACAGATGCATGTTGCAAACATGATATCAGGTCTACTTGTTGTGAGATACATCAGAGAACCAATAATTGCCCAATACTGATGTTGATCAGTATCCTCCCCCTCAGAGTCAGGACAGAGATTATGGTTTTTGGGTATAGGTGTTTTGGCTGGCTTACAATCTTTCATATCAAATCTTTCTAAGATTTCATTGACATACTTAGATTGATTAATGAAGAACGCTTCCTTCATTTGCTTCACCTGAATTCCAAGGGAAAAGTCCATTTTTCCCATAGAACTCATCTCAAACTTCTTCATAATGATCTAAAAGTCTTTACAGATTTGGTCATTTGAAGAACCAAATATGATGTCATCAACATAGACTTGAACGAGCAAGATGTCCTTTCCAGACTTCCTTATGAAAAGAGTCTTGTCAATGATACCTCTAGTGTAACCATTCTTCAAGAGAAACTGAGACAATATCTCATACCACAACCTAGGTGCTTGATGCAGCCCATATAGAGCTTTATCCAATTTGCACACATAGTTGGGGTGCTATGGGTCTTTAAATCCTGGAGGCTGGCACACATAGACTTCCCTATCTATATCCCCATATAGAAAGGCACACTTGACATCAAGCTGGTAGACAGTAAAATTCTTGGATGCAACATAAGCAAGGAAGATCCTAACTGCCTCAAGTCTTGCAATAGGTGCAAAGACATCAGTATAATCGATTCCCTCCTCTTGAGTGTATCCTTGAACCACCAGTCTTGCCTTGTTCTTGATGATCAAGCCTCTATCATCTCTCTTGTTTCTGAAAACCCATTTTATGCCTACAGGTACTTGACTAGATGGTAGCGGACATAGGTTCCAAACCTTTTGTCTCTTGAATTGAAGCTGCTCCTCTTGCATTGATTCAACCCAACTACTCTCTTTCAAGGCATCTTCTACCTTCTTGGGTTCCATCTGGGATAAAAAGCATGAGTACAAGCAGACATTCCCATTGTAAGTTTGTCCTCTTGTTCTCACACCTTCAGAGACATCCCCTATGATGTTTTCAGCTGGATGAGTGTTGTGAATTCTAAGTCTAGGAATTACCTCCAATTGCAAAGATAGATCCAGATTGGACATATTTTGCTCATGAGCTTGAACACTTGATCCAGCTGCTATTTCAAACTTATTCAATGAGGATTGATTGAATGAATGAGAAACATCACCATCGTTTGTTGGCTGTGAAGCAGCATTAACAGTTGCCTGTTCCTTCAAGATGCTACTTCCATCAGCTTAGTGTTGTGCAATGTCACCTGATAAGGTTTGAGGGTCAACAGGTGAATCACTGGTTGAAGCTCCACTATCCTAGAGATAGTCATACTGTCAAGTCTGCCAATAGTGGGAGCTTGGTTTGTTGCAACTCTTGGAGAACTTGGAATAGGTCTGGGTAGCTCAAACAGCTGGTCTTCATTAGAATCACTTTAAGCACTTGTTCCAGCTGAAACATTCTCACAAGACGGTTTAGAATATTTTGGTAACAATTCTAAATCAAAGATATGATCAGCGCCATTCCCCGTAACAGAAAGTGCTCATTAACTACAATGTTGAAAGATTCCTCAAATTGTTGATTTTTGATGTTATAAACTCTATAGGCTTTAAAGTTAGAAGAATATCCAACAAAGATAGCATCATCCGACTTTTCAGCAAATTTTGCCAATGTCTTTTGTGTTAAGTATGATACACCTACTGCCAAAGAACCTTAGAAAGCTAATGAACGATGGCCTCTTGTTCCATAGCTCATAAGGGGTTTTTCCATGTGGCTTAACTACAAGAACCCTGTTCTGCATATAGCATGCAGTGATGACTGCCTCTATCTAGAATGTTAGAGACAGCTTTGAATAAGCTAACATGGTCCGAGTAGCCACAATAAGTGTCCTGTTCCTCCTCTTAGCAACACCATTTTGTTGAGGAGTTCTAGGAGCACTATATTGTGTGGCAATCCCTTTTGAGTTACAGAATGAGTTAAGAACTTGGTTCTTAAACTCAATCCCTTGATCACTTCTAATTATTTTAACCTTGTGATCAATTTGATTTTCTATTTTAAGAATAAAAGATTTTAAAGTTTCAGCAGTTTCATCCTTAGTTCTTAAAAAGAATACCCATGTAAATCTTGTAAAATCATCAACAATCACAAGGCAGTAGATTTCCTTCCAATACTCATTATACTTGTGGGACCAAATAGATCCATGTGCAATAAGTATAATGGAGTGGTGATAGAGTTAACAACTTTGGATTTATGAGATGCCCAGTGTTGCTTCCCTTTCAGGCATGCAACACAGTTGCATGATCGGGTTTTGTCACTTAAACACTTAGTTTTTCTCTCAATACTCACTTGTAACACACTCGGATCAGATGAAGTATAATCTCTACTAAGAGTTGATAATAATATAATAAGTAGCAAAGAACACAAAGAATAATTTTCATGGAACTTGTATATATTACTTCTCAACTTAAAGTATTACAAGACCCTTACATGCATACAACAAGAGTTACAATGAGAAACTATATATACTAGATCCTACAGCCGGATATACTTTGATACCAGCTGGAAACCTATAACTAAAACATATACTACAATGCTAAAGTTAAGGTATCTTAGATAAAGTATTATCTAAGATATGGTAGTCATGACATGTCCATGACTTACCTCTTGTCACCAACTAAAGTTGGCAACTGTACTAACTGATAAAGGTGAATAGTTGAATAAAGTATGGTCAACTACATGGCTTTTGAGAAAACGCCATGCAGTATCTCAGAGGTCTGGAGCGGAGTGTCAGAGAGACCATACTTATGTCCACTGGTTCATAGTAGTGTCTTCCAAAGGTTAGTTGGCTTCGGAAGAACAAGTTCTTCCGAAGCCACTTATACTTCGGAAGTGGCTACTTCTTCCAAGGATTGAGGACTTCTTCATATCTTCATACTTCGGAAGTTGACTTCTTATCTTTTCTTCTAAGTCTTGAATCTTCGGAAGTGAATACTTTGTCTTCGGAAGTTGGAGTTTTCCTTCAGAAGATGATCTTGCACTTTGTCTTTGGAAGAACTCCATTTCATTCGGAAGTTCCACACTTAGCTTCAGAAGTCCTTTATTAGTTGCACCCAAAAATAGTCTAAGTGATTTGTTTTTGGTTGCACTAGCCTTTCTAGATCCAACAAACACCCCCTAGGCTGATGCTACCAAAACCTCACTTATTTTTGCTTCTCGAAACCTTTAGCACTAGGGACAGAAGATGTTTGTCTGTTTCCTTGTTCTTCCCTGAAGTGGTGCTGAGAAGTTTGTACAAGTCATTAGTGGGTAGGAGATCCAGTCTATCACTCTGAATGACATGTACCCTTTATTGTGCCCCCTAAAAAGAGTTAGTTGACGGGAGTTATAGTCATACTCCCATCTAACTATGGATTCAAGTTAGGGACCCTCAACCATTTGAAGAAAGGCTTTGCCTTTGGTTGCTGATCCTTTCCTTTTCTCCTCCTCTTTCAGTTTCGACTCTTCTTCAATCCTGGTCCTAGCAGTTAGCTCGGCCAGATGAAGACTGCTTAGATGATTTCTGATATGAGCAGCTACTTCAGAGTTGGAGGGGTTGGAGAATGGTTTCTCTGCTAACTCAGCAATACTAAATCTGCTTAAGTGTAGCAGAGATGAGGCATTTAGCCTGTTTAGCTTTCCACTCTCTCTGTCAACAACAAATTTGTGAGAAGAGTCTTCGAACCTCCACTGGATAATCTTCTTCCTAGGCACAAGGGGTTGACTTGGTACCTTGTCTCCTTTCTTCGTATCTAGCAGAGTCACCAGCCTTCTCTTTAGCTTTTTTTCTTCTTCATACTAATGGTTCAGTCGCCCGAATGAGCAACCCTAACCTATAAATACCACCTAATTCGTGGAAAAACGTAACAATTGATATCACTTCGACTCCAGACGTACCCTAGCCGTCCAGAAACCTCCAAGAACCTGTTCCAAGTTCATAGATCGTACGAGATCGATTCCATATCGTTCTTAACGTTTAGATTCAATCCATAATTGATTCGACGTGCGTTCTCACTGATTGGATCGCCAATCAAATAGGATTCTGCACTATTTGATTTGGCATACACGTTAATCAGTTAGTATTTCATGCAATACACGATCCTAACAAGTGGTATCAGAGCCTTGGCTCTTGATTACGTGTGATTCAATCGTTTTTGATACAAAAATTGTGTTTTTTCACTAAAAACGCAATCTTTTCGTGTCAAACGGTGACTTGGACGTCTCCTGCTCATAAAGTGTTGGTTTTTCCGGCATACGTCGATTAGGGTTAGTGAAAATTCGGATTTTTACGGCCAAAACACCTTAAACCTAGAAATTTTCGAATCCAGCAGCTTCAGTCGCACGATTGACTCAATCGCACGACTGGACACATTCGCATCCCTCAGAGACACGATTGGACTCATTCGTACCTTCATTCGTACGACTGAGCAGACTGTTCGCATTGTTCAACCGCATCAGTTCATTCGCACGACTGGACCAACCGCATTAGTTCAGCCGCACGATTGAACTATTCACATTGTTCAATCGCACGAATAGCCCAATCGCACAGCTCCATTCGCACTAGTAAAAAAATTTGTTTAAAAGACTAAAGTTAATCGCAATGGAGGACCAGTATTCAGCATTTACAGCAGGGAAAGACTCACGTATTCAGAATTTACTGCTACTGGAGAGTGAAGTAGGGAATCATAATAAACCCCCTAAGCTAATAACGTTAGATGAATTCCCACACTGGAAGCAACGTTTCGAGATCTACTTAAATGGAGTAGATCCCAATATGTGGGAAGCCATTGAGACGGGGTATAGTATGCCAGTAGGTGCTGATGGAGTCAAACTTACATTAGGTGGCATGACTGATGCACAGAAAGTCAAATACAATGCTGAAAAGAGAGTGTATACGTTGCTTACTCAGTCAATTCCTAAGGATATTTTCCATCAATTTTCTGAGAACAAGCAAGCAAAGAAGCTATGGGATGAGATGGAGAAACGGTATGACGGGAATGCGTCATTGAAAGCTATAAAAGCTAAAGAGTTGAAGAAAGAGCTCAACAACTTCTCATCGATGGGTAATGAGAGTTTGGATGATGTCATCGATAGATTCTACCACTTGATGAGTGAGCTGCACACTCATGGTGTCACAACGACCATGGAGGACAAAGTGTCGAACTTTGTAGACGGGTTGCCAAAAAAATGGGCTTCTTTTGTCTCAAATCTCAGACAGAATGGTATGCTAGCAAAGTTGGACATAAATGATTTCATTCAAAGCTGAGAGAGGAAGCACTAAGGATGAAGTACAGAGCTCAAACGTCTTCGTATACTCAGAATCCAGCACTGTACAACGCGACTCCACAAGTCAAGACGTCTGGAGCACCACTTCAGACAACTTTTGTGTCAAGCTCATCTGGTCCAACACAAGCCTCTACTTCAGGGTCAGAACGTCAGGGTCGTCTAGTACCCAATACATTGCATCTGAAGCAAATGCTACAAGACTGAAGACCGAGAATCTCAGTAATGTGACGGTAGCAATAGCAAGAGAGCACATGGATCTCTTAGCAGTTGTTGTCCACTCCTATGATGGACTTGTTGCTAGGAAAATTGGAAACTACCATCTGGCAGACGAGGACTACGAGCAGGTAGATGAGACAGAGCTGGAAAGGATGGATATAATGTGGGCCTTAGCAAGTGCTTTCCGGAGAGATAAGAAGTTTGTCAAGAAGACCGGACAAAACTTAGTTGCTACTAAGGACACTACCTTTGGTTTTGACAAGAGCAAGGTGACCTGTTTCAACTGTGAAGAAAAGGGGCACTTCAAACGAGAGTGTGTGAAGCCCAAGAAAACTAGAAACAAGAATCCATTCTCGTCCTTCACTCGTCAAGATAAGCCAATTAGCAGTCCTACTTCTTCAAGCAAATATCCAAAAGCCTTGACTGCTCATGATGATGAGGGACAGAACTGGAGCTTTCGGTTTGTCTCTCCGGGAGAATCCAATATTGCTAGTGTGGAAGACTTAGATGATGATTTAGCAAGTGAAGGAGATATTACAGTGGAACTCGCGATGTCAAACATTGAAGAGACTCCAACTAAGGTCAACTACACGCCTGAAGAAGGGACAACTACAACAAAGTCAGAATCACAAGAACCAGAAACACCAGACTCTGCTTTGATGGCTGATTCATCAAAACCTCCTCAGGTAAGTACCACTGACCAACTTTTCAATAATCATGCTTGTTCGGATTGTAATAAATTTAGGGAAAGCATTGACTTGAAATTTTCTAGGTTATTAGATCATAATGATAGCTTAGTAAAGGACTTGTAACTGTGCACTGAGGCAAACAGAGTTTTAAAACAAAATGAGCATAGTTACAAAGAAAAGATAGACCTATTGAATAAACAGCTTAGGGAAACAGAAGTAGTAGCCTTTAACCAGGCTAATGAAATTAGGTACTATCTTAACTCCCTAGAAGACACTAAGAAACAAAAAGCAGTTTTAGAAGTAGAAGTCAATTCATTAAAGCAAAAACTACATAGTTGGACAAGTTCATCTCATATTGTCCAACACTTAGTGAGAGAGCGTAACAATGGGGAGGGTTTGGGATATAAAGTGGTTCCAGCACCACCTGAGACCTTGATGAACACTAAAAGTAAACCAATAAATAACAATCCAATCAAGGATCATGTGATGTCTACTCCTCTTGTAAGTGATCCATATTCCTCATGTACTTCAAATGAATCTGAAACTAAACAAAAGGAGGCCACTTCAAAGGCAAAAGGTAAAATGCCTTGTGTTAATCTGGAAAAAGAGTTTGAAAAGGTTAATATAAAGTCAGGGTCAAACAAAGTCAAATCTGAACCTAAAAAGACTATTAATGTTAACCAATCACGAGATTCATGTCAAAGTCCAGATAAACAAAATGGAAAAGATGTTAAGAATGTTAAAACAATTAAGTTTGTTAAACAAGATAAAACATCAAAAGAAGTAGAGTCAAAACCCAAACAGAACAATGTCACTAGGGTGTCACACACGTCTCCACAAAGACAGTTCAATCATAAAGTGATAGCAGGTCATGCTACAACTGTGGAGAGTGTGGACACATTGCTTCTTACTATCCTTACTATCAGACACCTAGGAAGAAAGTTGAACTTCAGGAATCAAAACCTAGGTCTTCTAAGAGGAGCTCATTGATTCCACCTAGAAGACCTAGTGAACCTAAAGTTCAACCCATTAGCCAGTCGTCTGTTTATCACAAACAGGCCTTACACAAATCTGGCTTATGGAAAGAAAAGTCAACCTCTGTGTCTGATAATGAGGACAAGAAGACACCTGAGCTTCCTTCACCATCTAAAGGTCAATGGGTTGAATTCATGATGTGTTATGCCTCTGGGAAACCCAAGCCAGTAAAGGCTTGGGTTCCTAACCTTAACTAATGTTTTAAATTGAATGTGCAGGGTGTTCGCTACAGTGCTGAAACCAACACGTGGATTGTAGATAGCGGAGCATCCAGGCACATGACAGGGAACGGGGCACTCTTATCAAACGTCAAACAAATAAAAGGAGGGCATGTTTCCTTTGCTGGTAACAAAGGAGGGTATATCACAGCTCAAGGGGAAGTGGGAAATCAGAAAGTAAAGTTTGATAAAGTGAACTACGTTCAACAACTTCAAAACAACTTACTTTCTGTTTCCCAAATATGTGACAAAGGCTTTAAGGTTGTATTCGATAACAAGAAGTGTTATGTCCTGAAAAAGGACTATGTGATTCCGGAGGACCGAGTTTTGATGACAGCTTCAAGATATAAAGATCTTCATGTCTTGGATCTTTCAACGGCTTCCACAACAGATCATGAAGTTCAGTGCTTCTTATGAAAAGCTACTGAGAAGGACTCCATCTCCTGGCATAGGAGAATGGGACACATTAATCCACGGAAGATGAATCACTTGATCCAGAATGATCTAGTGAGAGGAGTTAATGTCAAAAATTTCCAACTTCCGGATTTCTGTGTGGCATGCAAGAAAGGCAAACAGACAAAGAAGTCTCATAAGGAAAAGAAAGTTCATTCCATCAAGCTTCCTCTTGAACTTCTTCACATGGATCTGTTTGGTCCAGTCAGTACAAGAAGCATTGCAGGCGACTTGTACTGCTATGTGGTTACTGATGACTACTCAAGATTCTCTTGGGTAATGTTTCTGAAATCCAAGTTAGAAACATTTGAGTCTTTCAAGGAATTAGTAACTACACTGGAGTCTCTCTACAAGCTGAAGGTAAGATAGGTACGCTCAGACAATGGAACCGAGTTCAAGAATCAGTGGATGGAGGCCTACTGCAAGGAAAAAAGAATTGTGCACCAGTTCACTTCTGCCTACACATCTTAGATGCATGGCGTTGCTGAGAGAAAAAATTGCAGCTTGATAGAGATAGCAAGGACAATGCTAGCAGACTCGAAACTGCCTATCCAATTCTGGAATGAGGCAGTGGCAAATGCGTGTTACACGTTAAATCGAGTTCAGGTAGTCAAACGTCATGGCAAGACATGTTACGAGTTACTACAATGACGTAAACCTAATCTAGAGTATCTCGAACCATTTGGCGCAACGTGCACCCTACTGAAGAAGACTCAAGAGGGAAAATTCAGCGAGAAGGCTGAAGAAGGTATCTTCCTAGGATACAACATACCGAACAAGAGAGTTTACAACAACTCAACGAGTCTAGTAGAAATGTGGTGTAATGTTGATGTTCAGAGATACACCACACCACCTACTGGAAAAGGACCCGCTTACTTTTTCGACTATGATGGATTCTTCAAGTCCTTCAACATACCTATCTTCACTTCTGAGGAAGAGTTAGCAACAAGAATGATGTATGATGTATTGAACTCACCGTCACTAGATTCAACATCATCTGGTTCACAAGGTGACTCGACTCACCACTCAAGGGGAGCACTAGAAGCAAGTGACTCCTCCTCAGAAGATGACGCTGTGGAAAATGACCAGAACAATCAGGAGGAACAGGTTCCAATTCCTGCAAGTCCACAAGCATCTAACAGTGATGCCTCTTCGACTTCGGAACCTCAAACTCCTACTACCTCAGATGCAGAACCAAATGTTCATAATCTTGACTCTGAGGTAGTTGTTCCCACTACTCCAGGATCACGTCTAAATGTCTATCATCCCCTAGACAATGTCATTGGGGATGTCAGATCAGGAATGCAGACCAGAAATCAGCTATACTCAGCTGATTATGCCTCTGTAATGGAAAAAGGATACATTCACGACGGTGCTTATCGTTGTTTTGTCTCGCAGGTTGAGCCAAAATACATCACTGAAGCACTGAATGATGAGGCATGGGTGAGGGCCATGCAAGAAGAACTTCTTCAGTTCAAGAAGTTAGGCGTATGGACTCTGGTGGATAGACTAAAGGTGCTAAGGTCATTGGCACCAAATGGGTCTTGAAATGCAAGAAGGATGACCAAGGCGTCATTATCAGGAACAAGGCTCGACTTGTAGTTCAAGGATTTCGACAAGTCGAGGGAATAGATTACAATGAAGTGTTTGCACCCGTGGCAAGAATGGAAGCCATCCGCATCTTCCTTGCCTATGCATCATATATGAAGATTAAAGTTTATCAATTGAATATGAAGAGTGCATTCCTTCATGGTGAAATCCGAGAGACAGTGTATGTCAGTCAACTCAAGGGATTTGAAGATCCATATCATCGGGACAGAGTTTACAAACTCGACAAGGCTTTATACGGGCTTCATCAAGCTCCGAGGGCCTGGTATGAGAAACTCTCAACTCACCTTGTGAAACATGGATTTCGCAAAGGTGTTATTGATTGCACAATGTTTATCAAAGAGAAAGATGGTGATTTGCTGCTTGTTCAAATCTATGTTGATGATATCATCTTTGGTTCAAAGAATGAAGATTTATGTAAAGAGTTTGAAGCAGTAATGAAGGCCGAATTTGAGATGAGTGCCATGGGAGAGATGAAATTCTTTCTCAGGTTACAGGTGGATCAGACACCAAAAAGAATTTTCCTACATCAGACCAAGTATGTTGGAGACATTCTCAGTCGGTTTGACATGGAGAATGCTTCTGCAGCTGGGACTCCACTTGCTACAAACCATGATATAGCACCCGATGAGAATGGTGATCTGGTCGATGCAACCATGTACCGAGGAATGATTGGATCTCTCATGTACCTCACTGCCTCAAGACCTGATATCATGTATGCTACATGTCTATGTTCAAGATATCAGGCTAAGCCAAAGGTTAAAGGTTAACCATCTGATAGGGGTCAAAAGGATATTATGTTATTTTAAGGGTACTCCAACACTTGGGTTGTGGTATCCTCATGATGATGACTTTGAGCTCACGACGTATAGTGACTCGGATTACGGTGGCTGCAAGATGAATTACAAGTCTACATCAGCAGGGTGTCAATTCTTTGGGAGGAGATTAGTGACATGGTAGTGTAAGAAGCAGACCTCGGTTGCATTGTCAACCTGTGAAGCTGAATACGTTGCTACTGCAAGTTGTTGTTCACAAATCATTTGGATTCAACAGCAAATGCGGGACTACGGTTTGAATTTCTCTTCTACTCCTATTTTTGTTGATAATTCTGCTGCAATTGCAGTAACTAAAAATCCGGTACAACATCCTAAGACCAAACACATCGGCATACAATACCATTTTATACGTGACTGCTTTGAAAAGAATTTAATCGATGTGGTAAAAATAAACACTGATTTTTGCAGGACCGTTTAAGGGCTTGAACAATATTACAACACAACAACACAATGAGGAGAGCAACTAAACTTTGATCAAACAGTGAACTGGATTAACCAAGTATGATACTAAGAACACAAGTAAAGTAAAGAGACAGAACAAGAGAGTTGGGTTTCAAGGAGGCAGTATATTGCTTTCTCAAGTTCTTTTACAAGTGTTACAAAGCAATAAGAAAGATACAAGAACTTGAAATACTTATACTACAACCTACAGCCGGCTATACTTTGAAAGCCAGCTGGATACAATTGACAAGACACTAACAAAATCAATTATAGGATCAAAAGGCATATCTGCCTTTTGACCTTGTGACTATGAAATGCCATAGCTCACATCCTTATACATTACAAAAAGGATAAAGTACATAAAGTAGAAAGTTATAGACTCAAGACCTCAATGAACAGTTACCAAAAGCATGGACCTTTTCACCAACTCATGTAAGTTGGTGACTTTACAGATATGCAGCGGAAAGGTGCTTTATGGAACAGTACATCAGATAAAGCATGTGTACTAAAATCTTCGAAAGAAATCTGTATTCATAGGTTGAAGCTTCGGAAGACTTTGTCTTTGAGGCTTCGGAAGACTTCATGTTTGGCTTCGGAAGATATTGGTCTTGGCTTCGGAAGATTTTACACTTAGAGTATTTTCTAGTGCATTGTGTAAAACTTCCGAAGCATTCTTTACTTCAGTACTTAGTGCATGTTGCAGAGACACATTGGATGTTTTGGGTTGCATCAGACTCAAGGAATCCTTACAAACTCCCCCTAGGCTGATGCTACCAAAACACTTAGAAGATCTTCAGATGTTGGTGGTCTTCAGTACAATCATGACCATTCCTTTCTTCATTAGATGGTCAGGATCATCAAGACTCTCATAGTATCTTCTCATTTCAAAGAGATCATGCAGAGGTAAGTTGATTATGTCTTGCCAGGAGTAGACATTCTCAACACCTTGATCTCTGATTGCATGCCATCTTTCTGGATTGGTAGAGTAAGTCCAGGACAAGATGGGTGTCTCAGTTGTTAGAGGAGCCACTTGCATAGGAGTTGATTGGGCTGCCTCATCATGCACTTCCTCAGGTTGATCTGATTCAGCCTGAGGTGTAGAGGTAGATGACTTAGGCTTCTTCTTCTTTGACTTTGGTTTAGAAGCCATTCCCTTCTTCCTCTTAGATGACTTTAACTGAGAAGACTGGTCTGCAGCGCCTTGTTGATCATCATTGTCTTTCTCAGTTGGGTGTTCCTCCCTCATAGGTTCAGAAAGAGAGGGAGTTTGACCCTGCCTTGATCAGAAGATGAAGCTTGCTGAGGCTCAGCTGGAGGTTCTGGTTGAGGTGTCTCAGGTTGTTCAAACTTGACCTCCACTTCAGGTGGGACTTGACTTGGAAGAGAGTGCAAGTCAATCAGTTCACCACTCTTAATCTTCTGCTTGATCACCCTTATATGCTCATCCATTGTGGATAGAGACATAGGGCCAAGTCTCCTTCCAGAGAATCCATATAGCTTCAAGAAGCTCATCATCCTTTGTCTGTCAGCAGACTTCTTTACAATCTTTTGAATGATGGCTCTTGACTTTGCAGCTTCTTCCCTTAGCTTCCTTTTGGTTGTCTTTCTTTCTTTGACTAGCTCAAGCTCAAGTTGCTTTAGGTACTCAAACTCAATGAAGTCATAGGACAGGGGAAGAAGTGCATCTGCCTGATAGAAGCCTGTGGCACTCAGGTAGTTGATCATTTTGATCCTATCTTCTTCTTTATCTACCTGAGGTTCTTGTGGAGCCACATCTTCCTGTGCAGGACTTTCTTGAACTGGAGAGAGAGTGGGAGCATGCTTGTAGAGTCTTTTCTGTCTCTTCTCCTCTTTGAATTGGAGAAGTAGCCTTGCATCCTCTTTCTCCTTCATCTCTCTTGACACTTCCATGTCAGCCAGTTCATTCAGTTCTTCTAAGGGGAGGGAGATGATTTCATCAATATCATAGTTCCTGGTCTGTAAATAAGTAATCCTGACTGCCCTTAACTCATCATCTTGAGTATTTGGTCTGGGGGCAGCCCTGATTGCAGCTTGCATAAAGCTTGATGACCCAGAGAAACTTTCTCCCCTTAGCTTCCTTTTCCTCTCTCTCTCTCTCTTCCTCCTCAATTTCCTCAGGAGTCATTATCCTTTTCCCTTTGTCACCAACAGACCTTTGTGACTCAGGGTGGATAGAGGCTTGGCCTTCATTGCTTGGTGTAGCTTCCATGCTCTGGCCAGAGAGAGGCTGAGAAACACCTTCACCAGCAGGTGTCTCAGAAGGAGTTTGAACCTCTGCAGCAGTTGTTGATGATGAGACAGGGGTCTCAGGTTCTGCCACTGGGCCTTCAGTCAAGGTTTCCCCTATGAAACTAATCTTAGGGTCCACCTCAACATCCAGTTGACCGATGACATTGCCTGATTGCTTGAGTCTCCTTCTTAAAGTGAACTCTGCAAGGATCCTATCTTGGATTCTTTGAGCCAACCTGTCAGCTTGTCTTGAATTGCTTGGATTGACAAGTGGCATGTTGACTAGATCCAATCTTTCATAGAAGTTCAGGCTTTGGAAATCAAACACTTCTTGTTGCCCTTGAACTCTATGAAGAATAAGGGCTCTTCTGTCAGCATCATACCTCCACCTTATGATGTATTGGCAGTTCCTTGTGGTGGAGATGAGACAGCCCTTGGTATACCTTCCTCAAAGAGACTCCTGATGATAGAGTCTATAGAGTCCACATTAATGTGAACTTGAGGAAGTTGCTGAGAATGCACAACAGCAAGTGAGGATGGTGAGTCCTCTATGTCCATTCTCTTTGAAGAACCCCCAGGTTCTGTGGCTGCAATAACTTTCTCCCCCTTTTTGGTAGCATCACCCACTTGCATAGGTGAGCTGGAGGATAAGTCAATCACTTCCACAGGTTCTTGTGTTCCTGGTTGAGCTCTCCTTAAAGGTCTCCCAGCTAGTTTTTCCTTTAGATATGAAATCTGAAGTTGCTGATCATTGACCCTGTTTTGTAAGGTAGTCACCTGAGATTCCAAGTGACTAACCTTAGAGACTAAATAGGAGCATGTTTTTGACAATTTCTGCACCTTTAGTCTCAAATTCCCCTCTTCTTCATCAGAAGAATCATTGGGGGATGAGATGATTGGACCAAAGTCCTCTCTCTCACCACCAGCTTGAGGTTCTTGGCTGCTGGTTTTCCTCTGCTCACTAGCAATCTCAGTTGAGATGCCAGTGGGCTGAGTTGCCATGGTTGAGGTCTTAATGATGTAATCACTTTCAAAAGTGAGAGCCTCTTCCATATGGACATCCTGAACGTGTTCAGAAGTGTCCACCTCAGTGACAGGTGACTGATGTGGGATAGACTGAGGAGAGTCAGAGGTACTCATCTCTCTTTGAGTAGGAGAGGAGAAGAGAGACTCATGGTACTCACTGAATCCTAAGTCTTCATCAGTATAGAAGGATAGGTTGGGAATTGGTTGGTTGAGATCTAAAGGCTGGGGATGGTAACTGTCCCCTGAAGGTTGTTCACTTGAGTGTTGAGACTCAGAGTGAAGGCTTAAGGCTGTTGGGCTTGTGAGCTCATCAGGGTGAGCATGAGGAACCTCAGCCCTGATAGGTGAAGAAATGGGAGTGGTTTGCTCCTCAGGGGAAGTGGGAGCTCTAGTGTCCACTTCCTCCTGTAAGGTTGAGTATATGGGGGCCTGCACAGACTCAATAGCCTGAGCAGGGGTTCGTTTGGATTTTCTTTGGTAGGTGAGGGTTATTTGTGGTCTTTTTAGGGGTAAGGATAAAAGAGGTGTGGGTTCAACACTAGCTTGTGTTGCTAGGTTGTCACCTTGAGCAATGAGCTCTAACATTTTGGGGACTAGGGCTGTTTCTACCCCTGAGAAGCCTACAGTTGGCTTCTTCATTATTTTAAAGATGCCGGGCTTCATCTGTCCCAATTTAAGAATATTACTTGTTTCCCTCAACTGTGAGCCCAGTTCACAGTTGAGAATGTGTTGAACATATCTAGGAAACATGTAATACTCTAAGGAGTCCAAGTTTGCAAGTAAATTAGTATAAACAAATTGAGAATACCTGAACTTGACCCCTGAACCATTCCATGAACTATAAAGGAGAGATCCTCAGGAATCTGGTCCCATCCACCATGCTTGTTTGATAAGCTGTGGATAACCACATGGAGCATGTATTTCCATTGGGATGAGACCTTCCCTTTCCTGAAGGTCTTTACAGAGAAATCTCCCTCATAGCCCATCTGCTCAAAGGAATGATTAACAGCTTCCTTTGGGAAGGACAACTCACCTTCTTCATCATCCAGCTGCAAATGTTGGTTAATGATGGCCGGAGTGATGAAGATTGTCCTCCCTTGCACTGTGGCAGACAGTGCCTTCTCCCCATCCATAATGACCTCTTGGCAGGTCTTCCAGAATTCAAGCAAGTGATCCTCATATAGAGTAGGATCAATGGTCAGGGAGGTGAAGTAGTTGGATAGAGTTAAGAATTGGCAAATCTCTGAGAAACTTGCATCTTTCTCAGAGCTTAACAGAGCAACTTGATTATGTTGCCTGTGAAGTTGCATGGAGAAATCTGGGTTGTTTCTGCGGTTAAGGTTGGCCATTTCAGAAGCTTAAGGGTGAAGAAAGGTAGAAAGCAAAGGCGGTTTAGAGAATTAGGTTTGAGGAATAGTGGAATTGAGGAAGATAGTGAGAAAGAGGGGGAACCGTTGGGTATTTATGTGAAAAGGGATTTGAACCAAAGTTAATGAAAGAGGATAAACTTTGAAATCCAGAAGTCGGTCCCACCTCTGAAAAAGTAGTTTACTTTTGCTCAAAAAGTAGTTTTCTTGGAATTCGAAAAGCTTCCGAAGGTAAATTGTCTTCGGAAGTTTTTTTTTTAATGAAAAAGCTTCCGAAGCTAAGATGGCTTCGGAAGATTTTCCTGAGAGTCTTGAAAGTTTAAGCTTCGGAAGAGAAATAAACCCTTGAGTGCTTTGTATAAAGAATGACAAAGCTTCCGAGAGTTAATTTTGCTTCGGAAGGAAAAAGTCCTTAAAAACAAATAAGTGTTTAAGATAAAAATTTAAGCTTCGGAAGATGGGTTTAGACTTCTTCCGAAGGTAAAATCTCTTAGACAGTTATTTATTTTGAAGACATGATTTTCTTCCGAAAGTAAAATGTTTATCTTCCGAAGTATCAGAAAATTTCAAGAATCTAAGAAAAGTCTTCAAAAAGAATTTTACATCCAAAGAAAACATGAGCTTATGAAAGTGATGAACTAGACAACTTAGGACACACATATTTTAAGAAGAAATAATTAGAATTAGTTTTAAGAAAAAGTCTACTCAAAGTTAATCATCCCAATAGCTGATATTAGATATTTAAATCTCTGTTCATCAAAAGCTTTTGTAAACAGATCAGCATATTGTTCATCTGTATGAACTTTGACTAGTTTAATTAATCCCTTTTCATAGTTATCTCTTATTAAATGATACCTGATATTGATGTGTTTGGTCCTTGAGTGCTGCACAGGGTTCTCAGTGATAGAGATAGCACTATTGTTGTCTATGTGGATAGGAGTCTCTTTGAAGTTAAATCCATAGTCCAGCATCTGATTTTGAATCCAAAGCACTTGAGCACAGCAGCTTGCAGCAGCAATGTATTCAGCCTCAGCAGTTGATGCAGACACACAGGATTGTTTCTTGCATTGCCATGAGACAACCCTTCCACCAAGGAATTGACATCCCCCAGATGTAGACTTTGCAGTCATATTGCAACCACCATAATCACTATCTGTATAAGCATACAGATTGAAGTTAGGATTCTTTGGATACCATAGACCAAGTGTTGAAGCACCTTTGAGGTATCTTAAAATCCTTTTCACAGTGATTAAGTGAGACATCTTAGGGTTGGCTTGATATCTTGCACAAATACATGTAGCAAACATGATATCAGGCCTGCTAGCTGTAAGATACATAAGAGACCCAATCATAGCCCTGTATAAATGTTCATCTACACACTCCCCCTCAAGATCAGGTCCAAGGGAGTGGTTTCTGGCTATGGGTGTCTTAGCAATCTTACAATCAGTCATGTTGAACCTCTTGAGTATGTCTTGAACATACTTTGACTGACTTATGAAGATGCCATCTTCAACTTGCTTCACTTGAATTCCCAGAAAGAAATTGAGTTCTCCCATTGAACTCATTTCAAATCTGTCTTTCATCAGCTTCTCAAAGTCTTTGCAGAGCTTTGGATTAGTTGAACCAAAGATGATGTCATCTACATATACTTGAACTAGCAATAAGTCATTTCCCTGTCCTTTGATGAAGAGAGTTCCATCTATAGTACCTCTCCTGTATCCATGTTTACAAAGATACTCAGACAGTGTCTCATACCACTTCCTGGGTGCCTGATGCAGCCCATAAAGAGCTTTGTCAAGCTTGCAGACATAATCAGGATGATCAGGGTCTACAAAACCAGGTGGCTGTTTGACATAAACCTCTTCATCAATCACTCCATATAAGAAAGCACACTTTACATCAAGTTGAAAGACCTTGAAGTTCTTGGATGCAGCAAATGCCAGGAATATCCTAACAGCTTCTAATCTTGCTACAGGAGCAAAGACATCAGTGTAGTCAATCCCTTCTTCTTGTGTGTATCCTTGAACAACTAGTCTTGCCTTGTTCTTGATGATGATTCCTCTATCATCCTTCTTATTCCTAAAAACCCATTTGGTTCCAATGGTAGTCTTCCCATGAGGAAGAGGACAAAGGTTCCAAACTTTCTGCCTTTTGAATTGAAGCAGCTCTTGTTGCATAGCTTCAACCCAACTTCCATCCTTTAGAGCTTCATCAACTTTCTTTGGCTCTATCTGAGATAAGAAACAAGAGTGAAGACAAACATTTGCTTCATGGGTTTGTCCTCTTGTTCTTACCCCTGTGACAACATCTCCAATGATGTTTGTGGTGGGGTGAGACTTGTGGATCCTTAGCTGAGGGATCACAGCAAGTTGCTGAGAAAGATCCAAATTTGAGAAATTTAGATCTGGCCTGGAAGATTCACCCTCCACATTATCACACTTATCAAGATTAACTTGATCCAATGAGTGTGTGACATCATTGATGTTGTCATCTATGGTGTGGTTATTAGCATCAAGGAATTCCTGATCACTATCACCATCACCATTGTTGTCTTCTACAATTGAGGTATCTTTATCTGGTTGAGAAGCCTCTGAGCTGGAATTTGAAGGCATACCAGATGTATCAGCTGAATTTGTCATTGTTGTGCTGATAGAAGACCTCATTTGCTGAAGTAGTTCCAACTGGAGCTGAAGATGTATGAGTTGAGGGTCTTCCTAGCTCAAATCTTGGATCAGGATCACCTGTATTTAAATTTTCTGCAGATCCTGAAACATTCTCACAAGATTTGTTAAAACAGTTGGTAACTAAATCAAGATCAAATAGCCAATCAGGACCAGAACCAGCCACACAGGGTGTGTGTTCATTGAAAGTCACATTGGCTGACTCCTCAACAATTCTAGTTCTGAGATTGTATACTCTATAAGCCTTAGCTTGGGAAGAGTATCCAATGAAATGTCCATCATCTGATTTCTCAGCAAACTTGGCAATTTGATCCTTGGTATTCAAGATGGTGCAGGGACATCCAAATGACCTGAGAAAACCAATGAAAGGTTTCTCTTGTGCCAAAGTTCATAAGGAGTCTTACCATGTGTCTTAACTACTAAAACTCTGTTTTGCACATAGCAAGCAGTATTAACTGCCTCTGCCCAGAAGGTGATAGGCAGTTTAGAGTCAGACAACATAGTTCTTGCAGCTTCAATAAGTGTCCTGTTTCTCCTCTCAGCAACTCCATTTTGCTGAGGAGTCCTGGGAGCACTATATTGTCTTGTAATACCTTTTTCATCACAAAATGTATCAAGGATTTGGTTCTTGAATTCAGTTCCTTGATCACATCTTATGGTTTTGACCTTGTGATCACATTGATTCTCAACTTTTAAGATGAAATTCTTCAGAATCTCAGGGGTTTCATCCTTAGTTCTAAGAAAGAAAACCCAAGTGAATCTTGTAAAATCATCTGTGATCACTAAACAATAAGAGGTCCTTCCTAGACTCATTACACTGGTGGGGCCAAAGAGATCCATATGTAACAAGTGTAGGGGAGTAGTGATGGAGTTCCTTTCCTTAGGCTTGTGAGATACCTTGTGTTGCTTCCCTTTCAGGCATGCAACACAATGATCATCACTTGTAAACTCTTTCTTTGGCATTCCAGTTACCAGATCATGTTTAATTAATTTATTCATGTTCTTAAAGTTTACATGGCACATTCTTTTATGCCATAGGAAAGACTCATCACTATTTGCTTTAGATAGAAAGCATGAAACTTCTCCAGAGGGAGATGTTTCTTGCAAATCCATCTTGTACATGTTTCCTTTCCTGGGGGCTCTGAGCAGGATATGCTCATGAGGAATGACCACTCCAGGCTTGAGAACAATGCACTCATGCTCAGTAAAGAGCATGTTATGACTCTGATCACAAAATTGGGATACACTCAGAAGATTGTACCCAAGCTCCTTAACAAAGTTTACCTTCTCAATGCTGAGCTTACCATTTGTGACCTTGCCCCTTCCAGAAATGTAACCACCTTCATCTCCTCCAAAAGCAACTGGTCCTCCATCAATTCTCTCAAAATTATGGAGTAGAGACCTATTGCCTGTCATGTGCCTGGAACAGCCACTGTCAATTATCCAGACATTCCTGCTTGTCTTGAGCTGTTCCTGCACAAAGAAAATGATTAGTTACATTTGGAAACCCAAGCCTTACTTGTCTTGGGCTCACTAAGTGTAATAGAAGGTAATGCAACAGTAATAGATCCTATGGTTGTACTATGGGGATCTTCAGCTGTTGTTGATGGAGAAACTTCAGTCATTTGGTCTTTCTTAGACTTCCACACCACCTTTGGAGTCTTGGACTTGACCTTCAAAACCTTAGAAGCTTTTTCACAAGTTTTGATGACTGAACCTTCGGAAGATTCTACAGTCACTGCAGCAGACTTCAGTGCTTCGGAAGAACTCCTTTCTTCCGAGACCAATTTTACTTCCGAAGGTAATTTTCCATTTACCTTCTTCTTTGATTTGGAGCTTCCGAAGGAAACAGACTTTCCTTCCGAAGCTTGAGACTTCTTGAAACTCTTTGAAGTCTTTGTATTGGTCATGTGGATAGTACTTTTAGGATTGTATGGGCAATCCTTAGCAATGTGAGAGGTACTTTCACACATGACACATAACATTTTCTTCTTCAAAGGAGTCTCCTTTTGAGAGCAAGACTGGCTTTGGTCACATCCCTTCTCCACCTTCATCTTGGTAGATGCTGAGACAGTTCTTTTGGGCTGTGAACTGTTCTTGGAGTTTGATGGTCCAGGCTGTGCAGCAGTGGTACACAGCAGCTCAGTCTTCTTCTGCACTGAGATGATTTGAACAAGAACCAGGACTCTTAGCTGAGGAGTCTTGGTTGATGTCTTCAGTCCTTACTACTTTGAAACCTGCAGAGATAAAAACTTGTTTCTGCTTAGCATCAAAAGTAGCCTTGATCTTTTGAGCCTTCTTTGCTTTCTCTTGCTCTTCCTGATCAAGTTCTTTCTCTTGGACTTGGTCATCACAGTAGATTTCTTCTCCTCAGAAGGATAGTGGCCCTTGGAAGAATCCTCTTCTTCACTCTTCTCAGAGGAATTCTTCACTATCACTTCTTCATCCTCCTCACTTATAGGATCTATGAGAGGAAGCTCATCTTCACAAGTTCCACACCTAGGAGATCTTACAGACAAGATTGTGTGTGGAGGAGCTATCTCATTTGATCCAGTCCCTGTCTATTTTGATAGCACACTTTGTTGTGCAGGGATGAGGATATCATGTTCTTGAAGGTCTCTTCTTCAAGAACACTTTTCTCTGCCTTGGCTTTGCTGATCACAAGCTCAGCCTGGCACTCAGTCAACTTAGTTATGAGATCCTGGATCTGAGTTCTAAAATCTGTATGTTCATGTTTTAGTACTGAAATGGTTTTCTCCAAGTCCTCTATCTTTAACTTGTAATCATTTTCAGACTTTCTAAAATCAGATTTTAATATGTTTAATGACTCAAGATCAGATCTCATCTCTAAGTTGTAGGACCTGTATCTATTTACTTTAGCAATGCATTCAGGAGTACAGAGATGTTCCAATACCTTGGCTTCATCATGGTCAGCCATCAGTGCTTGGTTTGGAGAAGCATCTTCCACCTGAAAGCTCCAGTCAAAGCCTCCCTCTTCAACAGCAACAGCAGCATGTTGCTTTGGCTTCTCATTCTGAGGGGCTTTGTCAGTGTAGTTTGGTCTGGGTTGTGTTTGGCCCCCATTTGTTTTAGGTGCTTTACACTCCCTAGCAAAGTGACCCATCAGGTTACAGTTGTAACACTTAACTTTGCTTTTATCCAGCCCAAACTTTCCACTGGTAGCATTGCTTGGAAACCTTCTTCCTGTTCTCTTGTAGAACTTCTTGGCTCTGTGAGTGAGGAGAGCCATCTGCTGAACTATCTCCATGTATTCCAGGTCATCTGGATGGATACAGTCCAGGTCTTCAAGAGTGAAGAGAGAGTTCCCACAGCTTTCATCAGTAGACACAAAGGCTTGAGAAGAACTTGTCTCTTGGAATGGGCTTCCTTGAGTAAAGTTCTCCCTTGGTGTCTCCGGGAAGGTGATGAAAGGACCCTTTGTGAGTTGTCAGGGTAGCATATGAGATGATGTTGGGGTTCTATGTTGTCCTTTCAACCACATGAAGGGCTGAACCCATTTGATTGTTGGAGTTGCCAGATGAACCTTGCATGTTCATCTCCATCTGGTATCCACTGAGAATCCCATACAACTCTGTCAGAGTAAGAGTTTTAAGGTTCTCAGTCCTCTTGATCACCACACAATAGTGTGTCCATTGCCTAGGAAGTGAGGACATGAACTTCCTTACAATGTCCCTGTTCTCAAGAGGAACTCCTCCATCCACTAGGGTATCCACTATCTCAACATACCTGAAGTATTGTTGAGTCATGGTTTCACCTGCTTTAAAGGTGAAGTTTTCAAACTGCTGCTTCAGAAGATCCTTCTTGTTCTCCTTGGCTTCAGAGGAGCCTTCATACATCAGCTTCAGTGCATCCCACAGCTGTTTAGCTGCTTTGCACTTCTTAAAGCCTCTGTATACAGAGTTTGGGAGAGCAGTCTGAAGAGCAGTCATGGCCTTCCTATCAATCTCTACTCTTTTTCCATCTCATCTGAGTAGTTGGCCACATCTTTTGGAATCATACCAGCACCAGTAGCAGAGGGACTGCTGGGTATGAAAGGTCCATTCTCAACAGATTCCCACATTCTTGAATCAAGAGACCTGATGAAACCTTCCATTCTCATACACCAGATATCAAAATCATCAAGAGTGATCAGTGGGGATTTGTTCATGGTTCCAGTCTCCATATCAGTCTTTGAGATGGATGCCATTTGGAGAGTTTAGTTTTTGTGTGTGTGAAGGATCTTAAGATGGTGAGATCTTATATCAAGAGCCTGGAATGCTCTGATACCAATTGCAGGACCGTTTAAGGGCTTGAACAATATTACAACACAACAACACAATGAGGAGAGCAACTAAACTTTGATCAAACAGTGAACTGGATTAACCAAGTATGATACTAAGAACACAAGTAAAGTAAAGAGACAGAACAAGAGAGTTGGGTTTCAAGGAGGCAGTATATTGCTTTCTCAAGTTCTTTTACAAGTGTTACAAAGCATTAAGAAAGATACAAGAACTTGAAATACTTATACTACAACCTACAGCCGGCTATACTTTGAAAGCCAGCTGGATACAATTGACTAGACACTAACAAAATCAATTGTAGGATCAAAAGGCATATCTGCCTTTTGACCTTTTGACTATGACATGCCATAGCTCACATCCTTATACATTACAAAAAGGATAAAGTACATAAAGTAGAAAGTTACAGACTCAAGACCTCAATGTACAGTTACCAAAAGCATGGACCTTTTCACCAACTCATGTAAGTTGGTGACTTTACAGAGATGCAGCGGAAAGGTGCTTTATGGAACAGTACATCAGATAAAGCATGTGTACTAAAAGTCTTCGGAAGAAATCTGTCTTCATAGGTTGAAGCTTCGGAAGACTTTGTCTTTGAGGCTTCGGAAGACTTTGTCTTTGAGGCTTCGGAAGACTTCATGTTTGGCTTCGGAAGATATTGGTCTTGGCTTCGGAAGATTTACACTTAGAGTATTTTCTAGTGCATTGTGTAAAACTTCCGAAGCATTCTTTACTTCAGTACTTAGTGCATGTTGCAGAGACACATTGGATGTTTTGGGTTGCATCAGACTTAAGGAATCCTTACAATTTTCAACGCGCTGACCTCTATACAAAGGCTTTTGACAAACCACGTTTTCTATATTTGTTAGAGGTCAACGGCTTTAAAAAGCAAAGTGATGTAATTCCAGATGATGACCATGTGTAGTCCGATGCATTTAGTCAATTTTTTTATTTTTTACTTTTTTCTTTTTATTTCCTTTATTTATTCTATTTTCTGTTTAAATTAAATACATGTTATTTAGTTGTCTATTAAAATCCTAAAAAGCGTAAATCGGTTACGGTTTTAGAATTTTAGGGGGAGAATAGGTCAGCCAGTAACATTAAAAAAAAAACGAGGGATAAGGAGAGGCTAGCTGATAGAAAGTAGATCGTATCTGTGATAGCGATTCAAATACTTTGGAAAATGATAGTACACAGGAACAAATCAAGTGGGGCTTTAAAAGTTTAAATTAGATAAGATGTCAAATTCAAAGTATAAGTCTGTGTAGTCTAAGCAATATAAAAGGAAAAATGATAGCAAAACTGGTTACTACTAAGGTAACACTACGAAAGTAGACCTAGAGGTTGCTAGACCACATATGATATGTCGGTAGATTCAACACAATAGATGATTAGACCTGGTTGGTGATCTCAAGATCAAACTAAGTTGTTCAACTGACTATGGGTTCCCATCTTATCACTGGTTAACACAATCAACAATATTCCAATAAGGGGTGACGAGCAAATAAACACCACAAATGTGAGCGGACGACCAAAAATAGAGCAAAGCACGAAAAAAATGAAAAGCAAACGCTATCAAGCTAATAACTTATGTTGTTGGTGCGTTATGTGCAAAAGAAAAATAAAGATGCTCTAACAAGAAGATAGGTTGTGTGCCTCTCTGCTGTGCGATGGCACTGACCTGAGGATAAGCATAACCTAGATATTCTAGAATTCATTGTTGTTTGCCGCCTCTCTGCTGTGCGATGGCACTGACCTGAGGCTTGGCTTCTCTTTGAAAGCTCTAAGAATAGTCTCTTCTTGTCAAATACCCGTAGACCGCTCAAAATCTCCTAAGGAATGTTGATTACCACATAAGAGTGGGATCCACAAATGTTGGTTGAAATAATTAAACCTTAAACTATCACCAGTCTGTGTCAAAAGTCTGTGTATGGATTTAAGAGGACCAGTATACTGACAATCATCGTGGCTACAACTCTTGAAAGTCCAAATCAATGTGGGGATTTAATAGTACCAGTATGATTTCCTAAATTTGCTAACGACTCTGGATGAAAAACAAGAAGTAAGCATCAAAAAGTTTTTGATAAGGTGTCCCAACTGATTTGACTTGCCTGTATGATACCAAATTGAATTGGTCCAGTTATGGTCAAAAGAAATTGAAGCTGCCAATTCCGGAACCGAATCCAGTAGATTTCTATCTTAGGATTTACACCTCACCCAAAAAGTCAAAAAAACAAGTTTAGTTTTGTACTTCAGTTTAAGACTTTTATTTTATTTAAATTTAGTCAATTCAGTTTGTTTAATATCAGACTGCATCATGGAATTCATTAAGGGAGTAAATCACCAAAAAGGGTCACGTCTGAGGTGACCACACGTATTTTCAAAAAGGTAAATGGGTCACGTCTGAGGTGACAAAGTGTTTAAAAGGATCACGTCTGAGGTGGTCAAAGGTTTTTCAAGTTAAAATGATCATGTCTGAGATGATCAAATGTTCGTAATGTTAAATCAACAGTTTAAAAGGGTTTAAATGTCAAATGGTCATAAAGTCAGAAAATTTCATGAGTATGACCCATTCGCACGACTGGACCATGAGTATGGACCAACCGTACGAATGGACTATACTCATGCCTTTTATAGCCGAATGGACATGAGTATGGACCATTCAACAGAATGGCTTCTACGAATGAGCCATTCGGCCGATTGAGAGTGTGCGAATGCGTCAGTCGCACGACTGAACTCCAGTCGAACGACTGAAGGTGAGCGACTGATCCAATCGCACGACTGAGGTCCATTCGCCTGAATGAAATGAGCGAATGAGTCCAGTCGTACGATTGAATTCAGATTTAGTATAAATAGAGGGGGAGTCGGTCGCAGAGACTCAACACTCCCAAATTAGCCCTAAGTCGCACGACACGTCGTTACTCTGCCAAATTTTCGTTTGATCATTATATATCATTGATTGCTGTGTACTGATGATTGATTGCAATCCATCTCTATTTCACTCAATTTGATTCCATAATCTGGACATTCGGACCTAACCAAGAACCGAAACTTGTTAGGACAAATAACCTAACAAAACTAAGTAATATATTGAAATCAAAGTTGTTAGGTGCTAAATAGAGTGATTGTGAGTCTAATGAACCAAAACATGATGTCTAATCTTAAGAATTGGTCAAAAATTGAATTTGAATTGAACAGCCAGACTGTCATGCGAATGGACAAGTTGATGAACTTCAGTCGCACGACTGAGGTGTGCGAACGGCTAGACTGCACGACTGAACCATGCGTATGAGTTTAGTCGCACGACTGGTGTAAACGCATGAGTTTGCATACATATGAGCCTAGTCGCACGCTCAGTCGTACGTATGAGGTCATTCGCACGACTGGATCTCAGTCGCACTGCTCATTCGCACGACTTGATCTCAGTCGCACAGTCTCATTCGCATGACAGAACAGAAAATTTTTAAGTCCAAATGATTCAAGTTACTACTCATAGACGGATACTAATGTTTATACTCATTGTGTAACAGATGGCTAGTCGTTGGACTATGAGCACCAAGCACAATATCTGTGCTCATCTGGATCTGACGTCCAGGAACGCAACTGACTTTTCGGGCATTATCACGTTTCTACAGAGATCTAGGATTTTCTATGCCATTTCTACTCCTTGTACACCTTACCGCTCCATTCAGCAGGCCTTCTGGGAAGGCGCAGTTGTTGATAGATCTTCAGAGCCTCATCGCATCAGGAGTTCGATATTTGGAGAGGCTATAGAGATCACCGAGGATGATCTTAGGACGGTGCTGCAGTTCGGGGATGATGCTGACTGTCCCACTCGATTACACCCTCTGACTGTCCGAGGATGTTTCATGCGAGCTAAGTACTCTGGGGACATCAACGCAGGGGTGCTCAACAAGAGCAACCTGTGCCCCCAGTTCAAGTACCTCGCACATATGCTGCTGAAGTGTATTGCTTCTCGGAAAGGAGGGTTTGATGAGCTCTCAGATCAGATACAGAACGCTTACGCAGCGTTGGTGCTGAACCACCCGTTCAGCTTTTCCAGGATGATGTTCACCGACTTGGTGGAGAACATTGAGGGGAAGGGGAAGGAGGGATTTTGTATGTACCCTCGATATATTCAGATGATCATAGATCAGAAGCTCCCTCAGCTACCAAAGGAGAAGGAGGACGCGGTGGTACTCGAGGTGATGGACGATACCACCTTGGGTAGGATGAAGGTCTACAGGGGAAAGCAGGTGAAACCCTCTGTGAGACGACTGTTTGGACATTTGAGTAGAGTTGACTACGTGGCACCAGCGAAAAGGAAGTGGCGTCACGATGATAGTGACTCGGACTCTGAGCCGATTGTGCTCCCATCTGATGATTCGGATGACGATGACAGTGGTGATGGTGGTGATACTGGTCCCACCCAGTCTAGGGCCACTCCTGCAGATGTTATATCACCATCATCCACCCACGGAGGAGCAGAGATAGCGGGGTTTCATCAGGAGTTTCAGGATGAAGAGGAGGACGAGTCAGACAAGGAGCCGTTGACTCGGACGGTGGGCAGCAAGGTGGTTGCCACCGAGAGAGGGATTAGGGCGGTAGGTGGATGCCAGGGTGAGTCTTGGGAGGCTGTTATTGATCCATCTTACACCCCAGACCAGCCCAGCAGCCAAGGGGGAGCATCCTCCTCGAAGGGATCGAGGAAAAAGAGGATGGCTCAGCCTCATGGGATGAAGAGTAAGAGAAGGAGATTTACTTTAATCACCACCACAACCACCACCACAGCCACCACCACAGCTACCACCATCACTACCACACCCTCTACCACTATTACCACACCACCCACCACTACATACATCCCATCTACCACCATATCTACCACACCCACTCCACCACCACTATCATCTATACCAACCCCAATCTTCACCACTGCCACCACCACCACTACTAGCCACCAAGCCGGCCCATCATCACATCTAGCCCATACATCTGGATCACCTCTACCTCCCAGTGGGGTAGAGGAACAGCTCTCAGCACTAAACCGTATGGTGCTGAGGCTGTTGGCAGCCGATGACGAGAAGACAGCTCAGATTCGTCAGTTGGTAGATCTTACAACTACATAATCACAACAGATTTCTCAGCAGGCTCAGCTGATTGAGCAGCAGGCACAGTAGATGGATGCTCTGAGCCAAGAGATTGCACAACTCCAGGAGCATAAAGTTCTATCAGCAAAGAAGATAGAGGAGTTGGAGGATGCCAAAAAGAACATCATGCTCAAGCTCAAAGGAACTAAGGATGAGCCTCTGAAGATAAAAGAAAGGGATGGTGATGACGATGGTGATGATGATGAGGATGAGGATGAGGATGAGGATAAAGATGATGATAGTGATGATGATAAGGCAAATGATGAAGAAAAGACAAGGGAAAGGCGGAATGATGATGATGATGAAGAAGGAGATGCAGCTGCATCTGCCTCAGCTCAGGGTCAAGAGAGACGTTCAAAGAGAAATCAAGACCAGCGAGCCTCGTCTTCTGCCTCACCTACTGATGAGCCTGCGATTCAGGACAAAAGTAATGATTAGACATTTATGTATTTGATAGCTTTTGTACTTGAACCATGTATTAAACTTCTGTACTTACTGTTTATATATATATATATTTAATGGGTTTCTATTCTGATTATTAACTAATGACTGATGTGTTACATGTCTAAATCAAGCAGATCCAAACTTTCAGAGGGACAAATACGATGTTGCTCCCTTTCAGCAGGTCAAGACGCAACTAACCATGATTCATGATCTGCAAGGGATTGTTAGGAGATCAGTGAGTTACACTCCTAAAGAGGGGGAAATAATTCATGATCTTACAAATGAGCAACTAGCCGAAATGTTCAAGCTGAATCCTGATGAGATTATCAAGGACGCTCCAACCTTTGAAGCAACCAGAGCACTATCCAGAGTATGCTGACCAAGAGGGAAATGTGGTTCCCAACCTGGGCGATTCGCTGGTCAGTGATACGTTTGAGATACTGGATAAAATGGAGCAAGTGACAAAGAAGGTTAAAGAACAAGCCAAGCCTCAGATGCCGATGTTAACATCCGAAAGGCAGAATGGGCTGCATGTTTTGAGGAGATCCAAGCCCAACGCGCTGCTCCTAAACCGAATGTCTACACCAAGCTCTACAAAGTGAAGAAACATCACAAGGTGTCAGGCAAGATTATCGCGTGGGCCCATTTTGATGATCTTAACGTATACGCGATAAAGAGAGAGAAGGGTATTGAGTACTTTAGATTCCCACATGATCTAAAGACTCTACCTGGTTTTGAGCTCAACCAGCTGGCCAGACTGAAGCTGCTATATGCTGACCCGAGAAAGATGTCAGGCTGGTTTGAGGCTGAATTAAAGAAAGAGTACCACACCAGATGGGTCAACTTCAAACCTTAACAACCTACGAGGTATATCCGAAGGTCTGAGGTTGATGCCATAACTGGGAAACCAAGAATAGTGTTGAAGTGGAGTCCTCCACGCACCATGTCTAAGATCCCACTACGGGAAATGCCACAGGACTTCACTCCACACTTCAAATGGTGGTACTATGATTGGAGGACAGGAGAGGCAGTCATAGTCTTGAACAAAGAGGGAAAAATGGATACTATCAGGGTATTTGACCCGATGTGGCTCACAACTTGTCTGCAAATGATGTCTACACATTATACAAGGGGCCACTATTCTATGACTCTCAAGATATTGTACAAGCTCTACAGTTTCAGAACGTTATAAGACTCTACTTTGCATTTGAGATACACGCAAGAGTCACAAAAGAAAAGAAGTACAAGAAGTATGAAGAGGTGATGAAGATAGTAAGACATTAGATGAAATTAGGTCCAAGGGGGAGTTTGTAGGTACATGTGTCCCTAGTTTCTGAACTGAATGTAATATGTATTTAGTGTCTTACACTTATGTAATTGTTGGGTACTTAATGAAATAAAATGTTTGGTTGTGTTTATAATGTTTAATATTTCATTAATGAGTTGTTTAACGCATATTGACTTGATTATATAGGTTTGTGGTTGTTTGAATGAATCTTGATAATGTAATGATTAATGAATACATTCAAACTTAGTAATATGAAGTGCTCATGCGAATGGCCCTTGCGAATGGACCATACGCATGAACAACTTCATGCGAATGACTCAGTCGCACGACTGAACCAGGAGACTGGATCAGTCGTATGATTGTAACATGAGATTGGCTCAGTCGCACGACTGAACACTCATTCGTGCGAATGGATCAACCGCATGGCTCAATCGCACGACTGAACCATACTAATGGTTCAGTCACCCAAATGAGCAACCCTAACCTATAAATACCACCTAATTTGTGGAAAAACGTAACAATTGATATCACTTCGACTCCAGACGTACCCTAGCCGTCTAGAAACCTCCAAGAACCTGTTCCAAGTTCACAGATCGCACTAGATCGATTCCATATTGTTCTTAACGTTTAGATTCAATCCATAATTGATTCGACGTGCGTTCTCACTGATTGGATCGCCAATCAAATAGGATTCCGCACTATTTGATTTGGTATACACGTTATCAGTTAGTATTTCGTGCAATACACGATCCTAACATAGTTTAGGTGGTTGAGGTGAGGAAGTTGGTAAGGTTGATGGTTTAGGTTCAGTGGTGTAAGGCTCTGAGGTTGGTTCAGTCTTGATGGGGAATGGGAAAGGAATTGGTTCAGGTTGTGGTTGGGTTTGAGTGGTTGGTTTGAAGATCATCCCCTGTCCCCTTCTATACATCTCCTTCCTCTTCCCCGAGCGAATGTCAGCCTTTATGTCACTAACATGTCGCTAGATAGTCTTCTCAGACATAGGACCCACCTGCCTGCCAGAGAAGCCATGAGCCCTGAGATAGTCTTTCATCCAGGCATTTTCACCTATCTTTCTAGCAGCAGCGAGTCCTGCTTCTTCTTCCTTCTTCTTCTTCAACCTCAGCTTCTCCTTAGCAGCTTTCTTTCTCTCCTTCTCCATTTGATCTTGCTCTTTGTTGAAGAGGCATAAGATCGTATCATTGTCATGTAGAGATAATTCTTCTAGATAGAAACCCCTGGAGGTTAGGAAAGTTATCCTTTCCCTCCTAAGCTGCTGATCAGCTTCTCTTTTCTTCTTCTCTCTTTCTTCCTCTAAGGCCAACCTTGCTGCTTTTTCCTTTTGCTGAATTTGCAGCAGAGTTTCCTTTTCTAACTCAGCTAACTCCTCTAATGGTAGCAGGAGTACATCTTCATTTACAGCTCCTAAATTGACAAGTCTGTCAATGATTTCCACTCTTCTTCTGTTGTTGACAGCCTCCTGGTTGGTTGCAGTTGCTTTGCTGCTAGCAGCTAGAAACTTCGCAGTTGGAAGTCTACCTTTTCTCTTGAGCTTTTCTAACCTTGCTTCCTCCTGAAGCTCTTCCTCAGTCATCTTCCTCTTTCCTTTGATATCTTCAGAAGTGCTAGACTTTGGGGTTCTTGGATGGAATATTCAGGTTGAGTGGTGGTAATGGGAGCTGGAGTCAATGATGATGTTTGAGCTAGAGGTTGGGTGAGAAAATCCTCCGTATTAACCTCAGATGCAAGTTCTAGGATTGCATCTGTGACTATTAGATCATCGGATAAAGAGAATAGTCCTTCCGCAGCTTCAATCTCAGCTTCGGAAGATTGAAGTTGTTCTTCTGAGGCTTTGACTTGTGCTTCGGAAGTCTGTGAGAATGCACTCTCTGTCCCAACTGTTTAAGTTGCTGGGCCATCAGTCCTTGTTTTCCCTTTGAAATTAATCTCAGGTTCCACTTGGACCTTAGGTTGACCAACTTCCTCAACAGTAGTAGAAGGTGCATTCAACCTCCGAAGCACTTGAGCTCCAAAGTAGATCACAGACAAGTCAGGACTTGGCTGTTCAATAAAAGATTCCATCAGGAACTTGTTGAAGAACCTGTTGATATCTTGGAGCATCCTTTGGTCCACTTGAATTACAACTAGAGGAGGCTCAGGAAAAACTGAAGCTTGTTGAATGGGGTATTTTGAAGTTAAGGAAGTGAGAGCTTGACTCTGTGGTTCCTCTTGTCTTTGTCCCTGAACACTCTCCTCCTTTTTGGTAGCATCATCTTGAGAGCTTGATGAGCTAGAGGAAGAGGTCAATGAGACCTGAATTCGTACATGCCTAACAGACCTTTCAATCTGTTTCTTAGCTAGTTTGGCCTTGAGATTTTAAATCTCAAGATGCTGAGTGGCGGACCTATCCTCTAAAGTCCTAACCTTAGATTCAAGGTTTGAGACTTTAGAAAGTAGGTCTTGAATAGTGAGTTGCATTCTTCCCTCATCTTCTTTTGGAGAATCGTAGGGAGATGAGGTAACATACCTAGTATGTTCATCCTCACCCCCAGATGTGGTTTCTTGGCACCCTGGTTTCCCTTACTCAGTGATGTCTCTTTCAGAGTAATCAAAGGGCATGGTTGCCGTAGATTCAGTCTTAGTGATGTTATCACTGTCCTGAAGGTCCATTGAGGCTCCTTCAGTAGTGGAAGCTGAATCTACATGAGTCCCCTCCACATCAATGGGACTCACCTCAGTAAAGGCTTGTTGATGGGGGCTAGAGATAAGAGGTCTCTCTAGGCTATGTTGATCCTTGAGAGGGTGTTGTGGATCAACTTCATTGCCCTAAAGAGACATAATCTCTTCATCAGTTCCTATTAATAGGTAAGTAAAGGATATAGATGTTAAGCCTAATGACCCGGGACCTTGCTTAATGTCTAATGGCATTGAGCCTATAGTGGGGCTATCCCTTTTTGGCTGCTCAAGGGAGTATGAAGACTCACCTGAGGGTTTACAGCTTGGGTTTCGGGCTCATGGGTTTGAGACTGAGGAGACTAAATTCCCATATTGAGGTCAATTGTGAAGGATGGTGAGACCTCAGACTGAGTGGGAGCCTATTGTTCCACTCTAGTCTTTTTGGATTGAACAGGAGGAGCTTGTTCAATCAGAGAAGATTGAACAAGGGTTCGTTTGGGGCGTCTTTGGTATGTGATAGTGATGGGGTGAGAAGGTAAATTTGGCAATGTGAGGGTAGTTGCTGGTGTGGGTTCATCACCTGTGGGATTAACAGGGATGTCACCAGGAGCCATTTGCTTAGTCATACCTGGAAGAAGTGCAATATGTCTTCCGGTAAAATTGGTGGACACTCTCTTCAAAGTCTTGAAGATGGTCGGCCTCATTTGAGGGACCATCAGAGTAGCTGCACAGAAAAGCTGACTCTGGTCCAACTCACAGTTGATTATGTGCTGAAGGAACCTGGGATACATGAAGAATGTGTCCCGGTGGAGGTTCCCCATAAGATTAGTCAGCACAAACCTTGAATAATTAAAGTGGAGGCTTCTCACCAATCCATGAACTAGGCACACTAGTTCATATGGGATTTGATCCCATCCCCCAGATTTGTTTGACAAGCAATGGAGAACAACATACAGCAGGAAATTCCAGTTGTAAGAGAAGTTAAACTTGTAAACGGTAGACCTGCTTACATCTCCACCATATCCCATTTGGATATACGTGTTGTCCAAATCTGTCTTGGGAAACTCTGTAGGAGCGCCCTCATCATGAAGCTCGAGATGCTCCCTGATGAGTTGTTCGGAAATGACCAACTCCTAGCCACAAATGCTCAACGAACCCCATTTAGGTTTTCAACCTGACCATTGGCCCAAAATTCAGCCATGTGATTTGAGTAAACAGTAGGCTTGACAGTTAGAGCGGTGTAATAAGACAATTGGGTAAGAAAGGAAAGGATATCAGAGAAGTCAACATCCCTTGAAGAATCAAGGAGTGCGACTTGCTTGTGCTGAGGGTTAAGTGTGTTGATACATGTGTACCTAGATCCTGATATGAATGTAATATGTCTTGTTTGTCTTACACTGATGTAATGTTTGGAATATTAATGAAATGAAAATGGTTGTTTGTGATTTATAATGTTTAATATTTCATTAATGAGTTGATGATGAATTGGTTAAATAGGTTTGTGATTGTTTGAATTGATACACATAATGTTATGTTAATGAATACATTCAAACTTAACAAAATGAAGTTCTCATGCGAATGGCCCATACGAATGGACCATACGCATGAATAACTTCAGGCGAATGACTCAGTCGCACGACTGAACCAGGAGACTGGATCAGTCGTATGATTGTAACATGAGATTGGCTCAGTCGCACGACTGAACACTCAGTCGTGCGGATGGATCAACCGCATGGTTCAATCGCACAACTGAACCATACTAATGGTTCAGTCACCCGAATGAACAACCCTAACCTATAAATACCACCCAATTCGTGGAAAAATGTAAGCATTCATTCTATTTCGACTCCAGACGTACCCTAGCCGTCTAGAAGCCTCCAAGTTCATACTCCAAGTTCATAGAACGCTGTAGATCGATTCCTAATCGATTATTAACGTTTGATTTAATACCTTATTGATTCTACGTGCGTTCTCACTGATTGGATCGGCAATCAAATAGGATTCCGCACTATTTGGTTTGGTTTACACGTTAATCAGTTGGTGTTTCGTTCAAATACCAGATCCTAACAAGTGGAATCAGAGCTTTGGCTCTTGATTACGTGTGATTCAATCAATTTTGATACAAAGTTTGTGTTTTTTCACTAAAAACGCAATCTTTTTGTGTCAAAAGTTGTCTTGGACGTCCCCTGCTCATCAAGTTTTGGTTTCTATGGCATTAGGCGATTAGGGTTGGTGAAAATTCGGCTTTTTATGGCCAAAACACGTTTAACCTAGAAATTTTCGCAAAACAGCAGCTTCAGTCGCACGATTGATCCAATCGCATGACTGGACTTCATTCACATCCTCCAGACGCGCGATTGGACTGAGTCACATCTTCATTCGTACGACTAAGCCTACCGTTCGCAGTGTTCATACGCATCAGTTTCATTCGCACGACTGGACCAATCGCTCAGTTCAGCCGCACGATTGAACCAGTCGCATAGTTCATTCGCACGGATAGTCCATTCGCATCACTCCAGTCGCACCAGTTGACAGTTTGTTTAGGATACTTAAAGTTAATCGAGATGGAAGATCAGATGTCAGCGTTTACAGCCGGGAAGGACTCACGGATCCAGAACTTACTGTTACTTGAGAGTGAGGTGGGGAATCATAATAAACCCCCAAAGCTTTTAACGTTAGATGAGTTTCCCCACTGGAAACAACGTTTTGAGATCTACCTCAATGGAGTGGATCCAAATATGTGGGAAGCTATTGAGACGGGTTACAGTATGCCGGTGGGAGCTGATGGGGTGAAGCTTACTTTAGGAGGAATGACTGATGCTCAGAAAGTTAAGTATAATTCAGAAAGAGAGTCTATGCATTGCTAACACAGTCTATTCCTAAGGATATTTTCCACCAGTACTCGGAGAATAAGCAAGCCAAGAAATTGTGGGATGAGCTGGAGAAGAGATATGACGGGAATGCTTCGCTGAAGGCCATTAAAGCTAAGGAGTTGAAGAAAGAATTTGACAACTTCTCATCGATGGGAAATGAGAGTTTAGATGATGTTATTGATAGATTCTACCATTTGATGAGTGAACTGCATACACATGGTGTTACTACTACCATGGAAGATAAAGTGTCAAATTTTGCAGACGGATTGCCAGAAAAATGGGCTTCTTTTGTGTCAAATCTGAGACAGAATGAAATGTTGGCAAAGTTGGACATCAATGATTTCATTCTAAAGCTGCGAGAAGAAGCACTTAGGATGAAGTACCGAGCTCAGAAGTCTTCATACACTCAGAATCCAGCTTTGTACAATGCCACTCCTCAAGTTAAGACGTCTGGAGCACCTCTTCAGACCGCTTTGTGTCTAGCTCATCTGGTCCCTCACAAGCTTCTCTTCAGGATCAGAAACGTCAGGGTCTTCTAGTACCCATTACATTGGATCTGAAGCCAATGCTACTAGACTGAAGACCGAGAACCTCGGAAATGTGACAGTAGAAGTAGCTCGAGAGCACATGGATCTCTTGGCAGCAGTGGTCCATTCTTATGATGGACTTGTTGCTGGGAAAATTGAAAACTGCCATCTGGCAGATGAGGACTACGAGCAGGTAGACGAGACTGAGCTAGAGAGGATGGATATTATGTGGGCCTTAGCAAGTGCTGTCCAGAGGGCGAAGAAGTTTGTGAAGAAGACCGGACAAAACTTGGTTGCTACTAAGGACACTACATTTGGCTTTGACAAGAGCAAGGTGACCTGCTTCAACTGTGGAGAAAAGGGGCACTTCAAAAGAGAATGTTTGAAGCCAAAGAAGACTGGGAACGGGAATCCATTCTCGTCCTTCACTCGTCAAGACAAGCAAATGAGCAGTTCTGCTTCATCAAGCAAGGATCCAAAAGCCTTGACTGCCCATGATGATGAAGGACAGGACTGGAGCTTTCGGTTTGTCTCTCCGGAGAATCCAATATTGCAAGCGTGGAAGACTTAGATGATGATTCCGCGAGTGAAGGAGATATTGCAGTTGAGATAGCGATGTCAAATAGTGAAGAGACAATGCAACTGAGGTCAGCTACAAGCCTGAAGAAGGGACGTCTACAACAAAGACAGAATCACCAGAACCAGAGACATCTGATGCTGCGTTGATGGCTAATTCATTAGAATCTGCTCAGGTAAGTACCACTGACCAACTGTTTCAAAATCATGCTTGTTCTGATTGTAATACATTTAGAGAAAGCATAGATCAGAAATTTGCTAGGTTATTAGATCATAATGATAACTTAGTAAAGGATTTGCAACTGTGCACTGAGGCTAATAGAGTTTTAAAACAAAATGAGCATAGTTACAAAGAAAAGATAGACCTTTTGAATAAACAGCTTAGGGAAACTGAAGTAGTAGCATTTAACCAAGCTAATGACATTAGGTACTATCTTAACTCCCTAGAAGACACTAAGAAGCAAAAGGCTTTTAGAAGTAGAAGTCAACTCTTTAAAGCAAAAACTGCACAGTTGGACAAGTTCATCACATATTGTCCAACACTTAGTGAGAGAACGTAACAACGGAGGGGTTTGGGTTATAAAGTGGTTCCACCACCACCTGAGACCTTGATGAACACTAAGAGTAGACCAATAAATAACAATCCCATCAAGGATCATGTGGTGTCTACTCCTCTTGTTAGTGATCCAGATTCCTCATGTTCTTCAATTGAATCTGGAACAAAACAAAAGGAGGCCACTTCAAAGGCAAAGGGTAAAATGTTGTGTTAAACTGGAAAAAGAATTTGAAAAGGTTAATATAAAGTCAGGGTCAAACAAAGTCAAATCTGAACCTAAAAAGACTGTTAATGTTAATCTTTCACAAGTCTCATGTCAAAATCCAGTTAACCAAAAAGGAAAAGATGTTAAAAGTGTTAAAACAATTAATTTGTTAAACAGAGAAAACATCAAAAGAAACAGAGTCAAAACCCAAACTAAGTGATGTCACTAGGGTGTCATACACATCTCCACAACGAAAGTTTAATCATAAAGTTGATAGCAGGTCATGCTACAACTGTGGAGAGTGTGGACACATTGCTTTATTTTGTCCTTACTATCAGACACCTAGGAAGAAAATTGAACTTCAGGATTCAAAACCTAGGTCTTCTAAGAGGAGGTCCTTAACCTAGAAGAACTAGTGAACCCAAAGTTCTAGTGAACCCAAAGTTCAACCCGTTAGCCAGTCGACTGTTTATCACAAACAGGCCTTACACAAATCTGGCCTATGGAAAGAAAAGTCATCCTGCGTGTCTGATAAAGAAGACAAGAAGGCACCTGAGCTACCCTCACCTTCTAAGGGTCAATGGGTTGAATTCATGATGTGTGATGCCTCTGGTAAACCCAAGCTAGTAAAGGCTTGGGTTCCTAACCTAAACTAATGTTTTACATTGTATGTGCAGGGTGTTCGCTACGTGCTGAAACCAACACGTGGATTGTAGACAGCTGAGAGCATCAAGGCACATGACAGGAAAAAGGGCTCTTTTATCAAACGTCAAACGAATAAAAGGAGGGCATGTTTCGTTTGCTGGTAACAAAGGAGGAATATCACAGCTTAGGGAGAGGTTGGAAATCAAAAGTTTAAGTTTGATAAAGTGAACTACGTTCACAACTTCAAAACAACTTACTTTCTGTTTCCCAAATATGTGACAAAGGGATTTAAAGTCATATTCGACAATAAGAAGTGTTACGTCCTAAAGAAAGACTACATGATTCCGGAGGACCAAGTTTTGATGACAGCTTCAAGATATAAAGACCTTTATGTTTTGGATCTCTCAACGGCTTCTACAGTGGATCATGAAGTTCAGTGCTTTCTATCAAAAGCTACTGAGAAGGACTCCATCTCCTGGAATAGGAGAATGGGACATATTAATCAACGGAAGATGAATCACTTGATCCAGAAAGATCTCGTGAGAGGAGTTAACGTCAAAAATTTCCAACTTCCGGATTTCTGTGTAGCATGCAAGAAAGGCAAACAGACGAAGAAGTCTCATAAGGAAAAAAAAGTTCATTCTATCGAGCTTCCTCTTGAACTTCTTCACATGGATCTGTTTGGTCCAGTCAGTACACAGAGCATTGCAGGTGACTTGTACTGTTTTGTGGTTACTGATGACTACTCAAAATTCTCTTGGGTAATGTTTCTGAAGTCCAAATCAGAAACATTTGAGTCATTCAAGGAGTTAGTAACCACACTGGAATCTCTCTACAAGCTCAAGGTAAGACAGGTACGCTCAGACAACGGGACTGAATTCAAGAATCAGTGGATGGAGGCTTACTGCAAGGAAAAGAGAATTGTACACCAGTTCACTTCTGCCTACACGCCTCAGATGAATGGCGTTGCTGAGAGAAAGAATCGTAGTTTGATAGAGACAGCACGGACAATGCTAGCAGACTCGAAACTGCCTATCCAATTCTGGAATGAGGCAGTGGCAAATGCATGTTATACATTGAATCGAGTTCTGGTAGTCAAGCGCCATGGCAAGACATGTTACGAGTTACTACAACGACGTAAACCTAATCTGGAGTATCTCGAACCGTTTGGCGCGCCGTGCACACTTCTGAAGAAGACTCAAGAAGGTAAATTCAGCGAGAAGGCTGATGAAGGGATCTTCCTAGGATACAACATACCGAACAAGAGAGTTTACAACAACTCAACGGGTTTAGTAGAAGTGTGGTGTAATGTTGATGTTCAGAGATATACCACACCACCTACTGGAAAAGGACCCGCTTACTTTTTCGACTATGATGGATTCTTCAAGTCCTTCAACATCCCTATCTCTCCTTCTGATGACGAGTTAGCTACACGGATGATGTATGATATCTTGAATACACCATCTCTTGATTCAACATCATCGAGCTCACAGGGAGAATCATCTCATCACTCAGGGGGAGTAGTCGACGACAGTGACTCCTCCTCAGAAGATGAAGATGAAGAGGATGACCAGAACAGTCAGGAGGAACAGGTTCCAATTCCTGCAAGTCCACAAGCATCTAACAGTGATGCCCCTTCGACTTCGAAACCTCAAACTCCATCTACCTCAGATGCAGAACCAAATGTTCATAATCTTGGCTCTGAGGTAGCTGTTCCTACTACTCCAGGATCACGTCTAAATGTCTATCATCCCCTAGACAATGTCATTGGGGATGTCAGATCAGGAGTACAAACCAGAAATCAGCTGTACTCAGCTGATTATGCCTCTGTTATGGAAAAAGGATACATTCATGATGGTGCTTATCGGTGTTTTGTCTCGCAGTTTGAGCCAAAATACGTCAGTGAAGCACTAAACGATGAGGCGTGGGTGAGTGCCATGCAAGAAGAACTTCTTCAGTTCAAGAAGTTAGGTGTATGGACTCTGGTAGATAGACCTAAAGGTGCTAAGGTCATTGGCACCAAATGGGTCTTGAAATGCAAGAAGGATGACCAAGGGGTCATTATCAGGAACAAGGCTCGACTGGTGGTTCAGGGATTTCGCCAAGTCGAGGGGATTGATTACAATGAAGTGTTTGCACCCGTGGCAAGGATGGAAGCCATCCGTATCTTCCTTGCCTATGCATCGTATATGAAGATTAAAGTCTATCAATTAGATGTGAAGAGTGCATTCCTTCATGGGGAAATTCGAGAGACAGTTTATGTCAGTCAACCCGAGGGATTTGAAGATCCTTATCATCGGGACAGAGTTTACAAACTCGACAAGGCCTTATACGGGCTTCATCAAGCTCCAAGGGCCTGGTATGAGAAACTCTCGACTCATCTTGTGAAACACGGCTTTCGCAGGGGAGTCATTGACTGCACACTGTTTATCAAAGAAAAAGATGGAGACTTACTGCTAGTACAGATCTATGTCGATGACATAATCTTCGGTTCAAAGAACGAAGAATTATGCAAAGAATTTGAAGCAGTAATGAAGGCAGAGTTTGAGATGAGTGCTATGGGGGAGATGAAATTCTTTCTCGGGTTACAGGTGGATCAGACACCAAAAGGGATATTTCTACATCAGACCAAGTATGTGGGAGACATTCTCAGTCGGTTTGACATGGAGAATGCTTCTGCAGCTGGGACTCCACTTGCTACAAACCATGATATAGCACCTGATGAAAATGGAGATCTGGTAGATGCCACAATGTACCGAGGAATGATTGGATCCCTCATGTACCTCACTGCCTCAAGACCTGATATCATGTATGCTACATGTCTATGTTCTAGATATCAGGCTAAGCCTAAGGTTAACCATCTGATCGGGTCAAGAGGATATTTTGTTATCTGAAGGGTACACCCACACTTGGGTTGTGGTATCCTCATGATGATGACTTTGAGCTCACGGCGTATAGTGACTCGGATTACGGGGGCTGCAAGATGAACTACAAGTCTACATCAGCAGGGTGTCAATTCTTTGGGAGGAGATTAGTGACCTGGCAGTGTAAGAAGCAGACCTCGGTTGCATTGTCAACCTGTGAAGCCGAATACGTTGCTGCTGCAAGTTGCTGTTCACAAATCATTTGGATTCAACAGCAAATGCGGGACTACGGTTTAAATTTCTCTTCTACTCCTATTTTTGTTGATAACTCTGCTGCAATTGCAGTAACTAAAAATCCAGTACAACATCCAAAGACCAAACACATCGGTATTAAATACCATTTTATAAGGGACTGTTTTGAAAAGAACTTAATTGATGTGGTAAAGATTAATACTGATTTTCAACGCGCTGACCTCTATACAAAAGCTTTTGACAAACCACGTTTTCTATATCTGTTAGAGGTCAACGACGTTAAAAAGAAAAGTGATGTTATTCCTGATGATGATCATGTGTAGTCCGATACAGTTATATCTAATTTTTTATTTTTATTTTCTTTATTTATTCTATTTTCTGTTTTAAATTAAATTCATGTTATTTAGCTGTCTATTAAAATCCTAAAATAATTAAATCCATTATGATATTAGAATTTTAGGGGGAGAATAGGTCAGCCAGTAACATTAAAAAAAACACGAGGGAGAAGGAGTGGCTAGCTGATATAAGGTAGATAGTACCTGTGATACCGATTCAAACTCTTTGGAAAATGATAGTACACAGGAACAAATCAAGAGGGACATTAAAATTTAATTTAGAAAAGATGCAAAATTCAAAGTATAAGTCTGTGTAGTCTGAGCAATATAAAAGGAAAGATGATAGAAAAACTGGTAACTACTAAGGTAACACAACAAAAGTAGACCTAGAGGTTGCTAGTCCACAGATGATATGTCGATAGATTCAACACAATAGATGATTAGACCTGACTGGTGATCTCAAGATCAAACTAAATTGTTCAACTGACTGTGGGCTCCCATCTTGTCACTGGTTAACACAATCAACAATATTCCAATAAGGGGTAATGAGCATGTAAACGCCACAAATGTGTGAGGATGACCATAAATAGAGCAAAGCATGAAAAAATGAAAGGCAAATGCTATCAAGCTAATAACTTATGTTGTTGGTGCATTCTGTGCAAAAGAAAATTAAGATGCTCTAACAAGAAGATAGGTTGTGTGCCTCTCTGCTGTGCGATGGCACTGACCTGAGGATAAGCATAACCTAGATATTCTAGAATTCATTGTTGTTTGCCGCCTCTCTGCTGTGCGATGGCACTGACCTGAGGATTGGCTTCTCTTTGAAAGCTCTAAGAATAGTCTCTTCTTGTCAAAATACCCGTAGACCGCTCAAAAGCTCCTGAGGAATGTTGATTACCATATAAGTGTGGGATCCACAAATGTTGGTTGAAATAATTAAACCTTAAATTATCACAATATGTGTCAAAAGTCTGTGTATGGATTTAAGGGGACAAATATACTGACAATCATCGTGGCTGCAATTCTTGAAAGTTCAAATCAATGTGGGAATCTAATAGTACCTGTATGATTTCCTAAATTTGCTAACGACTCTGGATGAAAACCAAGAAGTGAGCATCAAAAGGTTTTGATAACAAGTCCCAAATGATTTGACTTGCCTGTATGATTCCAAAATTGAATTGGTCCAGGTATGGTCAAACTAAATAGAAGCTGCCTATTCCGGAACCGAATCCAGTAGATTTCTATCTTAGGATTTAACCCTCACAAAAAGTCAAAAACCAGTTTAATTTTTGTACTTTAGTTTGTTTTTCTAGTTATTTAGTCATTTCAGTTTGTTTGTTTGTCGGACTACATCATGAAATTCAGTATGGGATTAATTCACCAAAAAGGGTCATGTCTGAGATGACCACATGTGTTTTTCAAAGGATAAATGGGTCACGTCTGAGGTGACAAATTGTTTAAAATGATCACGTCTGAGGTGATCAAAAGTTTTTCAAGTTAAAAGGATCATGTATGAGATGATCAAATGCGTATAATGTTGATTCTATAGTTTAAAAAGGGTTTAAGTGCAAATGGTAAGAAATGCAGAAAATTTCATAAGTATGACCCATTCGCACGAATGAACCATTAGTATGGACTTATCATACGAATGGGAGCCATTCGTACGAATGGACCATGAGTATGGACCATTCAACCAAATGGCCCATACGAATGGCCCAGTCGGATGTTTAAGAGCGAACGAATGAGCAAGTCGCACGACTGAACTCCAGTCGGACGACTGAAGGGGGGCGACTGAACCAATCGCACGACTGAGGCCCATTCGCCCGAATGAAATGTGCGTATGAGCCCAGTCGTACGATTGAATTTAGGGTTAGTATAAATAGAGGGAGAGTCGGTCGCAGAGACTCACCACTCTCAAACTTATCCTAAATCGCACGACTAACGTTACTCTACCCAAATTTCATTTGATCACTATACACCCTCGATTCTCACATACTGACCATTTGCATTGACTCTACAGGTAATTTGTGGTGCAGAAAAATAACTCTATCACTCAATTTGACCCTAAATCTGGACAATCGGACTCGTTAGAAAAACCGTGACTAATGTGACAAAATAACCAAACTAAACGACGTAAACAAATGAAATTAAAGGTGTTAGGTGTTAAACTAATGGATTGCGAGTCTAATGAACCAGAACACGAAGTCTAAAACTCAAAATTGGTGAAAAATTGAATTTGAATTGAACAGACAGAACAACATGCGAATAGACAGGTTGATGAATTTCAGTCGCACGACTGAAGGGTGCGAATAGCTTAACCGCACAACTGAACCATGCGTATGAGTTCAGTCGCACGACTGGTGTAACCGCATGAGGTTACATACGCATGAGTCCAGTCGCACACTCAGTCGTACGCATGGGGTCATTCGCACGACTGAATCCCAGTCGCACTGCTCATTCGCACGACTTGATCTCATTCGCACAACCCCATTCGCATGACAGAAAAGAATTTTTCCAAGTCCAAGTGTTTCATGACATTCTTAGCCAATGGGTACTAATGTTTACTTTGTTTGTGTAACAGATGGCGAGTCGATGGACCATGAGTACGAAGCACAATATTTGTGCTCATCTGGATCTGACATCCAGAAATGCTTTAGACTTCTCTGGCATTATCACCTTCCTAAGGAGATCGAGGATTGCACACGCTATATCTGCTCCATGTACTCCTTATCGTTCTATTCAGCAGGCCTTCTGGGAAGGTGCGGTAGTTGATCGATCCTCCGAGCGTCACTGTATCAGAAGTACTATCTTTGGAGAGGCTATAGCTATCACAGAGGAGGATCTTAGGATCGTGTTACAGTTGGGGGACGATGCTGACTGTCCTACTAGACTACACCCCCTTACTGTGCGAGGATGCTTTCTTCGAGCCAAGTACTCTGGGGACATCAATGCTGGGGTGCTCAACAAGAGCAACCTGTGTCCCCAGTTTAAGTACCTCGCTCACGTGCTGCTAAAGTGCATAGCTTCCAGGAAGGGAGGTTTTGATGAGTTGTCTGACCAGATCCAAAACGCCTATGTTGCGTTGGTGCTGAACCATCCGTTCAGCTTCTCCAGGATGATCTTCACCTACTTGGTGGAGAACATTGAGGGGAAAGGGAAGGAGGGCTTCTGTATGTACCCCCGATTCATGCAGATGATTATAGACCAGAAGCTCCCCTCCCTGCCAAAGGAGAAGGATGATGTTGTAGTGCTTGAGGTGATGGATGATACCACCTTGGGCAGGATGAAGGTATACAGGGGGAAGCAGGTGAAACCCCCTGTAAGGAGACTGTTTGGGCATCTGGCCCGTGAAGACTATGTGGTGCCAGCACGGAGGAAGTGGCGCCACGACGACAGTGATTCTGATGTTGAGCAGATTGCTCTACCCACCGATGATTCTGATGATGATGACAGTGGGGATGCTGGAGATACCATGCCCATTCCACCGAGGGGCACAACTACTGACAGCACACCTCCAGTATCTGCCCCCACTGGAGATATAGCTGAGTCGGCTGGGTTCCACCAGGACTTTATACCTGGTGAGGAAGAAGAAGAGTCAGATGAGGAGCCACTGACTAGGACTGTGGGAAGCAAAGTTGTTCCCACAGAACATGGACTCCGGGCGGTTGGTGAACGCCCCAGTGTATCGGGAGAGACTGCTGCTGACCCGAACTATGCTCTAGAGCCGTCGAGCCGTGTTCTAGGGGGAGCATCCTCCTCGACTGGATCGAGGAAGAAAAGGATGGCTCAGCCCCACGACATGAAGAAGAAGAAGCGAAGACTCACCTACATCACCACCACATCCACCACCACAGCCACCACCACAGCTACCATTACCACTACCACACCCCCTACTACTGTCACCACACCACCCACCACTACATATATGCCATCCACCACCATATCATTCACACCTACATCACCTCCACTATCATCTAGACCTAACCCCATCTTCACCACTGCCACCACCACCACCACTAGCCACCAAGCCGGGCCATCATCACATCCCTCACATCTATACGGATCACCTCTACCTCCCATTGGGGTAGAGGAACAACTTTCAGCGCTGAACCGTATGGTGATGCATTTGTTAGCCGCTGATGAAGAGAAGACTGCGCAGATCCGTCAGCTGGCAGATCTCACAACTGCGCAGTCCCAGCAGATCTCTCAGCAAGCTCAGCTGATCGAGCAGCAGGCCCAGCAAATGGCTGCTCAGAGCCACGAGATTGCCCAACTCCAAGAGCATAGAGTCACATCAGCTAAGAAGATTGAGGAGTTGGAGGATGCTAAAAAGACCATCATGCTCAAGCTTAAGGGATCTAAAGATGAGCCTCTGAAGATTAAGGAAGGAGATGGTGATGATGGTGATGATGATGATGAGGATGAGGATGAGGACGATGATGAAGAGAGTGATGATGATGAAGGGATTGAGGAAGAAAGGATAGAGGACAGGCATGAGGATGATGATGATGAAGGAGGAGATGCAGCTGCATCTGCCTCAGCTCAGGGTCAAGAAAGGAGATCAAAGAGAAATCAAGACCAACGAGCTTCCTCCTCTGCCTCACCGAGTGATGATCCAGCGATTCAAGATAAAAGTAATGATTAGATGTCTATGTATTTGATAACTTTTGTATTTGAATCATGTATTTAAACTTATGTATTTGATGTTTATATTAAGATTAATGCATTTCTGTCTTGATTATTAACTAATGGTTGATGTGTTACATGTTTAAATCAAACAGATCCAAACTATCAAAGGGATGAATTTGATGTTGCTCCCCTTCAGCAGGTCAAGACTCAATTAACTATCATTCTTGATCTGCAAGGGATCGTCAGGAGATCTGTGAGTTATACCCCTGAAGAAGGGGAAATAATTCATGATCTTTCAAATGAGCAACTAGCTGAGATGTTCAAGCTAAATCTCGATGAGATCGTTAAGGATGCTCCAACGTGTGACTCTACCAGTGACGAGGAGCTAAATGACATTGATGAGATAGAGATAGAAGACGTCACAGCAGAGCACTATCCTCAGTATGCTGACAACGAGGGAAATGTGGTCCCCAATCTGGGTGATTCCCTAGTCAGTGATACATTTGAGGTATTAGATCAGATGGAGCAGGAGTCTGAGAAGACAGAAGGAAAGGCCCAAGCCTCAAACGACGATGTTGATATCCGAAAGGCTGAATGGGCTGCTTGTTTTGAAGAAATCCGAGCCCAACGCGCCTCTCCTAAACAGAACGTCTACACCAAACTCTACAGAGTGAAGAAACATCATAAGGTGTCGGGCAGGATTATAGCGTGGGCACATTTTGTGGATCTAAACGTTTATGCAATTAAGAGGGAGAAGGGCATAGAGTACTTTAGATTTCCACATGATCTAAAGACTCTACCTGGTTTTGAGCTCAACCAGCTGGCGAAACTGAAGCTACTATATGCTGACCCAAGGAAGATGTCAGGCTGGTTTGAGGCTGCCCTGAGGAAAGAGTACCACACCAGGTGGGTCAACTTCAAACCTCAACAACCTACGAGGTATATCAGACGTTCAAAAGTTGAACCCATCACTGGTAAGCCCAAGATTATGCTGAAGTGGAGTCCTCCAAGAACGATGTCAAGAATCCCGCTCAGGGAAATGCCACAGGACTTCACTCCACACTTTAAGTGGTGGTACTATGATTGGAGAACCGGGGAGGCGGTCATAGTTCTGAATAAAGAGGGACAAATGGATACCATCAGGGTGTTTGACCCAATGTGGCTCACTAACTTGTCTGCAAATGATGTCTACACATTATACAAGTGGCCACTGTTCTATGACACGCAAGATATTGTACAAGCCCTCCAATTCCAGAACGTCATAAGACTCTGTTTTGCGTTTGAGATTCACGCAGGAGTCACAAGAGAGGAAAAGTACAAGAAGTATGAGGAGGTGATGCAGAAAACAAGACATTAGATAGATCTAGGTCCAAGGGGGAGTTTGTTGATACATGTGTACCTAGATCCTAATATGAATGTAATATGTCTTGTTTGTCTTACACTGATGTAATGTTTGGAATATTAATGAAATGAAAATGGTTGTTTGTGATTTATAATGTTTAATATTTCATTAATGAGTTGATGATGAATTGGTTAAATAGGTTTGTGATTGTTTGAATTGATACACATAATGTTATGTTAATGAATACATTCAAACTTAACAAAATGAAGTTCTCATGCGAATGGCCTATACGAATGGACCATACGCATGAATAACTTCAGGCGAATGACTCAGTCGCACGACTGAACCAGGAGACTGGATCAGTCGTATGATTGTAACATGAGATTGGCTCAGTCGCACGACTGAACACTCAGTCGTGCGGATGGATCAACCGCATGGTTCAATCGCACGACTAAACCATACTAATGGTTCAGTCGCCCGAATGAACAACCCTAACCTATAAATACCATCCAATTCGTGGAAAAACGTAAGCATTCATTCTATTTCGACTCCAGACGTACCCTAGCCGTCTAGAAGCCTCCAAGTTCATACTCCAAGTTCATAGAACGCTGTAGATCGATTCCTAATCGATTCTTAACGTTTGATTCAATACCTTATTGATTCTACGTGCGTTCTCAGTGATTGGATCGCCAATCAAAAAGGATTCCGCACTATTTGATTTGGTTTACACGTTAATCAGTTGGTGTTTCGTTCAAATACCAGATCCTAACAAAGTGCCATTTGAGAAAATTGCAGGAAGATGAGTTCGGAATTGGGTGAACTAGAGACGAATAAAGCTCTTAGGGCAGTAAATTTAATAAAAAGATGAAAATGATTAGTCAGGGTTATTTAAATGGGTGAAATGGCGGTTTAGGGGGTTTAGATAAGGTGACGGGATGTTTCAGTGGATGATGTGACATTTAAATGATCCGACATCATTAACAAAATCTTTACTTTTTATAGAGTGGGGCCCAAAGGATTTCCGGTACACAGTAAAGTCTTTCTTCCGAGTATAAAACATTTCCGAAGGTAATCTTCTTCCGAACGCAATTTTACTTCTGAAGGTAAAGTTCTTACTTCCGTGAGTCAAAATTCTTTCCGAATGGAGAGGTTTATAAGCTCCGGGAGTAGATCTGATATGGAATCAATCGCTTCTTCCGAAACTAAAAACTCTTTCGAGAAGAAAATTATCCTGGGAGGAATTTTCTTCGGAAGATATGTAAAACATCTTCCGAGGGTTAATTCCTCTTCGGAAGAATTTATACTTGGTGAAAATTTCAGAGACGGACCTTTTGTAACAGGGCTTAGATTGTTTTGACATAAGATTTTACACATTAAAAAGTTTTTCAAATGAGATAGACTAATCAATGTTTATCATCCCAATAGCTGTAATGAGATACTTGAATCTTTGTTCATCAAAAGCTTTGGTGAACAAGTCAGCATATTGTTCATTTGAATCAACTTTTATTAGCTTCATTAGATTTTTCTCATGAATATCTTTAATGAAATGGTACCTGATATCAATGTGCTTTGTCTTGGAGTGCTTCACTGGATTTTAAGTAAGGGAGATAGCACTGTTGTTGTCAATGTGGATAGGAGTGCTCATGAAGTTGAATCCGTAGTCTATCATCTGGTTCTTAATCCACAGCAGCTGAGCACAGCAACTAGTAGCAACAATGTATTCAACTTCAGCAGTTGATGTTGAGACACATGATTGCTTCTTGCATTGCCATGAGATGATCCTTCCACCAAAAAATTGACATCCACCTGATGTTGATTTCTTGTTAATACTGCAGCCACCATAGTCACTGTCAGAGTAGCCATAGAGATTGAAATTGTTGTTCCTTGGATACCAGAGACCTAATTTAGGTGCTCCTTTGAGGTATCTGAGGATTCTCTTGGCAGCAACTAGATGAGACACCTTTGGAGTAGCCTGATATCTTGCACAAATGCAAGTTGCAAACATGATATCAGGTCTACTTGCTGTGAGATACATCAAAGAACCAATAATTGCCCTATACTAATGTTGATCAGTATCCTCCCCCTTAGAGTCAGGACAAAGATTATGGTTTTTGGGTATAGGTATTTTTGTTGGCTTACAATCTTTCATGTCAAATCTTTCTAAGATGTCATTGACATACTTAATTTGATTGATGAAAAACCCTTCCTTCAATTGCTTCACCTGAATTCCAAGGAAAAAGTCTATTTTTCCCATGGAACTAATCTCTTCATAATGCTCTCGAAGCCTTTACACATTTGGTCATTTGAGGAACCAAATATGATGTCATCAACATAGACTTGAAGGAGCAAGATGTCCTTTCCAGACTTCCTTATGAAAAGAGTCTTATCAATGGTACCTCTAGTGTAACCATTCTTCAGGAGAAACTAAGACAATGTCTCATACCACAACCTAGGTGCTTGGGGTGTTGTGGGTCTTCAAATCCTGGAGGCTAGCACACATAGACTTCCCTATCTATATCCCATATAGAAAGGCACACTTGACATCAAGTTGGTAGACAGTGAAATTCTTGGATGCAGCATAAGCAAGGAAGATTCTAACTGCCTCAAGTCTTGCAACAGGTGCAAAGACATCAGTATAATCGATTCCCTCCTCTTGAGTGTATCCTTGAACCACCAGTCTTGCCTTGTTCTTGATTATCAAGCCTCTATCATCTCTCTTGTTTCTGAAAACCCATTTTATGCTATAGGTACCTGACCAGATGGTAGCAGACATAGGTTTAAAACCTTTTGTCTCTTGAATTGAAGCAGCTCCTCTTGCATTGATTCAACCCAGCTACTATCTTTCAAGGCATCTTCTACCTTCTTGGGTTCTATCTGGGATAAAAAGCATGAGTACAATCAGACATTTCCATTGTGAGTTTGTCCTCTTGTTCTCACACCTTCAGAGACTTCCCCTATGATGTTCTCAGTTGGATGAGTGTTGTGAATCCTAAGTCTAGGAATTACCTCCAATTGCAAAGATAGATCCAGATTAGACATATTTTGCTCAGGAGCTTGAACACTTGGTCCAGCTGCTGTTTCAAACTCATTCAATGAGGACTGATTGAATGAATGAGAAACATCATCATCATTTGTTGCCTGTGAAGCAGCATTAACAGTTGCTAGTTCCTTCAAGATGCTACTTCCATCAGCTTGGTGTTATGCAGTGTCACCTTATGAGGTTTGAGGGTCAACAGGTGAATCACTGGTTGAAGCTCCACTATCCCTTGAGATAGTCATACTGTCAGATCTGTCAATAGTGGGAGCTTGATTTGTTACAGCTCTTGGAGACTTGGAATAGGCTTGGGTAGCTCAAACAGTTGGTCTTCATTAGAATCACTTTGAGCACCTGTTCCAGCTGAAACATTCTTACAAGATGGTTTAGAATATTTTGGAAACAATTCTAAATCAAAGATATGATCAGGGCTATTCCCCCTAACACAAGGAGTGTGCTCTTTAACTACAATGTTGAAAGATTCCTCAAATTGTTGATTTTTGATTTTATAAAGTATATAAGCTTTAGAGTTAGAGGAATATCCAACAAAGATAGCATCATCCGACTTTTCAGCAAATTTTGCCAAATTGTCTTTTGTGTTAAGTATGGTACACCTGGTGCTAAAGGACCTTAGAAAGCCAATGAACGGTGGCCTCTTGTTCCATAGCTCATAAGGGGTTTTTCCATGTGGCTTAACTACAAGAACCCTGTTCTGCACATAGCATGTAGTGCTGACTGCCTCTGCCCAGAATGTTAGAGGCAGCTTTGAATCATCTAACATGGTTCGAGCAGCCTCAATAAGTGTCCTGTTCCTCCTCTCAGCAACACCATTTATTGAAGAGTTCTAGTGGCACTATATTGTCTGGCAATCCCTTTCGAGTTACATAATGAGTCAAGAACGTAGTTCTTAAACTCAGTCCCTTGATCACTTCTAATTATTTTAACCTTGTGATCAATTTGATTTTCTATTTTGAGAATAAAAGATTTTAAAGTTTCAGCAGTTTCATCTTTAGTTCTTAAAAAGAATACCCATGTAAATATTGTAAAATCATCAACAATCACAAGGCAGTATGATTTCCTTCCAATGCTCATTATACTTATAGGACCAAATAGATCCATGTGCAATAAGTGTAATGGAGTGGTGATGGAGTTAACAATTTTGGATTTATGAGATGCCCTGTGTTGCTTCCTTTTCAGGCATGCAACACAGTTATCTTTGCAGAAAATTTCCTTTTTAGGCAAACCATGTACCAAGTTATTTTTAGCCAATTTATTCATTTTCTTAAAATATACATGACACATTCATTTATGCCATAGTGTTGACTCATCACCATCAGCTTTGAAAAGAAAGCATGACACTTCACCCATTGAGGAAGCATTGTTCATATCAAGCTTGTACATATCCCCTTTCTTGGGAGATCTAAGAAGCACCAATTCCTGAGGAATTGTCATCCCGGGTTTAAGGATAATGCACTCATGTTCTGTGAAGAGCATTTGATGCTTTTGATCACAAAACTAAGAAACACTTAAAAGGTTGTGTTCAAGCTGTTTGACAAAATGAACTTTGTCAACTTTTAATTTTCCATTGGATATACTTCCTCTGCCAGAAATATATCCTCCGGTCTCACCTCCAAACTGGACAGGACCTCCATCAAAATGTTGGAATTGTTGAAGGAGAGATCTGTTCCCTGTCATGTGCCTGGAGCATCCACTATCCACAATCCAAACATTGTTATTCTTGTCATATGGATGTCCCTGCACATAAGATGAGATGATTAGTTTTGGTTGGAAACCTTGTTGGTCTTGGGTTCATCCAATGATAATGACATAATTGAATCAAAATTTATGCATGGGGGTTCAATGGATGTCTTTAAAGAAGAGGTTTAAGCTGCAGCATCTTCTTTGATCTTCCATTCCATCCCTTGGTTGATCATAGAGGATGAGCTTGTTGAAGCTTTTGCAGCATGGCATTCTTTCGAAGCTTCTTTCTTTTCGGAAGAAGCCTTCACCACCTTTTCTTCCGAAGTAGTCTTCTTCTGGGATGGTTTCAAGGGGACTCTTTTGTTCTTTTGAGTCTCGATAGCTTTAGCTTTCGAAAGCCATTTTCCCTTCGGAAGAACGACTTTCTTCCGAAAGCAACCTTCCTTCGGAAACAAGATTTCCCTTTTTCATCACTTGAACCATTTGATAAGGTCCAAATGAGAAACCTTTCCTGACTCCTTCTCTTTTAACATTATTTGAATAATGTATGCTAGCAGGATTGTAGTAACAATCTTTGGCCATGTGGTTTTGCAGACCACCCATTATGCATGCAATGTTAATCTTCTAAGAACTTGAGGATTGTTGTTTCTTGTTCTTTTTCTCTTCATCAACAACCTTTTCCTTTAACTTATGATCTTTTTGTAGGACAAGAGTGCTGGTACTATACCCCTTTCCTGAGCCAGAGTTACCTACCACCTGGAATCCAGCTGAGATGAATACACCCTTTTGCTTTGGGTCTATCTTTAGCTTTGACTCAGCCACTTTCTTGGCAGTTTTTCTAGCTGCCTTAGCTCTGCTTCTTTTGGCTTTGGTGGTCAGGGGTTGATCATCACTGGTAGGAGTGGGTAAAATTACCTGGTTCTTCCCTGTGATGGTCTCCATGGTTGCATTACTCTTTGACTCATAAGAAGGTGGGTCAGTAGATGGAACCTCTTGCTCTTCAGTACCACACCTTGGTTGTCTTATAGACTCATAAGAAGTGATGGAGCAATTTCATTGGTTCGCAACCCACCTTTGTTTAGGTACCAAAGTTTTGAGTGAAAGGATGATGCAAGAATGGCTTGGAAGTTTTGCTCAGAAATAGCATACTTCCTGGCTTGAGCCTTAGTTGTGACAAGCTGGGCTTGAGCCTCAGACAATATGGATATTAAATCCTTGATTTGAGTCTTATAGTTTGTGTGTGTATGTTTTAATAAGGACATAGTTTTCTCTAACTCCTTAATTTTTCTATGATAGTCAGATTCAGCCCTTTTAAAATCAGATTTTAAAACATTTAAAGACTAAATATCGGATTTAATCTCCATATTGTAGTCCTGATGTAACTTAACTGTAGCAATACAGGCAGGAGAACAGAGATGTTCATACACCTTATTGTCATCTGTTCCAGCCATGAGTGCTTGAGCAGGAGTCACATCCTGTACCATAAAGCTCCAGTCAACTTCTTGAGTCATAGCATCTTTCTTTGTTGACTTTCCAGTGGGCTTTGGTGTAGAGGGATGTGTGGAGGCCTGTGGGGTTCCCGGATTTGACTTGGGAGCCTTGCATTCCCTTGCAAAGTGACCAAGTTGGTTACAGTTGTAACATTTGGCCTTGGTCTTCTCAAACCCAAATTTGCTGTTGGTTGGGTTCTAGGGAAATTGCCTTCCAGTTCTCTTGAAGAACTTCTTTGCTCTATAGGTTAACAGAGCCATTTGTTGGACTATGTCCACATATTCCACATCATCTGGACTGAAACACTCTAGATCATCAAAGCAATACTGATAGTCACTAGAGTGCCCACTTCCTGAGACAAAGGCACAACTGTCCTGAAAGGAACTTTGCTGAGCCTGTTGAGACCTTGGAGTCTCAGGAATGTAATGTAATTCCCAGAGGAACAGGATGGCTGCTGGGTGTATGTCAGGTACTGTTGAGGTTGGGTGGGTCCTAAGCCTTCAGCAACCATTAAGGCGTTGCTAGCAGGAAGACTCAAGGGTCTGCTTGTCTGATGGCCTCTCTTGCTCTCCATCTTTAAACGATATCCATCAAGGATGCCATAGAGTTCAGTCATGGTGAGAGTGTTCAGATTTTCTGTCGTCTTGATAGAGACAGTATAACGTCCACTCATTAGGAAGTGCACTCATGAACTTTCTTGTGAGGTCTCTAAGTTCAAGGGCAATTCCCACAGACTGAAGGGAGGAAATAATGTCCATGTACCTGAAGAATTGCTGGCTGAGGGTTTCTCCAGCAATGTAGGTGCAGTTCTCGAACTGCTGCTTCAGTGAGTCCTTCTTGGAGTCATTGGAGCTGGAGTACATATGAGCAAGTGCATTAAACAGTTTTTTGGCTGATTTGCAATGCTCAAACCCCACCATGATGGAGTTTGAAATTGCAGTCATGAGAACAGTCATTGCATTGCTGTCAATGTCCAGCTTCTTCCCGTCTTCATCAGAGTAGTCTTCAAAGACTTTCTCTATCATGGCACCGTTTCCACCTGGAGCTGCCACCTTTGGTTTGTACGGACCATTGATAATAGATTGCCACATCTTGCTGTCTTGATACCTGATGAAGCCTTGCATGCGTCTGCTTCATGACCTGAAGTTTACAGGGGTGATGATGGGTGCTTTAGTCATCATCCCCATCTCTACTTCAGACTTGTTGACGGCCATTTTGAGTGTGGTGTAAGGAGGAGTGAAAAATAGATTGATTTGGATGGTAAGATCTCACAATCAAGAGCCTAAAAAGCTCTGATACCAATTGCAGGATCAGGTTTTGTCACTTAAACACTTAGTTTTTCTCTCAATACTCACTTGTAACACACTCGGATCAGATGAAGTAGAATCTCTTCTAAGAGTTGATAATAATATACTAAGTAGCAAAGAACACAAAGAAATAATTTCAAGGCACTTGTATATATTACATCTCAACTCAAAGTATTACAAGACTCTTACAAGTATACAACAAGAGTTACAATGAGAAACTATATATACTAGATGCTACAGCCGGATATACTTTCATACCAGCTGGAAACCTATAACTAAAACATATACTACAATCCTAAAGTTAAGGTATCGTAGATAAAGTATTATCTAAGATATGGTAGTCATGACATGTCCATGACTTACCTTTTGTCACCAACTATAGTTGGCAAGTGTACTAACTGATAAAGGTGAATAGTGGAATAAAGTATGGTCAGCTACATGGCTTTTGAGAAAACGCCATGCAGTATCTCAGAGGTCTGGAGCGGAGTGTCAGAGAGACCATACTTATGTCCACTGGTTCATAGTAGTGTCTTTCGAAGGTTAGTTGCCTTCGGAAGAACAAGTTCTTCCGAAGCCACTTATACTTCGGAAGTGGCTACTTCTTCCGAGGCTTGAGGACTTCTTCATATATTCATACTTCGGAAGTTGACTTCTTATCTTTTCTTTTAAGTCTTGAATCTTCAGAAGTGAATACTTTGTCTTCGGAAGTTGGAGTTTTCCTTCGGAAGATGATCTTGCACTTTGTCTTCGGAAGAACTCCATTTCCTTTGGAAGTTCAACACTTAGCTTCGGAAGTCCTTTATTAGTTGCACCTAAAAATAGTCTAAGTGATTTGGTTTTGGTTGCACCAGCCTTTCTAGATCCAACAACAGTTATCTTTGCAGAAAAATTCCTTTTTAGGCAAACCATGTACCAAGTTATTTTTAGCCAATTTATTCATTATTTTAAAAATTACATGACACATTCGTTTATGCCATAGTGTTGACTCATCGCCATCAGCTTTGGAAAGAAAGCATGACACTTCACCCATTGGGGAAGCATTGTTCATATCAAGCTTGTACATATCCCCTTTCCTGTGAGATCTAAGAAGCACCAATTCCTGAGGAATTGTCATACCGGGTTTGAGGATAATGCACTCATGTTCTGTGAAGAGCATTTGATGCTTTTGATCACAAACTAAGATACACTTAACAGGTTGTGTTCAAGCTGTTTGACAAAGTAAACTTTGTCAACTTTCAATTTTCCGTTTGATATACTTCCTCTGCCAGAAATATATCCTCCGGCCTCACCTCCCAACTGGACAGGACCTCCATCAAAAATGTTGAAATTGTTGAAGGAGAGATCTGTTCCCTGTCATGTACCTGAGCATCCACTATCCACGATCCATACATTGTTATTCTTGTCATATGGATGTCCCTGTACATAAGACGAGATGGTTAGTTTTGATTGGAAACCCTAGCCTTGTTGGTCTTGGGTTCTTCCAATGATAATGACATAATTGACTCATAGTTTATGCATGGGGGTTCAATGGATGTCTTTGAAGAAGAGGTTTGGGCTGTAGCATCTTCCTTGATCTTCCATTCCATCATTTGGTTGATCATAGAGGATGAGCTTGTTGAAGCTTGTGTAGCTTGGCATTCTTCCGAAGCTTCTTTCTTTTTGGAAGAAACCTTCACCACCTATTCTTCTGAAGTAGTGTTCTTCTGGGATGGTTTCAAGGGGACTCTTTTGTTCTTTTGAGTCTTGATAGCTTTAGCTTCCGAAGCCATTTGCCCTACGGAAGAAGGACTTTCTTCCGAAAGCAACCTTGCTTCGGAAACAAGCTTTCCCTTTTTCATCACTTGAACCATTTAATAAGGTCCAAATGAGAAACCTTCCCTGACTCATTCTATTTTAACATTGTTTGCATAATGTGTGCTAGCAGGATTGTAGTAACAATCTTTGGCCATGTGGTTTGCAGATCATATATTATGCATGCAATGTTAATCTTTTGGGAACTTAAGGATTGTTGTTTCTTGATCTTTTTCTCTTCGTCAGCAACCTTTCCCTTTAATTTCTGATCCTTTGGTAGGACAAGAGTGCTGGTACTACATCCTTTTCATAAATCAGAGTTACCTACCACCTGGAATCCAGCTGAGATGAATACACCCTTTTGTTTTGGGTCTATCTTCAGCTTTGACTCAGCCACTTTCTTGGCAGTTTTTCTGGCTGCCTTAGCTTTGCTTCTTCTGGCTTTGGTGGTTAGGGGTTGATCATCACCAGTAGGAGTGGGTAAAATTACCTGGTTCTTCCCTGTGATGGTCTCCATGGTTGCATAACTTTTTGACTCATAAGAAGGTGGGTCAGCAGATGGAACCTCTTGCTCTTCAGTACCACGCCTTGGTTGTCTTATAGACTCATAAGAATGTGGTGGACCAATTTTATTGGTTCCCAACCCACCTTTGTTTTGGTAACAAAGTTTTGAGTAAGAGGATGATGCAAGAATGGCTTGGAAGTTTTGCTCAGAAATAGCATACTTCCTGGCTTGAGCCTCAACTGTGATAAGCTGGGCTTGAGCCTCAGACAATTTGGATATTAAATCCTTACTTTGAGTCTTATAGTTTGTGTGTTCATGTTTTAATAAAGACACAGTTTTCTCTAACTCCTCAATTTTTCTTTGATAGTCAGATTCAGCCCTTTTAAAATCAGATTTTAAAACATTTAAAGAGTCAATATCGGATTTAATCTCCATATTGTAGTCTTCATATAACTTAACCTTGGCAGGAGTACAGAGATGTTCATATACCTTATTGTCATCTTTTCCAGCCATGAGTGCTTGAGCAGGAGTCACATCCTGTACCATAAAGCTCCAGTGAACTTCTTGAGCCGTAGCAGCTGTCTTAGTTAACTTTCCAGTGGCCTTTGGTGTAGAGGGATGTGTGGAGGCCTGTGGGGTTCCCGGATTTGACTTGGGAGCCTTGCATTCCCTTGCAAAGTGACCAAGTTAGTTACAGTTGTAACATTTGGCCTTGGTCTTGTCAAACCCAAATTTGCTGTTGGTTGGGTTTTGGGGAAATTGCCTTCCAGTTCTCTTGAAGAACTTCTTTGCTCTATAGGTTAACAGAGCCATTTGTTGGACTATGTCCACATATTCCACATCATCTGGGTTGAAACACTCTAGATCATCAAAGCAGTACTGATAATCACTAGAGTGCCATTTCGTGAGACAAAGGCACAGCTGTCCTGAAAGGAACTTTGCTGAGCCTGTTGAGACCTTGGAGTCTTCGGGAATATAATGTATGGCCTAAAAGAACAGGATGGCTGCTGGGTGTATGTCAGGTACTATTGAGCTTGGGTGGGTCCTGAGCCTTCAGCAACCATTAAAGCGTTGCTAGCAAGAAGACTCAAGGGTCTGCTTGTCTGATGGCCTCTCTTGCTCTCCATCTCTAAACGATATCCATCAAGGATGCCATAAAGTTCAGTCATGGTGAGGGTGTTCAGATTTTCTGTCCTCTTGATAGAGACACAGTAGAACGTCCACTTATTAGGGAGTGCACTCATGAACTTTCTTGTGAGATCTCTTAGTTCAAGGGCAATTCCCATAGACTGGAGGGAGGAAATAAGGTCCATGTACCTGAAGTATTGCTGGCTGAGGGTCTCTCCAGCAATATAGGTAAAGTTCTCGAACTGTTGCTTCAGGGAGTCCTTCTTGGAGTCATTGGAGCTGGAGTACATATGAGCAAGTGCATCAAACAGTTCTTTAGCTGACTTACAATGCTCAAACCCCACCATGATGGAGTTGGGTATTGAAGTCATTAGAATAGTCATGGCATTGCTGTCAATGTCCAGCTTCTTCCGGTCCTCATCAGAGTAGTCTTCAACGAGTTTCTCTATCATGGCACCGTTTCCACCTGGTGCTGCCACCTTTGGTTTGTACGGACCATTGACAATAGATTGCCACATCTTGCTGTCTTGATACCTGATGAAGCCTTCCATGCGTCTGCTCCATGACCTGAAGTTTTTAGGGGTGATGATGGGTGCTTTCGTCATCGTCCCCATCTCTACTTCAGACTTGTCGAGGGCCATTTGAGTGTGGTGTAAGGAGGAGTGAAAAACAGGTTGATTTGGATGGTAAGATCTCATAATCAAGAGCCTAAAAAGCTGTGATATCAATTACAGGATCGGGTTTTGTCACTTAAACACTTAGTTTTTCTCTTAATACTCACTTGTAACACACTCAGATCAGATGAAGTAGAATCTCTTCTAAGAGTTGATAATAATATATTAAGTAGCAAAGAACACAAAGAAATAATTTTCAACGTATTTGTATATATTACATCTCAACTCAAAGTATTACAAGACTCTTACAAGCATGCAACAAGAGTTACAATGAAAAACTATATATACTAGATCCTATAGCCGGATATACTTTGATACCAGCTGAAAACCTATAACTAAAACATATACTACAATGCTAAAGTTAAGGTATCTTAGATAAAGTATTATCTAAGTTATGGTAGTCATGACATGTCCATGACTTACCTTTTGTCACCATCTAAAGTTGGCAACTGTACTATCTGATAAAGGTGAACAGTGGAATAAAGTATGGTTAGCTACATGGCTTTTGAGAAAACGCCATGCAGTATCTCAGAGGTCTGCAGCAGACTGTCAGAGAGACCATACTTATCTCCACTGGTTCATAGTAGTGTCTTCTAAAGGTTAGTTGGCTTCGAAAGAACAAGTTCTTCCGAAGCCACTTATACTTCAGAAGAGGCTACTTCTTCCAAGGCTTGAGGACTTCTTTATATCTTCATACTTCGGAAGTTGACTTCTTATAATTTCTTCTAAGTCTTGAATCTTCGGAAGTTGGAGTTTTCCTTCGGAAGATGATCTTGCACTTTGTCTTCGGAAGAACTCCATTTCCTTCGGAAGTTCCACACTTTGCTTCAGAAATCCTTTATTAGTTGCACCCAAAAATAGTCTAAGTGATTTGGTTTTGGTTGCACCAGCCTTTCTAGATCCAACAATTTCACATTAGAGTTTGTCCTCCCTTTGTGAGTCAAATAATCACTTTTTCACAGTTAGAAACTATGTACTTTAAGTTATAAGTTCTATCTTGAGATGTATTTGACATCTCAGTAATGTATTGATGCAATAGCTCTTAAGCTAATATACAGTTGATCACAGAGGTGCCTTTTATGATTATCATCAGGTCACCAGGTCTTTACTTTCGTAATACATAGGTGCCTTTAACCCAGGTCTTTGTTTACACAAAACAGAGGGATGATGAGGATCATGATCTGTTCACTTGTTGGTTTCAAATATATACAAAAGTGATAATAAACCCAGGTATTCGTTTACCCAAAACAGAGGCAATATGATTTGCAAAGATAGAGATTATAAAGTGTTGGTACGTAGTGTGCTTAGATGAGTGATTTAGTCACATCAGAATATGAATAATTTGTTGTATCCTCAAAATGGAGTTTCCCACATACAGTCACTTTTGCATTATGTTAGACATGCTCTTAGTGTAGTTTCCACTCAAGATGAACCTACTCACATATCAAGAAACTTTTGATCAAATTTTAATGAAATTTAAGAACTCAGGAAGCAAGCAAAGGCATTGTGTACTATCATTTCCCAAATATATGTCATGCTGAATCAAAAGACATAATAAATAAAGACAATATTTTTGTATTTTTGTATGTTTTTCTGAATGTTTTTGGTTTTTATCTATGATTATTTACAAGGACAGACACATGCTTTTCTTTGTTAATGATGATTAATCTAAGTTAATCATGCCCAAACACTCAATTAGAAAATTAAATCTAACTGAATCAAAGTTTTTAGTGAATAAATCAGCAAGCTGATTTGTTGTATCCACTTTGACTAACTTGATTAAACCTTTTTCTAAGCAATATCTTAGAAAATGGTATCTGATTTCAATATGTTTTGTTTTACTATGTTGCACTGGATTAGCAATGATGAACATAGCAGCTTAATTGTCAATATGAATTGGTGTTTGAAGGAAATTGTAACCATATCAAGTAATTGGTTTTGCAACCAAAGAACTTGAGAGCAACCAACTGAAGCAGCTATGTTCTCAGCTTCAGCTGTGGATACAAATACATTTGTTTGCTTTTTGCAGTGCCATGAAACAAGTCTTGGTCCTATGAATTGACACCCACCAGTTGTGGATTTTCTGTTGTTGTTGCATCCTTCAAAGTCACTATTTGAATATGAGTAGAGAGTGAAGTCACCATCTTTTGGATACCAAAGGCCAAGGGCTGGTTTCCCTTTGAGATATCTGAAGATCCTCTTAACAACATTTAGATTACTCTTTTGGATCTGATTGGTACCTAGCACAAACACACACAACAAACATTATGTCAGGTCTGCTGGCAGTTAAATACATGAGAGATCCTATCATTGATCTATACAATCTTTGATCAATAGATTTTCCTGTAGGATCAGGTACAATCTTGTCATTTGTTGAAGCAGGTGTTTTGCATGAAGATGTATCACCAAGATTGTACTTCTTCAAGATTTGATGAATATACTTCTCTTGATTAATAAAGATGCCATCTAGTTTCTGATGAACTTGTAGACCAAGAAAGAAGGTTAATTCTTCCATTGAACTCATCTAAAATTCAGATTTCATAACTCTTCAAAGCTTACACACAGTCTCTTGTTTGTTGATCCAAATATAATGTAATTTACATAAATTTGAACAACTAAGAAGTCTTGATGTTCTTGTTTGAGAAAGAGAGTCTAATAAATAGTTTCCCTTTTATATCCATGCTTGAGCAAGAAAGATGATAATGTTTCATACCACTTTCTTGGAGCTTGATGAAGACCATACAAAGCTTTATCAAGCTTGTATACTCTATGTGGGTAATCAGGATCTTCAAAACCAGGAGGTTGAGCTACATAGAACTCTTCATCAATTTTCCCATATAAGAAAGCACACTTGACATCCATTTGATAGACTGTGAACTTCTTATATGAGGCATAGGCTAGAAATACTCTTATGGCTTCAATCCTTGCAACTGGTGCAAAAACTTCATCATAATCTATCCCTTCTTCTTGAGTATAAACTTGTGCAATCAGCCTTGCTTTATTTCTCATAATTATACCTCTATCATCTAGTTTATTTTTGAAGAGCCACCTTGTGCTAATTGGATGTTGACCTTCAGGTGGATCAACTAGATTCCAGACTTTCTGCTTTCTGAATTGTTGAAGCTCTTTCTGCATAGCTTCAATCAAGCTATTATCTTTTAATGCAGTTGTGATATTTGGAAGAACCACTTATGAAAGAAAACAAGTGAAGAGACAAATGTTTGAAGCTCCCCCTTGGCTTCTTGTAGTTCTTTCATTAAGATCACCAATAATGTTGTCCATTGGATGAGTCTTATGAATTCTTGTTGTTGGAATAGACTCAACTGGAATAGATGATCCCAAGTTAGTCATATTCATTGATGAAGAGGGACCCAAATGAGATGAGGAATTTATGAAATAATCAAATAGTTCATCATGTGGATCATCTGAAGCTAAATGATATCCCTCCTCATTTTGTACATCAGCTACATTGTGAACGCCTTCCGCAGGAACATCTACGGATGTGTTTTGAACTTTCGCAGGAGTTACAGGAACATCTATGGATGGTGTTTGTTGATCTGATAGCATCGATTCTTTGGAATGTAATGGAGAATATCCAGTGTGTGGAATATCTACTTATGTGGATAGAGCATCTGTTGATGCGATATCCATATCTCCGAATGTAGAACACTCATCTGCGGATGCTGAGTTAGCAGCTGCTGATGTAGTGTTTTCATCTGAGGATGTAGATCTATTTGGCTGGTCTTGTGTTGCATTATTAGCATGATTTGTAGTTCCTTGTTCAATAACACTTGAAGTTTGAATTCTTGGAGGATCTGCAGATAATGACACTTCATTCATGTTTGGAGGAACAAACGGATAGCATGTATCCGCAGAACCTACAGTATTCAAATAACCAGAGTTAAATAAGTCTGTGAGTGCATCTATATCAAACAACCATGATGATCCTTTAACAGATTTTGGAAATAACGATTCAATAAATGACACATTAGGTGTTTCTTCCATAATGTTTTGTTATGAAATGTAAATCCTATATGATTTAGATGTTGAAGAATATCTAACAAAGAAACCATCATAGGCTTTATCTAAAAACTTTCCCAATTGTTCTTTTGTGTTTAAAACAGATACATGACACCCAAAAGCTCTAAGATATCCTATGTAAGGTTTTCTTTTAAATAAAAGCTCATATGGTGTTTTGTTATGTTCTGCAGGACCGGTGAAGGGTATGCACTTACAACACAACAACACAATGAGGAGAGTTGCTTAGAACACTTAACAGATCAAATAGGGAACTGGTTAACTTGTTAATGAAAGATGCTAAGAACACAAGTAAAAGTGAGACATAACAAGATTGCAAAACAACACAAGTATTTGGTTTTCAAGAATGTTGTATATTGCTTCTCAAGTTCTATTACAAGTTACAAAGCATCAATAGAAAGTTACAAGTACTTGAGATAGCTGGATACAATTGACTAGACAACTACAAAATCAAATGTAGAGTCAAAAGGCATATCTGCCTTTTGACTTGTGACTATGACATGACATAGCTCACATCCTAATATATTACAAAAAGGATAAAAATACATAAAGTAGAAAGCATGGACTCAAGACCTCAATGTATAGTTACCAAAAGCATGGACCTTTCACCAACTCATGTAAGTTGGTGACTTTACAGAGTTGCAGCGGAAAGGTGGTCCAGCTTTATGGTAAAGTACATCAGATAAAGGCATATCTCTAAAAGTCTTCGTAAGAAATCTGTCTTCACTCTTTCTCTTCGGAAGACTTTGTCTTTGAAGCTTCGGAAGACTTCACTTTTGGCTTCGGAAGATGTTGGTCTTGGCTTCAGAAGATTTTACACTTAGAATATTTCTAGTTCATGGTGTAAAACTTCCGAAGCATTTCTACTTCTGTTCTTTAGTGCATGCTTGCAGAGAGACTTTGGATGTTTTGGCGGCATCAGACTTATAGGAATCCTTACATGTTCTTTGACAATCAATGTCCTGTTTTGAACATTGCATGTTGTGTTCACTGCTTCGGCCCAAAAGGTGATTGACAATTATGAATCAGCTAGCATTGTTCTTGCTACTTCATTCAGAATTCTGTTTCTTCTCTCAACAAATCCATTTTGTTGTGGAGTTCTTGGTGCACTGAATTTCCTTGCAATGCCTTTAATCCTGCAAAAAGAATCTAAGACAGTATTCACAAATTCAGATCCATTGTCACTCCTAAAAATTTTAAATTTTAGATCAAGTTGATTTTCAATTTTAGTGACAAACTCCATTAATGTTTCTGATGTTTCACTCTTTTGTTTTAAGAAAAAGACCCATGTGAATATAGTGAAATCATCCACCACCACCAAACAATATTGCCTTTTTCCAATGCTGATCACATTGGTTGGACCAAAAAGATCCATGTGAAGCAATTTGAGTGGTGTTGTGTTTGTATTGATAATTTTGGATTTATGTGAAACCCTATGTTGTTTTTCTTTATAACATGAAGGATAATAATTTGAACAATAAAATTCTTTCTTTGACAGTCCAATGACTAAGTCATTTTTCCCCAATTTATTCATATTCTTCATGTTGGAATGAATAAACCTTCTATGCCACAACTGAGATTCATCTTCTGATGACTTAAATAGTAGGCATGTTTCATTGCTTGTGAGTGCAGTATTGTTTATATTCAAAACATATGTGTTTTCTTTTCTTGATGCTTTAAGAAGGATCCAGTCTTCTGGAATTGAAAAACCTGGCTTAAGAATGTAACAGTTAGAGTTATCAAATAATATGGTATAATTTTGATCACAAATTTGAGACACACTCAGTGAATTATATTGTAAATTTTCACAATAATTTACTTTCTCAAATTTGAGCACACCATTAGTTACCATTCATTCACCAACAGTTTACCTCCCTTCTTATCCCCACCAAATGCCACATAAGAGGCATTTTTATGTTTGAAGTCATAGAGAAGAGAACAGTTTCCTATCATATGCCTGAAACAACCACTGTCAACATCCCACTTGTTGTCAGCTCTCCATGTTTGTTCCTGCACACATAAAGAAATCAGTTAGAATTGGGAACCCAAGCCTTAACTATCTTGGGTTCTCCAGTTGTGTCTAAAATTATAACTCCCTCATGAATGAGTCTTGTAACATATCGTATTCTTGTTAACTAAAAGTTAGTTTTGTTTATTATGTAAGGACCATTGTTGTCAATATGAAACTTATGGTATAGTCATGCCTATTTCCTTGTTTGTTTTTAATTCTTTTTAATAAATAATAATAACCTTAATGATAATAGTAATAATACTATTAACAATAATAATAATAATAATAATAATAATAATAATAATAATAATAATAATAATAATAATAATAATAATAATAATAATAATAATAATAATAATAATAGTAATAATAAAAAGTTATTATGATAATACTAGTAATAATAACCACAATAATAGTAATAATGATAATAATAATATTGTTACAAATAACAATAATTTGTAAAAAATTATTAAAATTTCAAATGCTTAAAACTTAAATTAATTAAGTTAAGGGGCTTGTTTGTTATTTTATAAACTTTGAAAGAAGTTTTAAGCATAAAATAACACAACTCAAACTACAAGGACCATTTCTGTAAAATTATTAAACCCAAACCCCCTTCCCCCTCTAAACCCGTTTTTCCATCAGGAGCTCCGGCCAAACTCCGGCCGAGCTCCGGCCACCTCATAACCCCAATTTTGGTCGTTTCTTGATCCAAAAACCGTCCCGAACCCCTCTAGAGCATGATTCGAACCTAAAGACAACAATTAATCGCATTTAAACATCGGTTAATAAGCTTAATCAAACATGTAACCGACGCCTTAAACCCCACAGCCGTTCGAGCCTTAAACACCAATAATAACTCAATTAATTCAACCAGATCGAACGTTTATCTACCTTTAATCGAATACAACTTCCAATTTCTCCTGAAACACACAAAATTCACACTGTCGATTAACCATTGTAACCACGACCTGCTCTATACTCGAACACCAACCTCCGGACTTCAAGACCTGAAATTGATAGAGGGTTTTTGCTCACCAAGGTCCTTGGAAGCTTTCTGTAACACGGATTTGATTATTGTGGTCGTTTGCAACTTGAACCAGTCTTAGCATAGTCGCGACTGTTCTTCGATTGTTCATTGTCAATTCGATATCAATCGGGTAAGTTAAATACATCAACGGACTCGGTTTTTTATGAGGGGAACAAAAGCCCAAACTTAATTGGGTTCACAATGTTGTTTTGATCTTCAATTTGGGGCTAAACGAATCTAGGGTTCTTAAGGATTTGGGGGTTTTTGCTTAAGTTTGTATTTAAGATATAAAACGCGGTATCTATCGCAGCTGAGGCCTATGGTTCACTGGTTACCTGCTAACATCCAAACCTTGAGGTCCCGGGTTCGAACCCGGCCCCCCTCAACTATATTTTTTTTTGTTGTTTTCAGCCTTAAAAAAACGAAAATATAAATAATTTCTGAAAAATGTTAAAATTAACTTTGTAAACTTAAATTATTTTTAAAGTCATTTTATTTATTTCTGTAAATTTATTCCTTTAAATATTTAAATATGTCTATAAAACAAAGATTTGTATTTAGTTATTTTTTTATATAAATAGATTCTAAACAATGATTTAAAGCATTAAAATCATTATTGGTTCAAATGTCACTTTTAATTATTGATTAAGATCATCATTTTTACAAATAAATTTACACTTTATAATGGAGTTACGTAAATTTTTATAAGTAATTTAAGAATTCATTTTTTTTATAAACTACTTAATTGGTGTGATTTTCTTAAATTAAAATGAAAGTGGTTATTTTTGTTATTAGCCTATTTATCACAATCCTAAATTTCCCCTTTGAAACCCTAGATCGTGTTTAAACGTAAATCATATTAGTAAACTTAAACTTGTAATGTGTATACGTTTAGGTACCTTGTAAAAGAATTCGTTGGAACATCGTTAATTTCTGTAATCATCTTATACACATATACGTCATGTGAGTTCTCCATGCCCCTTTTTACTTTATTTCACACCTTTTGGGGTGAAACATGTTAACCTTATAAACTTACACTTGTAAACATCTTGATACTTGTAAATGCACATGCAATTCATCTTTACCTTTTTGTCATGGTTATTTGTGTTATTGTAAGTCTTATATGAGATACATATTTTGTTTACAATCATTAACTATTGCTAGCCTAGCGACGTCTTAGATCTTTGGGCCTGACAAGCCTATTTGGTGCTAAAACCGATGTATTGCCGACTCCTGATGACGTATGCTTGTTCATCATGGGAACCGAATACACTTAGCCAATCACATATACTTGTAATCAAGTCGAGGTTTGGTTGTAACGATATGTGTTCTATAAACTTGCTAACTCATAACCTATGACATGAATTACTACTTGTAAACTTTGATATTTTATGTATGAAAACCCTTGGAAACTCACCAACTTTATAGTTGACCTTTTATTTTTATCATGTTTCAAGAAATGCCCAAGTTTAAAGTGATCAAATGAAGCTTGCAATAAACTAGGATTTGGACCTAGTTAAATGAATAAGATGACTATGTTATGTTTTGCTTAGTTTGGAAATTATTTCATGTTTGAGACTTTTGTTTGTACTTTCTTTTGAAACTTATAATTTTAATATTTACATTTAAATATAGCGTTATGTGGCTGTGAACAATCTTAACCCTCACATCTCGACGATTCCGCCGTCAAGGTTGGGGTGTGACAGATTGGTATCAGAGCCCATAACTATAGGGATTTAGGTTATTAGAAATGGTGACCTAGACTATAGTTTATGCATGAACCTTATATAATAACATTTATATTCTTGTAAATATGCATATTGTTTGTATGCTACACAATGCTATGCCTTCTTATGTGCAACTTGATGCCTTAGCATAGGATTGCCTTGTAAATGTTTAAACTTTGTTATTTGTCTCCCCAAATTTATCTTTGACTCTTTAATTCTCCCCGACGACTGAAACTTTCCTAAACTTATTATCGACGACATGTGGAATCTTCACTTATTATCGTGGGTTTAATTCCTTAGACTTTATGCCTAATCTATGAAAACTCATCAAGGTCTTGATTTCATGAACCTAAGAAATTTGTGTGACTCATAGACACCTGTATCCTGGTTTTCCTGGCAAAAGGCCTTCAGGCTAAGGCAAGCATTTCGCATAAATCCTATGGGACTAGTTATGCTTACCTGGGGATTTTTGGGATGAGTGATAAACTATGGTCAACATACACAAGTTTCTAAGGCGAATGGATCAATTTATCTTGACGTGTCAACGTTTCCAAATGGTAATGCGTTACCAAATGGAACCATTCCATGTGCCTTATAACTCTTGACTTATCCTTGTTTAAAATATACTCCTTGTTATTCTCTTTCTCGTGTCTAACTCATTTTGTATATTCCAGCATGTCTCGTCATCATGGAAAGCGTGGAAGTTCCGACCGTAAGCTAGCCGTCATGATCGCATGACAAATGGCCGCCGTTATCCCGACCATGGTTGCTGAACTCAATAGTACTTTGATGACCAACGCTAGCAACAACAACAATGGCAATGGTCAAGGTGAAAATAGTACGAATCAAAGGCGCAACAATCAAACCTGCACTTTCAAGCACTTTAGCTCATGCAAGCCCACTAGTTTTATTGGCAAAGAAGGAGCCACTGGTCTTCTTGAAAGGTTCGAGAGCATGGAGAATACTTTTGTCAATTGTGAGTGTCTCGAGACACTCAAGGTTCATTATGCCACTAGTATGTTCCAACAAAGGGCACTTACCTGGTGGAATAGCGAGAAGAGAAATCGAGGAGCTGAAGCTGTGTTAGCACTTACCTAGGAAGAGTTCAAGAACATTGCCATCGCGAAGTTCTGCCCGAGGAGTGAACTACAAAAATTGGAGGAGGAATTCTGGAACTTGAAGCAAGATGGTGGTGACCATTTGGCCTACTCAACTAGGCATCATGAGTTGAGTATACTACTGCCCCATATGGTCGATACTGTCCCCTGCAACATCGAGAAGTTCATCAAGGGTGTACCACCCCAAATTCAAGATGCTGTGGTGGGTAGCCGACCCACAACCTTGGAAGAAGCCATTACTATCACCTCTCAACTCATCGAGAATCATATACGAGCGGGCACCATGTCTGTGAAGGGTGCAAAGAACGTGGAAAAGACGGCTACCAAGACCGTTAAGGAGACTAAAGCTGAACCGTCTCACAACAACGACAACAACAAGAAGCGCAAGTTCACACCAGCACCCAATTATGCTGTGGGTGCACCCAAACAATCTCAAAGACAACTTGTACCTGTGGCTGCACCTGTGGCACAAGTGCTTGGGGCTAGGGCCTATGCTGGTCCTCTACCTATGTGCAACACATGTAGGTACCATCATCCGGGGAATCAATCGTGCCGCATCTGCACCTTATGCGGTAAATATGGTCACTTGGTGGCAATTTGTCACCGAGCACCTAATAATGTCGCGATGGTCACAAACCGTGTTTGCTACAACTGTGGGGAACCTGGTCATTTTCGCCCACAATGCCCTCGTCTTGTGGGTAATGTTCCACAAGCCCGAGGACGTGCGTTCAACGTTACTGCAAATCAAGCACAAGCAAACAACGATGTGGTGAATGGTATGTTAACTTACCCTTAACTTTTGTGACCTAATTCTTTTCATGCGTTGCCTGTATCGTTAAATACCTTTAAAATTGAACATGTATGTTTCTTATTAATAACACTTAGGCCTACGTCTTATTCGATTCTGTAACCGGTAAGAGTTTTGTATCATTAGAGTTTGAACCCATTCTTGCTAAGCCACATACGAAACTAGAAAGACCTCTCACCGTTGAAGTCGCCGATGGAGAACCGATCACCGTTGATATCGTTATCCGTGATTGTATTTTGAGTCTCGACGCACATGATTTCCTTATCGATCTTATTCCTATGAAACTTGGAAGCTTTGACGTCATCATTGGTATGGATTGGTTAGCCAAACACCATGCCGAGATCATTTGTTTCGAGAAGTGCATTCGTATACCATTACCCTCTAGAGATACATTGAAAGTGTTCGGTGAAAAATCTTCCAAAGGGCTTAAACTCATGTCTTGATCCCAAGCCCGAAAGTGCTTAAGCAAGAATTATATGGCATTCTTGGCTTATGTGGTCAACACGAAAGTCAAAGGGAAAGATCTTAAGGATGTCCCAATCGTACGAGACTTTCCTGAAGTGTTTCCCGATGACCTTAGTTGCTTACCTCCCGTGCATGAAGTCGAGTTTAAAATTGAGTTGATTCCGAAAGCAAACCCCGTGGCTAAGTCACCATATCGACTTGCACCATCGGAAATGAAAGAACTCTCTAGTCAACTTCAAGAATTATCTAAGAAGGGATTCATTCGTCCTAGCTCTTCGCCTTGGGGTGCACCTGTTCTATTCGTAAAGAAGAAAGATGGATCGTTTCATATGTGCATCGACTATTGTGAGCTTAACAAGCTTACCATTAAGAACGTTATCCTCTTCCTCGTATCGATGACTTGTTTGATCAACTTCAAGGAGCCGCTATTTTCTCGAAGATCGATTTACGTTCTGGTTATCATCAATTACGAGTCCATGACGATGATATCCTAAAGACTGCATTCTGTACTCGATATGGGCATTATGAGTTCATGGTTATGCCTTTTGGTTTAACAAATGCTCCTGCTATCTTCATGGATCTTATGAATCGAGTATGCAAGCCTTATCTTGATAAGTTCGTGATTGTCTTTATTGATGACATACTTATCTATTCCAAATCTCACACCGATCATGAGCTACATCTACGACAAGTTCTTGAGTTGTTAAAGAAAGAGCAATTGTATGCGAAGTTCTCAAAGTGTGAGTTTTGGCTCGAGGAAGTTCAATTTCTAGGACACGTGGTGAATAGCCAAGGAATTCACGTTGACCCTGCAAAGGTGGAAGCTGTGAAGAATTGGTGTGTTCCTACAACTCCAACCGAAGTTCGTTCTTTTCTTGGTCTTGCTGGTTATTATCGGCGACTCATTGCCAACTTTTCGAGGATCGCGAAGTCGCTCACTTCTTTGACTCAAAAGAACAAACCATTCGAGTAGGGGTCCGAGCAAGAGGAAGCCTTTGAAACGTTAAAGCACAAGTTGTGCAATGCTCCTATCTTGACCCTACCCGATGGAAACGACGATTTCACCGTGTATTGTGATGCATCTAAACAAGGCCTTGGTTGTGTTCTCATGCAACAAGGAAAGGTCATAGCTTATGCATCAAGACAATTGAAGGTCCATGAGGTGAATTACACAACACACGATCTCAAGCTTGGTGCCGTGGTATTTGCCTTGAAGATTTGGAGACATTACCTTTATGGTACACAATGCATAGTCTACACCGATCACAAAAGCCTTCAACACGTTTTTAATCAAAAAGATCTCAATATGGGACAACATCGTTGGGTGGAGTTGATTAGTGATTACGATTGTGACATTCGTTATCATCCTAGTATTGCAAATGTTGTAGCCAATGCACTAAGCCGAAAGATTCATAACAAGATGATCTCATTCCAAGAAACTCGCGATCGAAGACAATGGTTTGACACTTTGGGCGAGTTCGATACTGAGATTCGACTAGATGTCAACGAGACTACTGTACTGCTACAAAACTTGAGAATATATAGTGACATCGAGTCTAGTATCTTGGAGGCTCTACAAGTGGTGCAACAAGAAGGAAGGATGAAGGATGAACCGGAGCATAATCTTCTAACTTAATTGGAAACGAAATCCAATGGTTTAATGTATTTCGCAAATCGAATTTGGGTTCCAAACCGTGATAACCTTCGAATCTTTATCATGAACGAAGCTCATCAAACTCGTTATTCTATTCATCCTGGCTCTGATAAGATTACATGGACCTACATGGTCAATATTGGTGGCCTGGAATGAAGAAAGACATAACGACTTATGTAGCTAAGTGTCTCATGTGTACGAAGGTTAAAGCCGAACATCAACGTCCAAGTGGATTACTTGAACACCCGAGATTCCTATGTGGAAATGGGAACACATATCCATGGACTTCATAACTAAGCTACCCCGAATCTCGTGGACATGATAGCATATGGGTGATCGTTGACCGATTGACCAAATCGGCACATTTTATACCCATACGTGACACTTACAAGACATCAAGGTTGGCTCGTATATACGTTGATGAAATTGTAAGTCGTCATGGGGTACCTCTGCACATCATATCCGACCGAGACGCTCGTTTCACTTTACACTTTTGGTCGTCTATGCAAGAACTCTTGGGTACTCAATTGGATCTAAGCACGGCTTACCATCCTCAAACTGATGGTCAAACCGAGCGAACGATCCAAACCTTGGAGGATTTGCTACGCCTTTGTGTCCTTGACTTTGGTGGTGATTGAGATACGCATCTACCGCTCACGGAATTTTCGTATAACAATAGTTATCACTCGAGTATCAAGATGGCACCGTTCGAAGCACTTTATGGTCGCAAATGCCGTTCACCGATCTGCTAGACCGACATTGGTGAAAACTTCATCACTGGTCCTGAACTTATACAAGAAACGACCGATAAAGTCTCTATAATCCGCAAGAACCTTGAAGTGGCAAGAAGTCGACAAAAGAGCTATGCTGATAAGCGACGTAAGCCATTGGAATTCCAAGTTGGGGAGATGGTTCTTCTTAAGGTTTCACCGTGGAAAGGTGTTGTTCGCTTTGGAAAGAAGGGTAAACTGGCTTCGAGATTTGTAGAACCTTTCAAAATCCTGAAAAGGATTAGGAGAAAAGGATTGGGAAAGTGGCTTATAAACTGTAACTACCTTCCGACCTTAGTGGAGTTCATCCTGTGTTCCGCGTCTCAAATTTGAGAAAGTGCTTGGTTGACGAAAGTCTGCATGTTCCGTTGGAAGACATCCAGATCGACAAGTCATTGCACTTTGTTGAGAAACCAGTTGAGATCATGGATCGCATTATGAAGAAGACTAGAACCACAACAACCCCAATCATCAAGGTTCGTTGGGAGAATAAGCGTGGCGCTGAATTTACTTGGGAGCGTGAAGAGCAGATGAAGAAGAAGTACCCGTTTTTATTCGTATAGTTTCATTCTTAATTTCGGGACGAAATTCTTTTAAGTTGGGGAGACTGTAACATCTCGTATTCTTGTTAACTCAACTAAAAGTTAGTTTCGTTTATTATGTAAGGACCATTGTTGTCAATATGAAACTTATGGTATAGTCATGCCTATTTTCTTGTTTGTCTTTAATTCTTTTTAATAAATAATAAAAACCTTAATGATAATAGTAATAATACTATTAACAATAATAATAATATTAGTAATAATAATAATAATAGTAATAATAAAAAGTTATAATGATAATACTAGTAATAATAACCACAATAATAGTAATAATGATAATAATAATATTGTTACAAATAACAATAATTTGTAAAAAATTATTAAAATTTTCAAATGCTTAAAACTTAAATTAATTAAGTTAAGGGGCTTGTTTGTTATTTTATAAACTTTGAAAGAAGTTTTAAGCATAAAATAACACAAATCAAACTACAAGGACCATTTCTGTAAAATTATTAAACCCAAACCCCCTTCCCCCTCTAAGCCCGTTTTTCGGAAAGAGCTCCGGCCAAACTCCGGCCGAGCTCCGGCCACCTCATAACCCTAATTTTGGTCGTTTCTTGATCCAAAAACTGTCCCGAACCCCTCTAGAGCATGATTCGAACCTAAAGGCAACAATTAATCGCATTTAAACGTCGGTTAATAAGCTTAATCGAACATGTAACCGACGCCTAAAACCCCACAGCCGTTTGAGCCTTAATCACCAATAATAACTTAATTAATTCAACCAGATCGAACGTTTATCTATCTTTAATCGAATACAACTTCCAATTTCTCCTGAAACACACAAAATTCACACATTCGATTAACCATTGTAACCGCGACCTACTCTATACTCGAACACCAACCTCCGCACTTCAAGACCTGAAATTGATAGAGGGTTTTTGCTCACCAAGGTCCTTGGAAGCTTTCTGTAACACGGATTTGATTATTGTGGTCGTTTGCAACTTAGACCAGTCTTAGCATAGCCGCGACTGTTCTTCGATTGTTCATTGTCAATTCGATATCAATCGGGTAAGTTAAATACATCAACAGACTCGGTTTTATGAGGGGAACAAAAGCCCCAAACTTAATTGGGTTCACAATGTTGTTTTGATCTTCAATTTGGGGCTAAACGAATCTAGGGTTCTTAAGGATTTGGGGGTTTTTGCTTAAGTTTGTATTTAAGATTTAAAACGCGATACCTATCGCGGCTGAGGCCTATGGTTCACTGGTTACCTGCTAACATCCAAACCTTGAGGTCCCGGGTTCGAACCCGGCCCCCCTCAACTATATTTTTTTTGTTGTTTTCAGCCTTTAAAAAAAAAGGAAATATAAATAATTTCTGAAAAATGTTAAAGTTAACTTTGTAAACTTAAATTATTTTTAAAGTCATTTTATTTATTTCTGTAAATTTATTCCTTTAAATATTTAAATATGTCTATAAAACAAAGATTTGTATTAAGTTATTTTTTTATATAAATAGATTCTAAACAATGATTTAAAGCACTAAAATCATTATTGGTTTAAATATCACTTTTAATTATTGATTAAGATCATCATTTTTACAAATAAATTTACACTTTATAATGGAGTTATGTAAATTTTTATAAGTAATTTAAGAATTCATTTGTTTTATAAACTACTTAATTGGTGTGATTTTCTTAAATTAAAATGAAAGTGGTTATTTTTGTTATTAGCCTATTTATCACAATCCCAAATTTCCCCTTTGAAACCCTAGATCGTGTTTAAACGTTAATCATATTAGTAAACTTAAACTTGTAATGTGCATACGTTTAGGTACCTTGTAAAAGAATTCATTGGAACATCGTTAATTTCTATAATCATCTTATACACATATACGTCATAGTGAGTTCTCCATGCCCCGTTTTACTTTATTTCACACCTTTTGGGGTGAAACATGTTAACCTTATAAACTTACACTTGTAAGCATCTTGATAATTGTAAATGCACATGCAATTCATCTTTACCTTTTTGTCATGGTTGTTTGTGTTATTGTAAGTCTTATATGAGATACATATTTTGTTTACAATCATTAACTATTGCTAGCCTAACGACGTCTTAGATCTTTGGGCCTGACAAGCCTATTTGGTGCTAAAGCCGATGTATTGCCGGCTCCTGATGACGTGTGCTTGTTCATCATGGGAACCAAATACACTTAGCCAATCATATATACTTGTAATCAAGACGAGGTTTGGTTGTAATGATATGTGTTCTATAAACTTGCTAACTCATAACCTATGACATGAATTGCTACTTGTAAACTTTGATATATTATGTATGAAAACCCTTGGAAACTCACCAACTTTATATTTGACCTTTTATTTTTATCATGTTTCAGAAAATGCCCAAGTTTAAAGTGATCAAATGAAGCTTGCAATAAACTAGGATTTGGACCTAGTTAAATGAATAAGATGACTATGTTATGTTTTGCTTAGTTTGGGAATTATTTCATGTTTGAGACTTATGTTTGTACTTTCTTTTGAAACTTATAATTTTAATATTTACATTTAAATATAGCGTTATGTGGCTGTGAACAATCTTAACCCTCACATCTCGACGATTCCGCCGTTAAGGTTGGGGTGTGACAAGTCTTGATGTTTCAGTATTAATTTTAGACTCAATTGATTAGTTATGTGTTATTTGTGGTGAGGATGATTCTGCTGAAGATGAGCTAGTGGAACTTTGTTCTTGTTTCTCAATCTTTTCTTCATTCACCTTTTCTTTGTTTATTTGCTGCTTTGATTTTGATGATGAACCTTGATTGTAGAAAGTTTCACCATCCTTTGATTTTGAATGTGGTATGTGAGTACCCTTTTCAAAATGATCAAAGAATGTATTATCAGTATTTGCTTTCTTATCTATCAAATCCACCTTTTTGTGAGATGTTTTGAGTTGCTGATGTGGTTTCTCTTTCTTCAGAGGTTTACCATCAGCATATGTTTTCTTCTTTGTCTTTGGTAACTTTTGTTTTTGCTGCTGCTTCTTTGCTTTTGAATCTTCTTGACTATCATTGGATTGAGAGTCTGATTCAGCCTTCTCAGGTTGTTGCTTCTTAGTGCTCTTTGTCTTGTTCTTTTTGTTAAAATAACATTTCTTGGTGGAATGGTTATTTTTGTTACAAATTGCAAAATGTTTGTTAAAGTAACAATCAGAAGTCATGTGATTGTTCATATTACAAATAGAGCAATAACTGCTGAAGTAACAGTCTTTAGTGTTGTGATTTTTCATATCACACCATTTGCAATACTTTTCCTCTGATTTATTTTCGGAGTCAACCACTTTATTCTTCTTTTGATCCCTTTGAGCCTTCAATTCTTTTTCAAACTATGCAGTTGATGAATTCTTCCCCCCTCCTTGACATATGTCAAAGGATTCTTGTTTAACATCCGCTGATTTCTGTTGCTTAAGATTCACCACTTATTGTCTTCTTCTTGTTGGTTGCTGCCTTTGGCTTTCGTCGATCTTCTACTGACGCAGTAGATTTGTTCTTCTGCAGATCTGCTACTGATGAAGAATGTTTTCTTCTTCTGGAGAAGTTCTGCTGATTGTGGTTGCTTTCCCTTTTTTATAGAAGATGTGTCTGCTTATTCAGTAGATGTGCACTTCTCATTAACTTCAGTTGAGGGTTATTGTTGCTTGTGAAGTTCTTGAAGTCCTTCATTCAAATGAGCTATTCTATTGCAAATAGTTTTCAACATGTTTCTTTGCTTAAGAGGATAAGGTAGCTTGGTTTCTTCAAGGACTTTGGGAATGATTGGTTCAAATGAAACATTCTTGCCAATATCCATTTCATCCGCACATTTATCATCATGTCATCAGAATCATCCAAGTCATCACATTCATCAAAGTCAAATTCCAAGTCATTTTGTTTGACTTGTTCAGATTCAGAAGACTCGGTTTCACTCACCTCAGATTCATTGTTAATTACTGGTTGATTAGATTTTGATTCAAACTTAGTGCATGGCACAAAATGATTTGACAAACTGTTTGTCATTGTTTAAGGTAAAGTTGTATAGTTATCATTCAGAGGGGATGCAATAGCATTGTATCCCAACCCATATATGTTCTTTAATTAAATATAAGAATTTAATAATTTCTCATATTGCTAAGATGAAAGTTGAAACTTCTGTAGTTTCACTTAAGTTGATGCATGATCAGCCATAGATTTTGTTAAGGAAGTGGTCAGATGCTCAACTTGGGCTTTTAAACTGTAATTTTTTGAAACAAGTTTATCTAAATCTTTCTATAAAGAGTTAATTTTAATTTGATATAGTTTATGCTCTCTTACATGAGATTCATTTAAAATCATTGTTTCTTTTACTATGTCAGCCAGTTGTTAAGCATGGACTCTATATCTTTCAACTTCCTCCACACATAATGATGAACACAGTCTATCTCTTACCTCTCTATCCATAGGTGGGACTTTGTTCTCCATGTTGGCCATTAGAGCTTGATTCTGTTCTAACATTTCCTTCTGATACATGCTCCAGTCACAAGTTCCATCTTCTAAAATGATCAACCCAGTTTCTTTTGAATTACTAGGCCCTACTGATGCATTTGTGGCTGCTAGGGCTGAGTTGGTTAGCTGAGGTTGTCTGAAAGATCTTTGAGATGTTGTTAATTGATGAGATTGATGTTGATGAGACTGATGTTGCTGATTTTGTCTCATTTCCAGAGTTGATTGTTGATTACATTCTCTTGAGAAGTTCCCATAGAGATTGCATTTCAAACATCTCACTTTTGACTTATCAACACCAATTTTAGTTGTTTTACTTGCTGCAGCCAAATTTTTGTTTCTTCTCAGGTACTGTTTGGCTCTATAAGCAATCATTGCTATTTGCCACTGAAGATCCATTTCCTCTACTACATCTGGATGAAGTTCTTCCGGGTCTTGTTGGCAGATGTTGGTAGGTGTTAAAGAGCTTCCCAAGTAAGCTTGAAAGCTCGAGCTGAAAGCTACAAATGCTGCTTTTTGTTCTTCAGAGTCCAGAATCATAGTGATGGGCTCTACTTGATTGTTTTTTGATGAAGACTTTACTGATGATGTAGATGCATCTTTTCACTCATCAGGTCTTCCTTTTTCTTTTTCTGATTTAGTTTGAGAAGATTTCTTTGAAGGCTTTGAAGCATAAAAACTTACTTCTTCTTCATCTTCAGTCAAAGTACAAGAGTTGTCATTATCATTGTTAGAAATAAAAGCACTTCCAACACTTTTGGTTTCTTTAAAATGATAAGGAGTGACATGTGTTCTCACACTTTTGTTTCTTGACTTTTCATCCATTTCAAGAGCTTCAACTTTAGCCACCAATGTATCTAAACCAGTGGTTTTAAGATCAAGGTTGTTCTTGAACATGGACACAGTTTGCTTCCAGCTTTCAAGCAAAGTATGAAGAATCTTTTTGTTTAATTCCTCATTGGTATACTTCAACTCCAAGATGTTCATCTTGGTTACCAATTGCATAAACCTGTGAAGTTATTGAGGAATTGATTCACCCTCAATATGATAAAATCTTTCATATTGTGAGCGAAGAGTATCCTTCCTAATGCTTCTGATTTCATCACTCCCTTCACAGAGTGTATGAAGTATCTTCCACAAGGAATTTGTTGTTTTATAGTTCTCACACCTGATTAGTATTTTTTCAGGTAAAGCCATACTAAGCAGACTGTATGCTCTAATATCGACTTTAACCTTTTTAACATCCTCAGGTGATAGATCTTTTGTACTTATTTGATTATTGTCATTATAATCCGGCCCAAGAGCGGGTGGAATATAAGGACCTTCAGTTATTGATACCCATAAGTCAGAATTAGTATAATTCTCATGATTCTTGAACTTGATTTTCCAGGATTTAAAATCCGCTTGTGTTTCCAACTTTGGAGGTTGGTATGGTGATCCACCGACAAAGTTACTCATTGTTAGATCTAGGGTCAATAGATCTAGCTCATTTTGTATAGGCTTAGAACTTTAATCAAAACTTGTAATGAATATCTGTAATTCATTATTTGATGTATGCATTATGTATATATAGTTAACCCATATGTGTGTTGATTTATGTGCATGATTGCAGGTACAAACATTATAATTGGTGAATTACTGAAATTGACCAAGTGTAAGAAACATCTACGGATGAACATTTTGTTCTTCCGTAGATATGTTTCTTACAAGTAACAAACATCCGAAGATCCTCTACGGATGAACAATCAACTCTAGAGTTCAAGTGAAGTCAATCAAAGAGTTCAAGTGAAGACTCCTGCGGATGAGCAAACACCTTCGGAAGACAAAGTACCATTGGAAGACAAAGTACCTTCGGAAGACAAAGTACCTTAGGAAGAGCTGTTAAGCTGCGGAGTCCAAAACACTTGTATTTAAATAATACAAGTGTTACAAGTCAACAAGTTAACAAGTCAACATGACAATTTCAAATCCCAAGAGATCCGGTGTTTCCCTAACTGTAACACGTGTGCTTATAAATATGGATCCTAGGTTTCACATCAAATGACGAACACCAATACACGACCAACCAGACGACAAACACAAACATCACATCGATTCACACAATCAATCAAACATAAACCCTAGCAGCCGTCACATCAACATCAACACGTTCAAAGCACTTATTATTCATATCATTCATTATTTATTCATTGTGTTCGTTTGAATCAAATCCGTAACCATTAATCAGTTTTAATGAAATACGTTTGAATCAAATCCTGTTTGATTATTAATTGTGTTCATATCATTGTGTTCGTCATAATCATCATTCATTATATTTGATATTTATTAATTAAACAATTAAACAAGGTTAATGTTGATATCGCAAACATTAACTTGATTTCCTTTAACATTGATAATTCCTGATTGCGATCCTTGGATTCACAAGTGGTATTAGAGCCAAGTGCTCATTGCTTTAGATCGATTGATCTATCAGTGTTAATGGTGTTGAATTGTTTGCTTGTTTCACTGGATTTTTCAGTTTTTGCTGATTAGATCTACTGTTTTTAAGCAAATCGTTTTTGTGTGAATCAATTAAAACAATGAATTGTCTTTCAGCGAGTACTGTTTCATTGCTTGATTAACTTAGATCAATATTCAAATCAATTGAATAGTAGATTTGGGTTATTGATTGACATTCATCAATTGTTCAAGTTTATTTGAACAAATACATTAACAAAATCTTTGATTTGATAAGATTGACTGATTTGTGACCACAATCGCTTAATTTTTGTTAATTGAGTTTTGTCCCTAATTAGTTCATTACTTAAAAGATACTCCACAATAGTTAAATCTTAGATTTCAACTAAACATGAGTAACTTTGGTGGATCATCATACCAACCTCCAAAGTTAGAAACAAAAGCAGATTTTAAATCCTAGAAAATCAAGTTCAGGAATCATGTGAATTATACAGATTCTGACTTATGGGTGTCAATAACTGAAGGTCCAAATATTCCACCCACTCTTGGGCCGGATTATAATGACAATAATCAACCCATAAGTACAAAGGATCTGTCACATGATAATGTTAAGAAGGTCAAAGTTGATATTAAAGCATACAGATTGCTTAGTATGGCTTTACCTGAAGAAATATTAATCAGGTGTGAGAATTATAAAACAGTAAATTCCTTGTAGAAGATTCTTCATACACTCTGTGAAGGGAGTGATGAAATCAGAAGCATAAGGAAGGACACCCTTCGTTCACAATATGAAACCTTTCATCATATTGAGGGAGAATCAATTCCTCAACAACTCCATAGATTTATGCAACTTGTAACAGAGATGAATATCTTGGAGTTGAAATATACAAATAAGGAATTAAACAAAAAGATGCTCCATACTTTGCCTGAAAGTTGGAAGCAAACTGTGTCCATGTTCAAGAACATCATTGACCTAAAAGCAACTGGTTTAGATACACTGGTAGCTAAAGTTGAGGCTCTTGAAATGGATGAAAAATCAAGAAACAAGAGTGTGAGAACACAAGTCTCACCTTATCACTTTAAAGAAACAAAAAGTGCTGGAAGTGCATTCATTTCCAACGATGATAGTGATAACTCTTGTACTTTGAGTGAAGATGAAGAGGAAGTAAGTTTCTATGCTTCAAAGCCTTCGAAGAAATCTTCTCAAAGTAAGTCAAGAAATGAAAAGGGAAGAACTGATGATAAAAGAGATACATCTGCATCATCAGCAAAGTCTTCATCAAATAACAACCAAACAGAGCCCATCACTGTCATTCTGGAGTCTGAAGAACAAAAAGCAGCCTTTACAGCTTTCAGTTCAAGTTTTCAAGCTTACCTGGGAAGCTCCTTAACATCTGCCAACATTTGCCAGCAAGACTTGGAAGAACTACATCCAGATGTAGTAAAGGAGATGGATCTACAATGGCAAATGGTAATGATTGCTTATAGAGCCAAACAATACCTTAGGAGAAATAAAAATTTGGCTGCAGCAAGTAAATCATCAAAGATTGGTGTTGATAAGTCAAAGGTAAGACGTTTCAAATGCAATCTCTATAGACATTTCTCTAGAGAATGTAATCAACAATCAAATCCTGACTTGACACAACATCAGCAACACCAGTCTCACCAACCATCATCATCTCAAAGATCTTTCAGACAACCATAACTGACCAACTGATCCCCACCAGCCACAAATACGTCAGCAGGAACAAGTAACTCTAAAGAAACTGGGTTGATCATACTTCAAGATGGAACCTGTGACTGGAGTATGTATGAGAAGGAAGTCTTGGAAGAAAATCAAGCTTTAATGGCTCACATGAAGAACAAAGTTCCACCCATGGCTAGAGAGGTAAGAGATAGGTTATGTTCATCAATATATGTTAAGGAAGTTGAAAGATATAAAGTCCATGCTCAACAACTGGCTGATAAAGTTAAAGAAACAATGATTTTGAATGAATCTCTGTAAGAGAACATAAATTATATCAAATCAAAATTAACTCTTTACAAAAGGATTTAGATAAACTGTTTCAGAAATTTACAGTTTAAAAGCACAAGTTGAGCATCTGAGCACTTTCTTAACTAAATCCATGTCTGATCATGCATCAACTAAAGTGAAACTTTAGAAATTTCAACTTTCATCTCAGCAATATGAGAAATTATTGAATTATCATATTGAATCAAAGAACAGGTATGGGTTGGGATATAATGTTGTTGCAACTCCTATAAACAATAATTACTCACCTTTACCTGAATCAATGACAAATAACTTGGCAAATCATTTTGTGCCAAGCATCGAGTTTGAAACAAACTCTAATCAACAAGTTGATCACAATGAAACTGAGGTGAATGAAACTGAGTCTTCTGAATCAGAAAATATTAAACAAAATGACTCCGAATTTGACTTTGATGAGTGTGATGACTTGGATGATTCTGATGGACATGATGATGATCAACTGGACATTGGTAAGACTGTTGCTTTTGAAACAATCATTCCCAAAGTTCTTGAAGAAACAAAGTTGATATATCCTCCAAAACAAAGAAACATGCTGAAGACTATTTGCAAGAGAATAGCTCAGCTAAATGAAGGTCTTCAAGAACTTCATCAGCAACAAAAACCTTCAAATGAAGAAATTGAAAAGTGTGCATCTACTGAGGAAGTACACACTTCTTCCGTAGAAAAAGGAAAGAAGAAACACTCAGCAGATCTTCAGCGGAAGAAGAAACCTTCTTCAGAAGAAGATCTGCGGAAAACCAAATCTACTGGTTCAGTAGATGATCTGCGGAAGGCAAAATCAGCAACAAACAAATCAAAGCCTCAAAAGCTAAAAAAGGATAAATCAACTGCAAAATTGGAGAAGGATGCAAAGCCTCAAAAGTTGACAAAGAATAAGAAAGTAAATGATCCTGATAAAGAATCAGAGGAAATGTATTGCAAATGGTGTGATATGTAAAACCACAATACTGAAGATTGTTACTTCAGTAGTTATTGTTCTATTTCTTATATGAACAATCACATGACATCTGACTGTTACTTCAACAAACATTGTGCTATTTGTAACAAAAATAACCATTCAACTCAAGAATGTTATTTCAACAAAAAGAACAAGACAAAGAGCACAAAGAAGAAACAATCTGATAAAGCTGAACAAGACATTCAATCTATTGATTGTGAAAAAGAATAAAAAACTAAGAAGAAGCAACAAAAACAAAAGCAAAAACCAAAGGAGAAAACATCCACTGATGTTCAACCTTCGAAGAAAAGAAAATCATTTCAGCAATCAAAAACACCTCACAAAAGGGTGGATTTGATTGAAAAAGAAACAAATGCTAATGATGCTTTCTTTGATAATTTTGAAAAGGGAACTCATGTACATCATTCAAAATCAAAAGATAATGATACTTTCAACAATCAAGATTCATTATCAAAACCAAAGCATCAAACCAACCAAAATAAGGTGAATGAAGAAGAGACTGAGAAACTAGAACCTAGTTCAACAACCCCATCTTCAACAGAATCATCCTCCCTCAAACAACACAGAATGAATCAATTAAAACTAAAATTAATTCTGAAACTTCAAGACTTATTCATGAAGGAGAAACAATTTTAGACACTGCTGGCAAACCCAAAATCATTAAGTCTTGGGTTGTCAATTCTAATTGATTTCTTTATGTGTGCAGGAACAATCTTGGAGAGCTAACAACAAGTGGTATGTTGACAGTGGTTGTTCCAGGCATATGACAGGAAACTGTTCACTTCTCCATGACTTCAAACATAAAAATGCCTCATATGTGGCATTTGGTGGGGATAAGAAGGGAGGTAAAATAGTTGGTGAAGGAATGGTAACTAATGGTGTACTCAAGTTTGAAAAAGTAAATTATTGTGAAAATTTGCAGTATAATCTATTGAGTGTATCTCAAATTTGTGATCAAAATTATACCACATTGTTTAATAACACTAATTGTTACATTCTTAAGCCAGGTTTTTCAGTTCCAAAATAATGATCCTTCTTAAAGCATCAAGAAAAGGAAACATATATGTTTTGGATACGAACAATACTTCACTCACAAGACATGAAACATGCCTCCTATCTAAGTCATCAGAAGATGATTCTCAATTGTGGCATATAAGGCTTGTTCATTCTAACATGAAGAACATGAATAAATTGGTGAAAAAATGACCTAGTAATTGGATTGCCAAAGAAAGAGTTTCATTTTTCAAACCATTGTCCTTCATGTTATAAAGGAAAACAACATAGAGTATCTCATAAATCCAAAATTATCAATACAAACACTACACCACTCAAATTGCTTCACATGGATCTGTTTGGAAAGAGGTAATATTGTTTGGAGATAGTGGATGATTTCACTAGATTCACATGGGTCTTTTTCTTAAAACAAAAGAGTGAAACATCCGAAACATTAATGGACTTTGTCATCAAGATTGAGAATCAACTTGATTTAAAAGTTAAAATTTTCAGGAGTGACAATGGGACTGAATTTGTTAATACTGACTTAGATTCTTTTTGCAGGAATAAAGGTTGTAAGGATTCCTTTAAGTCTGATGCAAACCAAAACATCCAATGTCTCTCTGCAAGTAATGCACTAAGTACTGAAGAAGAATTGCTTCAGAAGTTTTACACCATACACTAGAAATATTCTAAGTGTAAAATCTTCCGAAGCCAAGACCAATATCTTCCGAAAGCCAAATATGAAGTCTTCCGAAGCCTCAGATACAAAGTCTTCCGAAGCTTCATCCTATGAAGACAGATTTCTTCCGAAGACTTTTAGTAACATGCTTTATTTGATGTACTGTTCCATAAAGCTGGACACCTTTCCGTTGCGTCTCTGTAAAGTCACCAACTTACATGAGTTGGTGAAAAGGTCCATGCTTTTGGTAACTGTACATTGAGGTCTTGAGTCTGTAACTTTCTACTTTATGTACTTTATCCTTTTTGTAATAGATAAGGATGTGAGCTATGGCATGTCATAGTCACAAGGTCAAAAGGCAGATATGCCTTTTGATTCTACAATTGATTTTGTTTGTGTCTAGTCAATTGTATCAAGCTGGCTTTCAAAGTATAGCCGGCTGTAGGTTGTAGTATAAGTATTCCAAGTTCTAGTATCTTTCTTTATGCTTTGTAACACTTGTAATAGAACTTGAGAAAGCAATATACTGCCTCCTTGAAACCCAATTCTCTTGTTCTGTCTCTTTATCATTACGTGTGTTCTTTGTATTATTATCTTGGTTAACCCAGTTTACTGTTTGATCAAGTTTAGTTAATCTCCTCTTTGTGTTGTTGTGTTGTAAATTGTTAAGTCCTTAACCGGTCCTGCAATTGGTATCAGAGCATTTCAGGCTCTTGATATAAGATTTCACCATCTTAAGATCCCTCACACACACAAATACTGAACTTTCTAAATGGCATCCATTTCAAAGACTGATATGGAGACTAGAACCATGAACAAGTCCCCACTGATCACTCTTGATGACTTTGATACATGGTGTATGAGAATGGAAGGTTTCATCAGGTCTCTAGACTCAAGAATGTGGGAATCTGTTGAAAATGGACCTTTCATACCTAGCACTCCTTCTGCTACTGGTGCTGGTATGATCCCCAAAGATGTGGCCTACTACTCTGATGAAGATAGGAAGAGAGTAGATATTGATAGAAAGTCCATGACTGCTCTTCAAACTGCCCTTCCAAACTCTGTGTACAGAGGTTTCAAGAAGTGCAAAACAGCTAAACAGCTGTGGGATGCACTAAAACTGATGTATGAAGGCTCCTCTGAAGCCAAGGAGAACAAGAAGGATCTCCTGAAGCAGCAGTTTGAAAACTTCACCTTTAAAACAGGTGAAACCATGACTCAGCAATACTTTAGGTATGTTGAGATAGTGGATACCCTTGTGGATGGAGGAGTTCCTCTTGAAAACAGAGACATTGTAAGGAAGTTCATGTCCTCACTTCTTAGGCAATGGACACACTACTGTGTGGTGATCAAGAGGACTGAAAATCTCAAAACTCTTACTCTGACAGAGTTATATGGGATTCTTAGTGGCTACCAGATGGAGATGAACATGCAAGGTTCATCTGGCAACTCCAACAATCAAATGGGTTCAGCCCTGCATGTGGTTGAAAGGGATAGCATAGAACCCCAACATCATCTCATATGCTACCCTGACAACTCACCAAAGGGTCCTTTCATCACCTTCCCAGAGACACCTAGGGAGAACTACACTCAAGGAAGCCCATTCCAACAGACAAGCTCTTCTCAAGCTTTTGTGTCTTCTGATGAAAGTTGTGGTAACTCTCTTTTCACTCTTGAAGACCTAGATTGTATCCATCCAGATGACCTGGAATATATGGAAATAGTTCAGCAGATGGCTCTTCTCACTCATAGAGCCAAGAAGTTCTACAAAAGAACTGGAAAGAGGTTTCCAAGCAATGCAACCAGTGGAAAGTTTGGCTTGGATAAAAGCAAAGTCAAGTGTTACAACTGTAACTTGATGGGCCACTTTGCTAGAGAGTGTAAGGCACCTAAAACAAATGGTTGCCAAGCACAAACCAGACCAAACTACACTGAAAAAGCCCCTCAGAATGAGAAGCCAAAACAACAAGCTGCTGTTGTTGTTGAAGAAGGAGGCTTTGACTGGAGCTTTCAGGTGGAAGATGCTTCTCCAAACCAAGCACTAATGGCAGATCATGATGAAGCCAAGGTATTGGAACATCTCTGTACTCCTGAATGCATTGCTAAAGTTAACAGATATAGGTCCTATAACTTGGAAATGAGATCTGATCTTGAGTCCTTAAACATTTTAAAATCTGATTTTAGAAAGTCTGAAAATGATTATAAGCTAAAGATAGAGGACTTAGAGAAAACCATTTCAGTACTAAAACATGAACATACAGATTTTAGGACTCAAATCCAAGATTTCATAACCAAGCTGACTGAGTGCCAGGCTGAGCTTGTGATCAGCAAAGCCAGGGCAGAAAAGAGTGTTCTTGAAGAAGAGACCTTCAAGAACATGATATCCTCATCCCTGCACAACAAAGTGTGTTATCAAAATAGACAGGGGCTGAGATCAAATGAGATAGCTCCTCCACACACGATCTTGTCTGTAAGATCTCCTAGGTGTGGAACTTATGAAGATGAGCTTCCTCTCATAGATCCTATAAGTGAAGAGGATGAAGAAGAGATAGTGAAGAATTCCTCTGAGAAGAGTGAAGAGGAGGATTCTACTAAGGACCACTATCCTTATAAGGAGAAGAAGTCTACTGTGATAACCAAGTCAAAGAGAAAGAACTTGATCAGGAAAAGCAAAAGAAAGGCAAAGAAGGCTCAAGAGATCAAGGCTACTTTTGACTCTAAGCAGAAACAAGTTTTTATCTCTACAGGGTTTAAAGTAGTAAAGACTAAAGACATCAACAAAAACTTCCTAGCTAAGAGTTCTGGTTCTTGTTCAAATCATCTCAGTACCAAGAAGAAGACTGATCTGCTGTGTACCACGGCTGCACAGCTTGGACCATCAAACTCCAAGAACAGTTCACAGCCCAAAAGAACTGTCTCAGCATCTACAAAGATGAAGGTGGAGAAGGGATGTGACCAAAGACAGTCTTGCTCTCATAAGGAGACTCTTATGAAGAAGAAAATGTTGTGTGTCATGTGTGAAAGTACCTCTCACATTGCTAAGGATTGTCCATATAATCCTAAAAGTACTGTCCATATGACCAATACAAAGACTTCAAAGAGTTTCAAGAAGATTCAAGCTTCGGAAAGAAAATCTGTTTCCTTTGGAAGCTCCAAATCAAAGAAAAAGGTAAATGGAAAATTACCTTCGGAAGAAAAATTGGTCTCGGAAGAAAGGAGTTCTTCCGAAGCACTGAAGTCTGCTGCAGTGACTGCAGAATCTTTCGAAGGTTCAGTCATCAAAACTTGTGAAGTCCCAAAAGCTTCCAAGGTTTTGAAGGTCAAGTCCAAGACTCCAAAGGTGGTGTGGAAGTCTAAGAAAGACCAAGTGACTGAAGTTTCTCCATCAACAACAGCTGAAGATCCCTCTAGCACAACCATAGGATCTATTACTGTTGCATTACCTTCTATTATACTTAGTGAGCCCAATACAAGTAAGGTTTGGGTTTCCAAATGTTACTAATCATTTTCTTTGTGCAGGAACAGCTCAAGATAAATAGGAATGTCTGGATAATTGATAGTGGCAGTTCCAGGCACATGACAGGCAATAGGTCACTACTCCAAAACTTTGAGAATTGATGGAGGACCAGTTGCTTTTGGAGGAGATGAAGGTGGTTACATTTCTGGAAGGGGCAAGGTCACAAATGGTAAGCTCAGCATTGAAAAGGTAAACTTTGTCAAGGAGCTTGGGTACAATCTTCTGAGTGTATCCCAATTTTGTGATCAGAGTCATAACATGCTCTTTACTGAGCATGAGTGCATTGTTCTCAAGCCTGGAGTGGTCATTCCTCATGAGCACATCCTGCTTAGAGCCCCTAGGAAAGGGAACATGTACAAGATGGATTTGCAAGAAACATCTCCCTCTGGAGAAGTTTCATGCTTTCTATCTAAAGCAAATAGTGATGAGTCTTTCCTATGGCATAAAAGAATGTGCCATGTAAACTTTTAGAACATGAATAAACTAATTAAACATGATTTGGTAACTGGAATGCCAAAGAAAGAGTTTACAAGTGATGATCATTGTGTTGCATGCCTGAAAGGGAAGCAACATAAGGTATCTCACAAGCCTAAGGAAAAAACTCTATCACTACTCCCCTACATTTGTTACATATGGATCTCTTTGGCCCCACCAGTGTAATGAGTCTAGGAAGGACCTCTTATTGTTTGGTGATCACAGATGATTTTACAAGATTCACTTGGGTTTTCTTTCTTAGAACTAAGGATGAAACCCCTGAGATTTTGAAAATTTCATCTTAAAAATTGAGAATCAAAGTGATCACAAGGTCAAAACCATAAGATGTGATCAAGGGACTGAATTCAAGAATCAAATCCTTGATACATTTTGTGATGAAAAAGGTATACAAGACAATATAGGGCTCCCAGGACTCCTCAGCAAAATGGAGTTGCTGAGAGGAGAAACAGGACACTAATTGAAGCTGCAAGAACTATGTTGTCTGACTCTAAACTGCCCATCACCTTCTGGGCAGAGGCAGTAAATACTGCTTGCTATGTGCAAAACATAGTTTTAGTAGTTAAGACACATGGTAAGACTCCTTATGAACTTTGGCACAAGAGAAAACCTTTCATTGGTTTTCTCAGGTCATTTGGATGTCCCTGCACCATCTTGAATACCAAGGATCAAATTGCCAAGTTTGCTGAGAAATCAGATGATGGACACTTCATTGGATACTCTTCCCAAGCCAAGGCTTATAGAGTATACAATCTCAGAACCAGAATTGTTGAGGAGTCAGCCAATGTGACTTTCAATGAACACACACCCTGTGTGGCTGGTTCTGGTCCTGATTGGCTATTTGATCTTGATTTAGTTACCAACTGTTTTAACAAATCTTGTGAGAATGTTTCAGGATCTGCAGAAAATTTAAATACAGGTGGTCCTGATCCAAGATTTGAGCTAGGAAGACCCTCAACTCATACATCTTCAGCTCCAGTTGGGACTACTTCAGCAAATGACGTTTCTATCAGCACTACAATGACAAATTCAGCTGATACATCTGGGGTGCCTTCAAATTCCAGCTCAGAGGCTCCATAACCAGATAAAGATACCTCAATTGTGGAAGACAACAATGGTGATGGTGAAAGTAATCAGGAATTCCTTGATGCTAATAACCACACCATAGATGACAACATCAATGATGTCACACACTCATTGGATCAAGTTAATCTTGATAAGTGTGGTGATTTGGAGGGTGAATCATCTATGCCAGATCTAAATTTCTTAAATTTGGATCTTTCTCAGCAACTTGCTGTGATCCCTCAGCTAAGGATCCACAAGTCTCACCCCACCACAAACATCATTGGAGATTTTGTCACAGGGGTAAGAACAAGAGGACAAACCCATGAAGCAAATGTTTGTCTTCACTCTTGTTTCTTATCCCAGATAGAGCCAAAGAAAGTTGATGAAGCTCTAAAGGATGGAAGTTGGGTTGAAGCTATGCAACAAGAGTTGCTTCAATTCAAAAGGCAGAAAGTTTGGAACCTTTGTCCTCTTCCTCATGGAAAGACTACCATTGGAACCAAATGGGTTTTTAGGAATAAGAAGGATGATAGAGGAAATATCATCAAGAACAAGGCAAGACTAGTTGTTCAAGGATACACACAAGAAGAAGGGATTGACTACACTGATGTCTTTGCTCCTGTAGCAAGATTAGAAGCTGTTAGGATATTCCTGGCATTTGTTGCATCCAAGAACTTCAAGGTCTTTCAACTTGATGTAAAGTGTGCTTTCCTGTATGGAGTGATTGATGAAGAGGTTTATGTCAAACAACCACCTGGTTTTGTAGACCCTGATCATCCTGATTATGTCTGCAAGCTTGACAAAGCTCTTTATGGGCTGCATCAGGCACCCAGGAAGTGGTATGAGACATTGTCTGAGTATCTTTGTAAACATGGATACAGGAGAGGTACTATAGATGGAACTCTCTTCATCAAAGGACAGGGAAATGACTTATTGCTAGTTCAAGTATATGTAGATGACATCATCTTTGGTTCAACTAATCCAAAGCTCTGCAAAGACTTTGAGAAGCTGATGAAAGACAGATTTGAAATGAGTGCAATGGGAGAACTCAATTTCTTTCTGGGAATTCAAGTGAAGCAAGTTGAAGATGGCATCTTCATAAGTCAGTCAAAGTATGTTCAGGACATACTCAAGAGGTTCAACATGACTGATTGTAAGATTGCTAAGACACCCATAGCCAGAAACCACTCCCTTGGACCTGATCTTGAGGGGGAGTGTGTAGATGAACATTTATACAGGGCTATGATTGGGTCTCTTATGTATCTTACAGCTAGCAGGCCTGATATCATGTTTGCTACATGTATTTGTGCAAGATATCAAGCCAACCCTAAGATGTCTCACCTAATCACTGTCAAAAGGATTTTAAGATACCTCAAAGGTGCCTCAACACTTGGTTTATGGTATCCAAAGAATCCTGACTTCAATCTGTATGCTTATACAGATAGTGATTATGGTGGTTGCAACATGACTGCAAAGTCTACATCTGGGGGATGTCAATTCCTTGGTGGAAGGGTTGTCTCATGGAAATGCAAGAAACAATCCTGTGTGTCTGCATCAACTGCTGAGGCTGAATACATTGCTGCTGCAAGCTGCTGTGCTCAAGTGCTTTGGATTCAAAATCAGATGCTGGACTATGGATTTAACTTCAAGGAGACTCCTATCCACATAGACAACAATAGTGCTATCTCTATCACTGAGAACCCTGTGCAGCACTCAAGGACCAAACACATCAATATCAGGTATCATTTAATAAGAGATAACTATGAAAAGGGATTAATTAAACTAGTCAAAGTTCATACAGATGAACAATATGCTGATCTGTTTACAAAAGCTTTTGATGAACAGAGATTTAAATATCTAATATCAGCTATTGGGATGATTAACTTTGAGTAGATCTTTTCTTAAAACTAATTCTAATTATTTCTTAAAATATGTGTGTCCTAAGTTGTCTAGTTCATCACTTTCATAAGCTCATGTTTTCTTTGGATATAAAATCCTTTTTGAAGACTTTCCTTAGATTCTTGAAAATTTTCTGTCCTTGGAAGATATACTTTTACCTTCGGAAGAAAATCATGTCTTCAAAATAAATAACTGTCTAAGAAATTTTACCTTCGGAAAAGTCTAAATCTATCTTCCGAAGCTTAAATTCTTGTCTCAGACACTTATTTGTTTTTAAGGACTTTTTCCTTCCGAAGCAAAATTAACTCTCGAAAGCTTTGTTGTTTCATATACAAAGCATTCAAGTGTTTATTTCTCTTCCGAAGCAAAATTTTCAAGACTCTCAGGAAAATCTTCCGAAGTCATTTTAGCTTCGGAAGCTTTTTCATTAAAACTTCCGAAATAATTTACCTTCGAAAGCTTTTCGAATTCCAAGAAAACTACTTTTTGAGCAAAAGTAAACTACTTTTTCAGAGGTGGGACCGACTTTCGGATTTCAAAGTTTATCCTCTTTCATTAACTTTGGTTCAAATCCCTTTTCACATAAATACCCAACGGTTCCCCCTCTTCCTCACTATCTTCCTCAATTCCACTATTCCTCAAACCTAATTCCCAAAACCGCCTTTGCTTTTTACCTTTGTTCAACCTTAACCTTCTCAAATGGCCAACCTTAACCGCAGAAACAACCCAGATTTCTTCATGCAACTTCATAGGCAACACAACCAGATTGCTCTGTTAAGCTCTGAGAAAGATGAAAGTTTCTCAGAGATTTGCCAATTCTTAACTCTATCAAACTATTTCACCTCCCTAACCATTGATCCTACTCTGTATGAGGATCATTTGCTTGAATTCTGGAAGACCTGCCAAGAGGTCATTATGGATGAGGAGAAGGCACTGTCTGCCACAGTGCAAGGGATGACAATCTTCATCACTCCGGCCATCATCAACTATCATTTGCAGTGGAAATACCTACTCCATGTGGTTATCCACAGCTTGTCAAACAAGCTTGGAGGGTGGGACCAGATTCCTGAGGATCTCTCCTTCATAGTGCATGGAATGGTTCAAGGGGTCAAGTTCAGGTACTCTTAATTTGTTTATACCAATTTACTTGCAAACTTGGACTCCTTAGAGTATTACATGTTTCCTAGATATGTTCAACACATTCTTAACTGTGAACTGGGCTCACAGTTGAGGGAAACAGGTAATATTCTTAAATTGGGACAGATGAAGCCCGACATCTTTAAAATCATGAAGAAGCCAACTGTAGGCTTCTCAGGGGTAGAAACAGCCCTTGTCCCCAAAATGTTAGAGCTCATTGCTCAAGGTGACAACCTAGCAACACAAGCTAGTGTTGAACCCACACCTTCTACTTCTTTACCACTAAAAAGGCCTCAAATAACCCTCACCTACCAAAGAAAATCCAAACGAACCCCTGCTCAAGCTATTGAGTCTGTGCAGGTCCCCATATACTCACCTTTACAGGAGGAAGTGGACACTAGAGCTCCCACTTCCCCTGAGGAGCAAACCACTCCCATCTCTTCAACTATCAGGGCTGAGGTTCCTCATGCTCACCCTGATGAGCTCACAAGCCCAACAGCCTTAAGCCTTCACTCTGAGTCTCAACACTCAAGTGAACAACCTTCAGGGGACAGTTACCATCCCCAGCCTTTAGATCTAAATCAACCCATTTCCAACCTATCCTTCTATACTGATGAAGACTTAGGATTTAGTGAGTATCATGAGTCTCTCTTCTCTTCCCCTACTCAAAGAGAGATGAGTACCTCTGAGTCTCCTCAGTCTAGCCCACATCAGTCACCTATTACTGAGGTGGACACTTCTGAACCTGTTCAGGATGTCCATATGGAAGAGGCTCTCACTTCTGCAAGTGATTACATCATTAAGACCTCAACCATGGCAACTCAGCCCACTGACATCTCAACTGAGATTGCTAGTGAGCAGAGGAAAACCAGCAGCCAAGAACCTCAAGCTGGTGGTGAGAGAGAGGACTTTGGTCCAATCATCTCATCCCATAATGATTCTTCTGATGAAGAAGAGGGGAATTTGAGACTAAAGGTGCAAAGACTGTCAAAAACATGCTCCTATTTAGTCTCTAAGGTCAGTCACCTTGAATCTCAGGTGACTACCTTACAAAACAGGGTCAATGATCAGCAACTTTAGATTTCATATCTTAAGGAAAAACTAGCTGGGAGACCTTTAAGAAGAGCTCAACCAGGAACACAAGAACCTGTGGATGTGATTGATTTATCCTCCAGCTCACCTATGCAAGTGGGTGATGCTACCAAAAAGGAGGAGAAAGTTATTGCAGCCACAAAACCTGGGAGTTCTTCACAGAGAATGGACATAGAGGACTCACCATCCTCACTTGCAATTGTGCATTCTCAGCAACTTCCTCAAGTTCACATTAATGTGGATTCTATATACTCTATCATCAGGAGTCTCTTTGAGGAAGGTATACCAAGGGCTGTGTCATCCCCACCTCAAGGAACTTCAAACTACATCATAAGGTGGAGGTATGATGCTGATAGAAGAGCCCTTATTCTTCACAGAGTTCAAGGGCAACAAGAAGTATTTGACTTTCAAAGCTTGAACTTCTATGATAGTTTGGATCTAGTCAATATGCCACTTGTCAATCCAAGCAACTCAAGACAGGCTGACAGATTGGCTCAAAAAATCCAAGACAGGATCATTGCAGAGTTCAGCTTAAGAAGGAGACTTAGGCAATCAGGCAATGTCATCGATCAACTGGATGTTGAGGAGGACCCTAAGATTAGTTTCATAGGGGAAACCTTGACTGAAGGCCCAGTGGCAGAACCTGAGACCCCTGTCTCATCATCATCAACTGCTGCAGAGATTCACACTCCTTCTGAGACACCTGCTGGTGAAGGTGTTTCTCAGCCTCTCTCTGGCCAGAGCATGGATGCTACACCAAGCAATGAAAGCCAAACCTCTATCCACCCTGAGTCACAAAGGTCTGTGGGTGACAAAGGGAAAAGGATTTTGACTCCTGAGGAAATTGAGGAGGAAGAGAGAGAGAGGAAAAGGAAGCTAAGGGGAGAAAGTTCCTCTGGGTCTTCAGGCTTTATGCAAGCTACAATCAGGGCTGCCCCCAGACCAAATACTCAAGATGATGAGTTGAGGGCAGTCAGGATTACTTATCTGCAGACAAAGAACTATGACATTGATGAAATCATTTCTCTCCCCTTAGAACAACTAAATGAACTGGCTGACATGGAAGTGTCAAGAGAGATGAAAGAAAAAGAGGATGCAAGGTTACTTCTCCAATTCAAAGAGGAGAAGAGACAGAAAAGACTCTACAAGCATGCTCCCACTCTCTCCCCAGTTCAAGAAAGCCCTGTACAAGAAGATGTGGTTCAACAAGAACCTCAGGTAGACAAAGAAGAAGATAGGATCAAAATGATCAACTACCTGAGTGCCACAGGCTTCTATCAGGCAGATGCACTTCTTCCCTTGTCCTATGACTTTGTTGAGTTTGAGTACTTAAAACAACTTGAGCTTGAGTTAGTCAAGGAGAGAAAGACAACTAAGAAGAAGCTAAGGGAAGAAGCTGCAAAGTCAAGAGCCATCATCCAAAAGAGTATGAAGAAGTCTGCTGATAGACAAAGGATGATGAGCTTCTTGAAGCTATATGGATTCTCCGGAAGGAGACTTGGTCCTATGTCTCTATCCACAATGGATGAGCATATAAGGGTAATCAAGCAGAAGATTAAGAGTGGTGAACTGATTGACTTACACTCTCTTCCAAGTCAAGTCCCACCTGAAGTGGAGGTTAAGTTTGAACAACCTGAGACAACTCAACCCAGACCTCCTGCTGAGCCTCAGCAAGCTTCATCTTCTGATCCAAAGCAGGGTCAAACTCCCTCTCCTTCTGAACCTGTGAGGGAGGAACACCCAACTGAGAAAGACAAGGGTGATCAACAAGGTGCTGCAGACCAGTCTTCTCAGTTAAATTCATCTAAGAGGAAGAAGAGAATGGCTTCTAAACCAAAGTCTAAGAAGAAGAAGCCTAAATCATCTACCTCTACACCTCAGGCTGAGTCAGATCAAACTGAGGAAGTGCATGAAGAGGCAGCCCAATCAACTCCAATGCAAGTGGCTCCTCTGGTAGCTGAGACACCCATCTTATCCTGGACCTTCTCTACCAATCCAGAAAGATGGCATGTAATCAGAGATCAAGGTGTTGAGAATGTCTATACATGGCAAAACATAATCAACTTACCTATGCATGATCTCTTTGAGATGAGAAGATACTATGAAGGTCTGAATGATCCTGACCATCTAATGAAGAAGGGTATGGTCATGATTGTGCTGAAGACCCTAACATCTAAAGATCTTCTAAATGTTTTGGTAGCATCAGCCTAGGGGGAGTTTGTAAGGATTCCTTTAAGTCTGATGCAAACCAAAACATCCAATGTCTCTCTGCAAGTAATGCACTATGTACTGAAGAAGAATTGCTTTGGAAGTTTTACACCATACACTAGAAATATTCTAAGTGTAAAATCTTCCGAAGCCAAGACCAATATCTTCCGAAGCCAAATATGAAGTCTTCCGAAGCCTCAGAGACAAAGTCTTTTGAAGCTTCATCCTATGAAGACAGATTTCTTCTGAAGACTTTTAGTAACATGCTTTATCTAATGTACTGTTCCATAAAGCTGGACACCTTTCCGCTGCGTCTCTGTAAAGTCACCAACTTACATGAGTTGGTGAAAAGGTCCATGCTTTTGGTAACTGTACATTAAGGTCTTGAGTCTGTAACTTTCTACTTTATGTACTTTATCCTTTTGTAATAGATAAGGATGTGAGCTATGGCATGTCATAGTCACAAGGTCAAAAGGCAGATATGCCTTTTGATTCTACAATTGATTTTGTTTGTGTCTAGTCAATTGTATCCAGCTGGCTTTCAAAGTATAGCCGGCTGTAGGTTGTAGTATAAGTATTCCAAGTTCTAGTATCTTTCTTTATGCTTTGTAACACTTGTAATAGAACTTGAGAAAGCAATATACTGCCTCCTTGAAACCCAATTCTCTTGTTCTATCTCTTTATCATTACTTGTGTTCTTTGTATCATTATCTTGGTTAACCCAGTTTACTGTTTGATCAAGTTTAGTTAATCTCCTCTTTGTGTTGTTGTGTTGTAAATTCTTAAGTCCTTAACCGGTCCTGCAAAGGTATTGCAAGACAACTCAGTACACCAAGAAATCCATAACAGAATGAAGTTGCTGAAAAAAGAAACAGAACACTTAATGAAGCAGCAAGAACAATGCTAGCTGATTCACAATTGCCAATCACCTTTTGGGCTGAAGCAATGAATAGAACATGGAATGTTCAAAATAGGACATTGATTGTCAAAGAACATAATAAAACACCTTATGAGCTTTTATTTAGAAGAAAACCTTACATAGGATATCTAAGAGCTTTTGTGTGTCATGTATCTATTTTAAACACAAAAGAACAATTGGGAAAATTTTCAGAAAAAACCTATGATGGTTTCTTTGTTGGATATTCTTCAACATCTAAATCATATAGGATCTACATTCCACAACACAACATTATGGAAGAAACTCCTAATGTATCATTTGATGAATCCTTATTTCCTAAATCAGTTAAATGATCATCATGGTTATTTGATATAGATGCACTCACAGATTCGTTTAACTCTGGTTATTTGAACAATGCAGGTTTTGCGGATACATGTTATCCATTTGTTCCTCCAAACATGAATGAAGTGTCATTGTCTGCTGATCCTCCAAGAATACAAACTTCAAGTATCTTGGAACAAGGAACTACAACTAATCTCCACAATGCAGTTGATGTAGCACAAGATCAACATAATGGATCTACATCCTCAGATGAAAACACTTCATCAGCAGCTGCTACCTCTGCATCCGCAGATGAGTGTTCTACATCCGGAGATATGAATAATGTCTCAGCAGCTGTTCCATCCACCTCTGTAGATATTCAAAACATTGGAGATGCTCATCATATCCCATCCGTGGATGTTCCTGTAACTCCTACGAAAGAACAAAATGCATCCGGAGAAGTTCTTGCGGAAGATATTAATGATGCACCTGATGCTCAAACTCAGGAAGATCACTCCATACCCAATGATGAAAAGGAGGAACACTTTGATTACTTCCTAAATTCATCTGCTGGATTGGATCCATCTGAATCAATGAATATGACTAACTTGGAATCATCTATTCTAGTTGAATCTACTCCAACAACAAGAATTCATAAGACTCATCAAATAAACAACATTATTGGTGATCTTGATAAAAGAACAACAAGAAACCAAGATGGAGCTGCAAACATCTGTCTTTTCACTTGTTTTCTTTCACAAGTGGTTTTCCCAAACATCACAGCTGCTCTAAAGGACAATAGCTGGATTGAAGCTATGTAAGAAGAGCTTCAACAATTCAGAAAGCAAAAAGTCTGGATTCTAGTTGATTTACCTAAAAGCCAACATCCAATTGGAACAATATGGCTCTTCAAAAATAAACAAGATGACAGAGGTATAATTGTGAGAAACAAAGCAAGGTTGATTGCACAAGGTTACACTCAAGAAGAAGGAATAGACTATGATGAAGTTTTTGCACCAGTTGCAAGAGTTGAAGCCATAAGAGTATTCCTAGCCAATGCATCATATAAGAAGTTCACTGTCTATCAAATGGATGTCAAATGTGCTTTCTTATATGGTAAAATTGATGAAGAAGTCTATGTAGCTCAACCTCCTGGCTTTGAAGATCCTGATTACCCACACAGGGTATACAAGCTTGACAAAGCTTTGTATGGTCTTATCAAGCACCAAGAAAGTGGTATGAAACATTATCATCTTTCTTGTTCAAGCATGGATACAAAAGGGGAACCATTGGTCAGACTCTCTTTCTCCAACAAGAACATCAAGATCTCTTAGTTGTTCAAATTTATGTTGATAACATTATATTTGGATCAACTAACAAGAGATTATGTGCAAGCTTTGAAGAGTTGATGAAATCTGCGTTTCAGATGAGTTCCATGGGAGAATTAACTTTCTTCCTTGGTCTACAAGTTCATCAGAAGACAGATTGCATTTTCATCAATCAAGAGAAATACATACATCAAATAAACCTTGCTGATACATCTTCATGCAAAACACCAGCCTCAATAATTGATTAGATTGTACCTGATCCTACAGGAAAAAACTATTGATCAAAGATTGTATAGATCAATAATAGGATCACTTATGTATTTAACTACCAGTAGACCTAACATTATGTGTTGTGTGTGTTTGTGCTAGGTACCAATCAGATCCAAAAGAGTCTCATCTAAATGCTGTGAAAAGGATTTTCAGATATCTGAAAGGAAAACCTGCCCTTGGACTTTGGTATCCAAAGGATTGTGACTTTAGTCTTTACTCATATTCAGATAGTGACTTTGGAGGATGCAACAACAACAGAAAATCCACAACTGGTGGATGTCAATTCATAGGACCAAGACTAGTTTCATGGCAGTGCAAGAAGCAAACAAATGTATATGTATCCACAGCTGAGGCTAAGTACATAGCTGCTTCAGCAGGTTGCTCTCAAGTCCTTTGGTTGCAAAACCAATTGCTTGATTATGGTTACAATTTCCTTCAGACTCCAATTTATATTGACAATTTAGCAGCTATGTTTATTACTGCTAATCTAGTGCAACATAGTAAAACAAAACATATTGAAATAAGATACCATTTTCTGAGAGATTGCTCAGAAAAAGGTTTGATCAAGTTAGTCAAAGTGGATAAAACAAATCAGCTTGCTGATTTATTCACTAAAGCTTTTGATTCAGTTAGATTTAGTTTTCTAATTGAGTCTCTAGGCATGATTAACTTAGATTAAACATTAAGAAAAAACAAAGAAAAGCATGTGTCTGTCCTTGTAAATAATAAAAAAAAATTTATCCTTCGGAAGATTTATAATTACTTTCCAAAGAAACTTATTTCTTAGAACAATTTTCTTCCGAAAGCAATTTACCTTCGGAAGAAACTTCTGAAACATCTTCCGAAGCTTAGAATAAAAAATATTGTCTTTATTTCTGTGTCTTTTAGTTCAGCATGACATATGTATGGGAAATGATAGTACACTATACCTTTGCTTCTTCCTGAATTCTTATATATCATAATAATCTGATCAATTTTCTTGATATGTGAGTAGGTTTATCTTGAGTGGAAACTACACTAAGAGCATGCCAAACATAATGCAAGTGACTGTTTCTGGGAAACTTCAGTTTGAGGATACAACAAGTGAGTCTTCTTCTGATGTGACCAAATCACTCATCTAAGCACACTATATACCAAGACTTTATAATATCTATCTTTGCAAATCATATTCTCTCTGTTTTGTGTAAACAAAGACCTAGGTGTATGATCACCATGGTATACATTTGTAACCAACTGGTGAAAAGATCATGATCCTCGTCATCTCTCTGTTTTGTGTAAACAAAGACCTGGGTTAAAGGCACCTTTGTTTTACGAAAGTAAAGACCTGGTGACCTGATGATGATCATATCTAAGCTCTCAAAAGAATCCCTTGTGATCAACTGTATATTAAATTCAGAGCTCCTACATCAATGCATTAATGAGATGTCAAATGCATCTCAAGATAGAACTTATAACTTAAAGTACATAGTTTCTAAGTGTGAAAAAGTGATGATTTGACTCATAAAGGGAGGACAAACTCTAAGTGAATTGAATATGAAGCCCATAACAGTTACCTCCTAATAAACATGAAAACATGATAAACAACATGCCTAGTTGATACAATACTATTGTATGAATTTAAGGAGACAAACATACTTGCAATCAGAACTAAGATCAGGTATCATTAGAACAAATTAACTAATCAGGAAAATGCTTAGTGTGATAGTATGATCCCATTCTATGTATATATGCTTGTACATAGTACTCATTTCAATTTTGTTTATTTTTACTTCTTTCTGTTTGGCATGTTTGGACAAACATGTCTTTCATGATTTTCTTCTTATAAATTTATGATAAATGCCTACATTCATCATTGATCAAAAATTTAGGGGGAGTAGAATCATGAAAACAAGTTAACAACAAAATTATCAAATGAACTGTCAATATAAAGGAATTGGAACCTGAGCACTAACTTGGCTTTTGGATACATGAAGGTTTTAATTTTATAAATCTTCTTGTGCACAAATTGTCATGAAAACAAAGTCAACAAGGTCCAATAGCACTAAATGGTTCTCAGTTAAATAGAACCATACAATCATACAATCAAAAAAGTTTCAAACTTTACATCTCAGCATCAGCAGAAGCTACAGTGCATTCTTAGTATCAGCAGAAGCTATAGTGCATTCCTAGCATCAGCAGAAGCTACAGTGCGAAACTTAAGGGGGAGTAAAATATGATTATCCTGTAGATTGGTATGCTACTGATGAGTTAATATTTTACAAGTATAATTAATTTCCATAGATTAGTAACCTATGGAAAATCTAGTTATACTTCAATTCAAGTTTAAATTTCAGTTTTTAAGTTAGGCATCCGCAGATGTCCTAAGGATAAATTGAAATCTGCAGAACAAATAATATTCCACAGAAGAGGAATAACAAAAGTGGGACCCACTTCATTAAATAAATGAAATAAATTTTTCCGAGGGAGTATAAATGATGTTTTTGACTTGGAATTCATTATTCACTTTTACAGAGCCTTTTTGACCAAGAAGTTCATTAGTCAAAACCTCATCCCTCCCTCATCTGATTTCAAAATTACTCAAATCTTAAACATCAAATAAAGCTTAAACCTGATTTCAAGTCTTAATCTCAAGGTAAATCATATCATAAACATATGAACTGATTGATTCATCATATTCGTTTACACTCTTCATATTCTTAAATATGATGACTTAGTTCTAACATAATCGTCTTCATTCTTATGAATAGATGGCTAATCGATTTGCAAGGGAGCACAATGTGTGTGCGTTCTTAAATCCAGACGACCCTGTGTCGGAAGGATGCAGGGATATCATAAGATACTTATGACGATCCAGGCTCTACTATGCTTTAACAACAGAGCCTGTGATTCATCAAGATCATATAGTCGATTTCTGGAACTCAACACAAATTGAGGAAGATGGAGAATCTGAAGTGATTGTGGCTGAGGTTAAGAATGAAAGACTAAGGATAGATGAGCATACCATAAGAAGGGTACTAGAGTTCGGAGAACAAGAAGTTGGTCACCCTAATGTATTCGAGAATGAATACATAGAGAAAATGTTCTACCTGATGGGGTATGATGGTGACTTTGACAAGGGTGAGATAAAGAAAGGGAGATTATGCAAGCCATATAGATTCTTATGTCACACCTATCTAAAGTGCATCTCCAACAAGAAGTTTGGGCTTGACAGGTTCTCAAGGCACATTTCATCTGGCATTATTGGCATTTTTGAGGGAAGGACATACAACTACTCAAAGTACATTTTCAGTTGTTTGTGTGACCAAATTAGGGTGCAAAAGGCCAACAAGATGTATATGTTTCCAAGGTTCTTACAATTAATCATAAATGCTAATCTACCTTGTATTGCTAGAGATGGTGATGTGTTTGTTCAAGCACACCTAGGGAGATCTATACTGAATAAGAAAAGTGGAAGGTATGAAGGATAAGACATGCCTATGTTTGCGCATGTAGCTGACCCCAATGCCAACATTCCCCAAGAGCTGATGTGGGATGACCAGCAGGATAGCTCTCATGGTGACACTAAGCAAGTCACACATTCTCCACATCCCCAAACACCACCACACCATCTATCACCCATTCACCAACAACCTCAATCTCCCCAACCACAATCACCAGCCAGTCAAAACACCTAACCAATTTTCTAATTCACCCTCAATCACCAAATCAACTCCAATTACAACTTTTCAAACAACCTCCAACTCCTAAAAACCAATCCACTAAGAGCATTTACACCAGGGAGACAGAATTAGCTTCACAAGCAAGTATAGTTCAACTGTCACTAACTAAGGCTAAATCCCCTGACCATTCAAATGATACTGAACCTGTCTCTCCAGTCACTGACCATCAGCAACAACAACAACAACAACTACATCAAGAACAGGCAAATCAAGCTTTTGAGTCCATATCAAGCTCAACTAGTGTATCCCCTGAAGAAGTAAATGATGATAGATTGTTGCTCAACAGTCAGCAAAAGTTATCTGGTTGCTGAGTACAATAAACTAATCATCAAATTTAACAAAAGACTGGAAAGAATTAGAGAATTGAAGAGAATGATGAAAGAAAAGGAAGAGTTGCTCAATCAACAAGAAGCAAGACTGAAGAAATTAAGAGAAGATATTCAAATAAACAATAAGGTGATTGATGCATTACAACAACTGGTGACAGAACTGAAGGAGTCAATGAGGCTAGAAAAGGAAGAAAAGGAGAGAAAGCAAGCTGAATTGGAGGTAGCCAACAACAAACTGACCAATATGTATGAGATGCTAAAGAAAGAGAGCTCAAGAGGTTGAGGAGTTAAAAATCAGATTAAGGGTTTTTGAATCAACTTCTCCTTAATCAAAACCAACAAAAGAATCTGTTAAAGCTTCAATGACAATCATTCAATATTCAAGGAAAAGAAAGTACTTGGGTCATGTTAAGAAGGAAGTGATTGAAGTACAAGATTCTCCTAAGAGATCAAAATCTATATCCCCTGAGCACACTCCCTCAATGGATGTATTAACTTCAAAGCATATGTCTCATGATGAAACTGATAGTGATGAAGAATGGAAAGAGCTCACTAAAGAAGAAACTCACAAAGATCAAGAAGAATCAAAGGCTGATGATCTTCTAACAACAAAAGACATATTAGAAGAAAGGTCTGAGTCAAACATGTTTATGACCCTTATCAACCATGGGTTTCCATTTGATATGGTTGAGAGGATGAATGTGACTAAAATGAAGGATCTGCTGAAAGAATTTGAGCTTGCTAGATTCATGATCCCTAAGTGTGACTATGAAGCATTCACAAAATTTCAAGCCATTTAGAAAATCAAGAAAGATCTAGGTCACTATGATACAACAAAGCTCAACAAGTACAATATGACTTGTTGGCTATAGGGTCATAATTAGAAATTGCATGACCTTAAGGGAAGAAAAGTGGGTGAGCTAAGAAGAATGATGGAACATGTTATGAAGGTGGAGTTAGAAACTGGAGTAAGATTCAGGATTGAAGCCCCTAATCCCATTCATGAACAGCAAATGAAGATCCCTGCTAATCGTATAACTGTTGAATCTAAAGATCAACACAAAGGGAAGGATAAGCTAATCAGAGAGCCTAAGGCAGTTATCCCTGGCAAAGTATGGCCACTAGGAACAACAGTCAGGGAAATCACTGAACAAAAGTCTACCCTGATAGAGGTATGATCATATCACAACTTCCAGTTCTGTGGAAGAAAACATGATTATGGCCTGGAAATATGATCCAGACTGGGATTGTGCAACCATCAAGAGGACATCTGGAAGAATTGAATACTTCCATGATGTAGAAGCATTACTAAGTCTTCCTGAGAGAGACATTAAAGACTTGCAAAGCTTAATCATCTCCAACTATCCAATCCATCCAAGGGGGAGAGACTTTTCTGTATCTGTGGGTAGGCTGAAAACAAGATTTATAGATGATGTGATAAACGAGGCCAAGAAAGAAGATGCTGACCAGAAGAGAAGACTTCAAAAGGAAAGAAGATCAAACACCAACTCCTCTACTTTAGTTGATGATGAATTCTTAAGGAGGGTTGGATACTCTAACAGAAAAACAGCAGCCATCAAGGTCATAGCAGCAAATTAATTCACTATTGCCATAACTGAGTGGGGATATGTTGAGAATGTTGATACATATGTACCTAGTTTAGGAGCTTAATGTAAAATGTCTTTCATGTCTTACATATATGTAATGAATGAGTTGAATGAAATGAAATATATGATTGATGCTTATAGTGTTTAATGTTTTATTGTTTATTGTATCATAACACATATTGAACTAACTATATAGGTTTGTGGTTGTTTACATAGTTCTTAGTCAAGAATGGTTGAGAAATGTGTTTAAACTTAGTCGTATGAAGTATTCATGCGAATGGACCATGCTAATGGACCATACGCATGATCACTTCATGCTAACGGACCAGTCGCACGACTAAACCAGAACAGTGGATCAGTCGCACGATTGAGACATAAGATTGGCTCGGTCGCACGACTGAACCTTCAGTCATGCGTATGGACCAAGCGTACGATTCAGTCGCACGACTGAACCATACTAATGGTTCAGTCGCACGATTGACAAACCCTAACCTATAAATACCACTTAATTCGTGGAAAAACAGAACACTTGAAGAATTGCGACTCACATACGTACCTTAGCCGTCCAAAGACCCTAGAGAACCTGTTCCAACTTCATAGATCGCAGTTGATCGTGTTCTAATTGTTCATAACGTTTCTTTAATCTCTAGATTGATCGAAACTGCATTCTCACTGATTGGATCGCCAATCAAATACGATTCCACACTATTTGATTAGGTATACACACATTATCAGTTAGTACTCCGTACGTACACTGTCCTATCAAGTGGTTTCAGAGCTTTGGCTCTTGATTTTGCGTGTTGATTCGATTAGTTTTGGTGCAAAAATCACGTTTTTCATTAAAAAGAGTCACCTTTTTGAGTAAAACAGTGTTTTCAATGTCTCCAGATCTAAAAGTTTACATTTTTCGGCATACGGCAGATTAGGGTTCGTGAAAAATCGTATTTTTGTGTCAAAGTACCAAAAACCTTCGAATTTTCAAATCCAGCAGCCTCAGTCGCACGATTGGCTCAATCGCACGACTGAACTCAATCGCACCTCCCATACGCACGATTGAACTCAGTCGCCCATCCATTCGTACGACTGAACACCCCATTTGCATTGTCCATCCGCACTTGTTCCATCGCACGATTGACTCATCCGCATTAGTTCAATCGCACGATTGATTCATCCGCATTAGTCCATCCACACGATTGACGCAATCGCATCTCTCCATTCGCACCAGTGAGCCAGTTTTGTTCTAACTCTCAAAGTTTATAGAAATGGAAGATCAGTATTCCGCGTTTACTGCCGGTAGAGACTCTCGAATCCAGAACCTTCTACTTTTGGAGAATGAGGTTGGAAATCACAATAAGCCCCCTAAACTTATAACGTTAGATGAGTACCCACAATGGAAGCAAAGGTTTGAGATTTATCTAAATGGTGTTCATCCCAATCTGTGGGAAGCAATCGAGACAGGTTATAGCATGCCGGTTGGTGCTGATGGTGTTAAACTTACCTTGGGGGGCATGACTGATAGCCAGAAGGTGAAGTACAATGCTGAGAAGAAAGTGTATGCTCTGTTGACTCAGTCGATACCTAAGGATATATTCCACCAGTTTTCTGAGAACACACAGGCAAAGAAGCTATGGGAAGTCTTGGAGAAACGATACGACGGGAATCCATCGTTGAAAGCTCTAAAGGCAAAGGCTATGAAGAAGAAGTTTGATAACTTCTCTTTAATGGGTAAAGAGAGCTTGGATGATGTCATAGACAGATTCTACCATTTAATGAGTGAGCTGCACACTCATGGAGTCACAACGTCAATGGAAGATAAGGTCTCAAGCTTTGCCGATGGTCTGCCAGAAAAGTGGGACTCGTTTGTGTCAAATTTGAGACAGAACAAGTTACTGGAAAAATTAGACATAAACGACTTCATCCTGAAATTAAGAGAGGAGGAACTGAGGATGAAATACAGGTCACAAAAAGGATCCTATGACTAGAATCCTTCACTTTATAGATCATCTTCCACTTCAACAAGTTTAGGAGCACCTCTTCAAACGGAATTTGTGTCTAGTTCAACTGTTCCTTCCCAATCCACTGTTTCGTGATCTGAAACGTCAGGGTCGTCTTGCACCCAATATATAGTGCCTGAAGAAAATGCTACTAAGTTGAAGACCGAGAAGCTCGGGAATATCACTGTGGAGGTTGCAAAGGAGCATATGGACCTTTTAGTTACGGTCGTTCATTGATGGTCTAGTTGCAGGAAAGATCGGGAATTGCCATCTGGCTGATGAGGATTACGAGCAGGTGGACGAGAATAAATTAGAAAGAATGGACATTATGTGGGCGTTAGCAAGTGCTGTCAGGCGAGCTAAGAAGTTTGTGAAGAAGACAGGACAAAACTTGATAGCCACAAAGGATACAACTTTTGGTTTTGATAAAACCAAAGTTACCTGCTTTAACTGTGGAGAAAAAGGGCACTTCAAATGTGAATGTGTAAAGCCCAAGAAGACAGGTAATGGGAATCATTTCTCATCATTCAACCATCAAGACAAACCCACGAGTGGAGCTGCTTCGTCAAGCAAAGAAACAAAGGCCTTGACTGCTCAAGATGACGAAGGACAAGATTGGACCTTCAAGTTTGTGTCTCCGGGTGAATCGAACATTGCTAATGTCGAGGGTTTGGATGATGACACTGCAAGTGAAGGTGAAATACTGCTAATGTGGTCAATCACCTGATTGAAGAAGATCTTAGAACGACAAGTTCAGAATCTCCAGCATCCGAGGAATCAAACTCTGCGCTGATGGTTGATTCAACCGAATCTTCACATGTATGTAACAAAGACCAACTTTTTGAAAGTCATGCTTGTAATGAATGTAATAAGTTTAGAGAAAGCATTGATCTTAAATTTGCTAGGTTATTAGATCACAATGATAGCTTAGTAAATGACTTACAACTGTGCACAGAAGCTAATCAAATTTTAAAACAAATGAGTGCAGTTATAAAGAGAAAATAGAACTTTTAAATAAACAACTAAGGGAAACCGAGGTTGTTGCTTTTAATCAAGCAAATGATATAAAGTTTTCTTTGAACTCTTTGGAAGAAACTAAGAAAGAAAAAGCAGTTTTGGAAGTCGAAATCAACTCATTAAAACAAAAACTGCACAGTTGGACCAGTCTTCTCACATAGTTCAAAACTTAGTGAAAGAACGGAACAATGGGGAAGGGTTGGGTTACAAAGTAGTTCCACCACCACATGAGATATTGTTAAATGCTAAATGTATACCTGTAAATAACAATCCAATTAAGGATCATGTGGTGTCTACTCCTCTGGTTAGTGATCCCGATTCCACGTGTAAACCGATGGAATCTGTCACTAAACAGAAGGAGGCTACTTTGAAGTCTAAAGGTAAGATGCCTATTATGAATTTGGAAGAACAATTTGAAAAGGTTAAGGTAAAGTCAGGTTCAAAATTTTCTTCTTCAGAATCCAAACTGACCAAACCAGTTAACCAAACACGTGCTTCACGTCAAAGTCCAAATAAACAAAAGGCTAAAGATGTTAAAAACGTTCAAACAATAAATTTTGTTAAAGAAACAAATACATCTAAACAAGAAGTGTCAAAACCCAACCAGACTAAAGTCACATGTGTGTCACACACTTCCCCACAGAGACATTTTTCCCAATATGTAGAAGGTAGATCATGCTACAATTATGGAAAGAGAGGACACATCGCTTCTAATTGTCCTCATTATCAGACACCAAGAAAGATAATTGAACTTTATGATACTAAACAAATTTCTTCAAAAAGGAGTTGTATTACTCCACCAAAAAGAAATAATGAACCTAAAGTTCAAACCGTAAGCCAGTCGTCTGTTTATCACAAACAGGCCTTACACAAAACTGCTTATGGAAAGAAAAGTCAAGTTCAGTGTCTGATACTGAGAACACTAAGAAGCATGATATCCCCTCACCCTCAAATGGACAGTGGGTTGAATTTATGATGTGTGATTCCTCCGGGTCACCCAAGCCAGTTAAGGCTTAGGTCCCACACCTAAACTGATCATTTCCTTTTAATGTGAAGGGTGTCCGTTACAGTGCTATCACAAACACCTGAATTGTTGATAGTGGGGCGTCTAGGCACATGACCGGGAACTTGTCTCTCCTTTTCAATGTCAAACAAATTAAAGGGGGACATGTATCATTTGCTGGAAACAAAGGAGGATACATCACGGCTCAAGGAGAAGTGGGAAACCAGAAAGTCAAGTTTGACAAGGTCAACTACGTTCAACAATTACAAAATAACTTGCTTTCTGTATCCCAGATTTATGACAAAGGTTTCAAGGTAGTCTTGGACAACAAGAAGTGCTATGTGTTGAAGGAGTATGTAATCCCGGAGGACCAAGTCTTAATGTCAGCTTCAAGATATAATGATTTATATGTCTTGGACCTATCAAAGGCCTCCACAACCGATCATCAAGTTCAATGCTTCTTGTCAAAGGCAACAAAGAAAGACTCCGTTTCATGGCATAGGAGAATGGGACACATTAATCCACAGAAGATGAATCACTTGATCCAGAATGATCTAGTGCGTGGAGTAAATGTTAAGAACTTCCAATTACCGGATTTTTGTGTCGCGTGTAAGAAAGGGAAACAGACAAAGAAGTCTCATAAGGAAAAGAAAGTTCACTCAATTGACCTACCTCTTGAGCTTCTTCACATGGATCTGTTTGGGCCAGTTAGTACAAAGAGCATTGCCGGTGATTTCTACTACTATGTAGTTATGGATGATTACTCAAGATTGTCTTGGGTGATGTTTCCAAATCAGAGACATTTAAATCGTTCAAGGAGCTGGTAACTACATTGGAGTCACTCTACAAGCTGAAGGTAAGGCAAGTTCGCTCAGACAACGGCACCGAGTTCAAGAACCAATGGATGGAGGCATTCTGCAAAGAAAAGGGATGTGTGCACCAGTTCACATCTGTCTACACTCCTCAAATGAACGGAGTTGCTGAAAGAAAGAATCGAAGATTGATAGAGACAGCCCCGACGATGCTAGCAGACTCGAAACTGCCTATCTAATTTTGGAACGAGGCAGTTGCAAATGCATGTTACACCCTAAATCGAGTCCTGGTGGTCAAACGTCATGGTAAAACATGTTACGAGTTGCTCCAACTCCGTAAACCTAATCTAGAGTACCTCGAACCGTTTGGCGCACCATGTACGCCGCTGAAGAAAAATCAGTCAGGGAAGTTCAGTGAAAAGGCTGAAGAAGGAATTTTTCTAGGATACAACATACCGAATAAGAGAGTCTATAACAACTCAACGGGTCAAGTAGAAGTGTGGTGCAACGTCGACGTTCAGAGATACACCACCCCCCCGCTGGAAAAGGACCCGCATTCTTCTTCGATTATGATGGATTCTTTAAGTCATTCAACATCCATCTCTCCCCTTCTGATGATGAGTTAGCGACCAGAATGATGTATGATGTCTTAAACACACCGTCACTGGACCCGACAACCTTCGCTTCACAAGGTGAGTCTTCTAGTTCTTAAGGAGGAGCACTTGAGGTAAGTGACTCCTCCTCTGATGATGAAAACGTGGCAAATGATCAGGTGGATCAGGAGGAACAGGTTCCTACTACTGCAAGTACACAAGCATCAGATGTTGATGCCTCTGATACTTCGGAACCTCACACTCCTACTGCCTTAGATACCGACCCTGCTGTTCACAATCTGGATAATGAGGTAGTTGTTCCCACCACTCTTGGATCCAGGTTAAATGTTTATCATCCTTTGGACAATGTCATTGGAGATGTTCGATCAGGAGTATAGACCAGAAATCAGCTATACTCAGCTGATTATGCCTCAGTCATGGAAAAGAGATATCTTCACGACGGTGCTTATAGATGTTTTGTGTCTCAATTTGAGCCAATATATGTTAGTGAAGCATTAAACGATGAGGCATGGGTAAGTGCGATGCAAGAAGAACTCCTACAGTTCAAGAAGCTAGGAGTATGGACCCTTGTGGACAGACCAAAAGGTGCTAAAGTCATTAGAACTAAATGGGTCTTGAAATGCAAGAAAGACGATCAAGGGGTCATAATTCGCAACAAGGCTCGACTTGTCGTTCAAGGTTTTAGACAAGTCGAAGGACTCGATTATAATGAAGTGTTTGCACCTGTGGCAAGGATGGAAGCAATCCGTATCTTCCTAGCCTATGCCTCTTACATGAAGATCAAAGTTTATCAATTAGATGTAAAGAGATTCCTTCATGGTGAAATCTGGGAGACAGTGTACGTCAGCAACCCGAAGGATTTGAGGATCCGTATCATCGGGACAGAGTTTACAAACTAGATAAGGCTCTCTACGGATGTCAATTCTTTGGGAGAAGATTAGTCACGTGGCAATGTAAGAAGCAGACATCGGTTGCTCTGTCAACTTTTGAAGCTGAATATGTTGCTGCTGCAAGCTGCTGTTCACAAATCATCTGGATTCAACAGCAAATGCAGGACTATAGTTTGAAATTCTCTAACACTCCTATATTTGTTGATAATTCTGCTGCTATAGCCATAACTAAAAATCCAGTCCAACATCCTAAAACCAAACACATCGGAATTAAATATCACTTTATACGTGATTGTTTTGAAAAGAATATAATCGATGTTGTTAAAATTAATACGGACTTTCAACGCGCTGACCTCTACACAAAAGCGTTTGATAAACCAAGATTTTTATATCTGTTAGAGGTCAACGGCATGAAAAAGAAATGTAAAGTGATTCCAGAAGATGACTGTACTTAGTCCGACGAGTAGAATTATTTTTTATTTTTTATTTTCTTTTATTTTTCATATTTTAATTTCTTGTTTCAATAAAATCCAAAAACTCAAAAAACATTTTCGGTTTTAGAATTTTAGGGGGAGAATAGGTTAGAGTAGTACTAAATTAGGTGTTTTAATTTCAGTACTTAAAAAAAACGAGGGAGGAGGACAGCGTAGCTAAAAGGATAGAAATCAAATCTGTGATACTGATTCAATGCTTATGGAAAATGATAGTACACGGGGAACAAATTATTTGGGACTTCAAAAAAAATTTAAATGATAAAGATGCAAAATTCAAAGTATAAATCTGAGAAGTCTAAGCAAAATAAAAGGAAAAATGATAGTGAAACTAACATGCTACTAAGGTAACATAGAGAAACTAGACCTAGAGGTTGTGTGTCGGTAGATTCAACACAATAGATGAGTAGACCTCATTGATGACTTAAATTCAAACTAAATTGTTTAACTTGCTGTGGGTTCCCATCTTATCCCTGGTTAACACAATCAACGTAGTTCCAATAAGGGGCGACGAGCAAATAAACGCCACAAATGTGTGCGGTTGACCATAAAAAGAGCAAAGCACGAAAAAAAATTGTGTAAGCTATCAAGCTGATAACAAATGTTGTTGATGCGTTACGTGCAAAAAGAAAAGAAAAATGCTCTCACAAGAAGATAGGTTGTGTGCCTCTCTGCTGTAGCGATGGCACTGACCTGAGGATAAGCATAACCTAAATATTCTAGAATTCACTATTGTTTGCGCCTCTTTGCTGTGCGATGGCACTGACCTGAGGCTTGGCATCTCTTTGAAAGCTCTTAGAATAGTTTCTTCTTCTCAAAACACCCGTAGACCGCTCACAAATCTCCTCAGGAATGTTTATTACCATATAAGCATGGGATCCATAAATGCTTATTGAAATATTTAAACCTTAATTCATCACCAATGTGTGTCAAAAATCTGTGTATGGATTTAAGTGGACAAGTATACTGACAATCATCGTGGCTGCAACTCTTGAGAGTCCAAATCAGCGTGTGTACCTTATAGCTCTACTATGATTTCCTAAACTTGCTAATGACTCTCGATACAAACAAGAATCTAGCATCAAAAGGTTTTGGTAACATGTCCCAAATGATTCTGGAATACCTATATGATTCCAAAATGAATCGTACCACAAATGATTAACTGGAATTGAAGCTGTGATGTCCATGAAGTAAAATCAATTAGAATTATTCTAATAGGTCGTATTTCATCTCTAATAAAAAATACAAAAATATGTCTTGTCTTTGTTTTATTTATAGTTGTTTAATTTAGTTAATTTCAGTTAATTTAGTAGTTAAATGTCGGACTACAAATCGGAAGTCATTCTGGGATTTACTCACTAAAAGGGTCACGTCTGAGGTGACCAATGGGGTTTTCAAAGGTAAAAGGATCACGTCTGAGGTGATCAACAGTTTTTCTAAGTTAAAATGATCATGTCTGAGATGATCAATGGTCAAAATGTCTTATCAATAAGTAAAAGGGCTAAGTGTATGAATGGTCATAAGGTCAAACTCATAAGTATGAGCCATTCACACGACTGGACCATGAGTATGGACCAGTCGTACGATTGGACCATACGTATGAGCCCAATCGCACGACTATACCACATGTATGGACCAGACGTGCAATTGGACCATAAGCATGGGTCAATCCATACGACTGGATCATCAGAATGAACCAATCGCATGAATGGAGGTGACCGAATGAGACAGTCGCACGATTGAAACCTAGTCGCACACTGAAGGTGACCGACTAAGCCAATCGCATGATTGAGCCTCAGTCGCACGAATCAAAAGTGCGATTAGGTTCAGTCGCACGACTAAAAGAAACCCTAGTATAAATAAGGGAGAGTCGGTCGCAGACACTCATCACCCCCCCAATCGCTCTCTCTTCGCACGATAGTACCGTTACGCTGCTAAAATTGTGATTGAGTGTTCTAAACTGTTTATTGTTGCTTCTAACGATTTCTGTTGATTATACAGGTAATGTGCGACGTAATCCACTCAAATGTTCATCAAATCATGCCCGAAATCGACTTAAATTGAGCCCTAACAAGAATCGAGACTTAGTTCACAAAATAAACCTATAAAACTAAGTAAATTGCTAATTTAAAATGTGTTTGATGTTAGTTGGAACAATAGTGAGTCTAATGAGTCAAACCACAACGTCTAACATCAAGTTTTGCTCAAGATCTGAATTTGAATGGAAAAACAGACTGTCATGCGAATGGACTTACTGATGAACCTCAATCACACGACTGAGTTGGGCGAATCGCACAATCGCACGACTGAACCATGCGTATGAGTCCAATCGCACGACTGGATCAACCGCATGGGATAGCATACAACTAAACCCAGTCGCATGCTTAATTGCATGAATGAGCTCAATCGCACGACTCAGACTCAGTCGCACTGTCCTTTTGCACGACAGAACAGAAGGATTCAAGTCAAATAAATTCATATGTAAATCATTTACACACAATCTAACGTTTATCTATCTTGTGTTACAGCAGCATGGCTAGCCGATGGACGATGAGCACAAAGCACAACATATGTGCTCATCTAGACATTATGTCCCGGAAAGCGTATGAGTTCGCGGGCATTATTATCTTTCTACGAAGATCGAGGATCTTCAGAGCTATCTTCACTGCGTGCACACCATACACATCGATACAGCAAGCTTTCTGGGAAAGCGCTATTGTAGATAGTTCCTCAGAGCCTCACCGTATTAGGAATTCCATCTTTGGTCAGGACATTGAGATCAGTGAGGAGGATCTAAGGACAGTCTTAGAGTTGGGAGATGATGCTAATTGCCCTACCAGACTGCATCCATTGACAGTTTGAGGATGTTTTCTTCGGGCTAAGTACTTGGGGGACATAAACACAGGTGTGCTCAACAAGAGCAACCTGTGCCCCCAGTTCAAATACTTAGCCCATGTGCTGCTGAAGTGTATTGCCTCAAGGAAGGGCGGATTTGATGAGTTATTAGATCAGATCCAAAACGCATATGTAGCTCTAGTGCTGAACTACCCGTTCATCTTTTCGAGGATGATCTTTACCTACTTGGTGGAGAACATAGAGGCCAAAGGAAAGGAAAGCTTCTGCATGTACCCACGTTTCATTCAGATGATCATCGACCAGAAGCTTCCTTTGCTGCCCAAGAAGAGAGATGATGCAGTTACACTAGAGGTGATGGATGATACCACCCTATGAAGGATGAAGGTTTACCGGGGCAAGCAGGTGAAGCCACTGGTAAGGAGATTGTTTGGGCATTTGGCCCGAGAGGACTACGTGGCGCCAGCTAGGAGGAAGTGGCGTCATGATGATAGTGACTCAGATTCTGAGCCGATTGTGCTCCCATCCGACGATTCTGATGATGATGATAGTGGTGATGGTGGAGATACTGGCCCCACCCAATCTAGGGCCACTACCACAGATGTTACATCTCCATCATCCACCCACGGAGGAGCTGAGATGGCAGGATTCCATCAAGACTTTCGTCCTAATGAGGAGGAGGGGTCTGATGAGGAGCCATTAGTTCGGACGGTGGGCAACAAGCTGGTTGCCACCGAGCGAGGGATCAGGGCGGCAGGTGGACACCAGGGTGAGTCTGGGGAGGCTAATACTGATACATCTTACACCCAAGACCAGCCCAGCAGCCAAGGGGGAGCATCCTCCTCGAAGGGATCGAGGAAAAAGAGGATGGCTCAGCCGCACGGGATGAAGAGTAAGAGACGGAGATTCACTTTGATCACCACCTCTACCACCACCACCACCACAGCTACCACCACCACTACCATACCCTCTACCATTACTACCATACCTCCACCCTCCACTACTACAGCCATACCTCCACCAGCTACACCTATTCCACCACCCATCTTTACCACAACTACCACCACCCATCGAGCCAGGACTTCATCATAGGTCCCACTGAGCTTTGGATCCTCTCTGCCCTTCGTTGGGTTAGAAGAGCAACTGGCCAATCTAAACCGGATTGTGCTTAAGCTGCTTGCTACTGATGAGCAACGAGCTACACAGCTAAACCAGCTGATGGAGCTCAATGCTGCTCAGGCTCAATAGATAGCACCTCAGAGTCAGGAGATTGCGAGCTTCGTGAGCTGTAGACTTCTTCAGTACAGAGGATAGATGATCTTGAGGCGAAGAACAAGAAGTTGATGCTACGACTCAAAGGCTCCAAAGATGAGCCCCTCAAGATCAGAGAAGGAGACGATGATGGTGATGATGACGATGATGGTGATGATGATGAGACGGATGAAGAAGGTGATGGAGCTGAAGGAGAGGAGAAGGGAGAAGATGAAGATGAAGGAAATGATGCTGCTGCATCAGCATCCACACAGGCTAGAGAGCGACGGTCAAAGAAGGCTCAGGATCAGGGAGACTCGTCCTCAGCCCCTTCGTCTAACGAGCCTGCTATTCAGAGCAAAATTAATTGTTGATACATATGTACCTAGATGTGGATCTTATGTAATATATCTTGAATGTCTTACACTTATGTAATGCTTGGGTTATTAAAGAAATGAGAATGTTTGGTTGTGATCTATAATGTTTAATATTTCATTATGAGTTGATATTGACTTGATTATATGGGTTTGTGATTGTTTGAATTGATACACATAATGTTATATTAATGAATTCAATCAAACTTGGTTAAGTGAAGTTCACATGCGTCCGACTGGACCATGCGCCCCAACAGTGGTCATGCGTCCGAATGGCCATGCGACTGAGTGTCCATGCGCCTAAATAGTTCATATGCCTGAACAACTTCATGCGACTGACTCAGCCGCACGACTGAACACTCAGTCTTGCGAATGGATCAACCGCAAGGCTCAATCGTACGAATGAACAATGCTTATGGTTCAGTCGCACGAATGAGCAACCCTAACCTATAAATACCACCTAATTCGTGGAAAAACAAAACACTTGATATTACTGGATTCAACAGCAAATGCAGGACTATAGTTTGAAATTCTCTAACACTCCTATATTTGTTGATAATTCTGCTGCTATAGCCATAACTAAAAATCCAGTCCAACATCCTAAAACCAAACACATCGGAATTAAATATCACTTTATACGTGATTGTTTTGAAAAGAATATAATCGATGTTGTTAAAATTAATACGGACTTTCAACGCGCTGACCTATACACAAAAGCGTTTGATAAACCAAGATTTTTATATCTGTTAGAGGTCAACGGCATGAAAAAAAAATGTAAAGTGATTCCAGAAGATGACTGTACTTAGTCCGACGAGTAGAATTATTTTTTATTTTTTATTTTCTTTTATTTTTCATATTTTAATTTCTTGTTTCAATAAAATCCAAAAACTCAAAAAACATTTTCGGTTTTAGAATTTTAAGGGGAGAATAGGTTAGAGTAGTACTAAATTAGGTGTTTTAATTTCAGTACTTAAAAAATAATGAGAGAGGAGGACAGCGTAGCTAAAAGGATAGAAATCAAATATGTGATACTGATTCAATGCTTATGGAAAATAATAGTACACGGGGAACAAATTATTTGGGACTTCAAAAAAATTTAAATGATAAAGATGCAAAATTCAAAGTATAAATCTGAGAAGTCTAAGCAAAATAAAAGGAAAAATGATAGTGAAACTAACATGCTACTAAGGTAACATAGAGAAACTAGACCTAGAGGTTGCAAGTTCATTATATGATGTGTCGGTAGATTCAACACAATAGATGAGTAGACCTCATTGATGACTTAAATTCAAACTAAATTGTTTAACTTGCTGTGGGTTCCCATCTTATCCCTGGTTAACACAATCAACGTAGTTCCAATAAGGGGCGACGAGCAAATAAACGCCACAAATGTGTGCGGTTGACCATAAAAAGAGCAAAGCACGAAAAAAAATTGTGTAAGCTATCAAGCTGATAACAAATGTTGTTGATGCGTTACGTGCAAAAAGAAAAGAAAAATGCTCTCACAAGAAGATAGGTTGTGTGCCTCTCTGCTGTAGCGATGGCACTGACCTGAGGATAAGCATAACCTAAATATTCTAGAATTCACTATTGTTTGCGCCTCTTTGCTGTGCGATGGCACTGACCTGAGGCTTGGCATCTCTTTGAAAGCTCTTAGAATAGTTTCTTCTTCTCAAAACACCCGTAGACCGCTCACAAATCTCCTCAGGAATGTTTATTACCATATAAGCATGGGATCCATAAATGCTTATTGAAATATTTAAACCTTAATTCATCACCAATGTGTGTCAAAAATCTGTGTATGGATTTAAGTGGACAAGTATACTGACAATCATCGTGGCTGCAACTCTTGAGAGTCCAAATCAGCGTGTGTACCTTATAGCTCTACTATGATTTCCTAAACTTGCTAATGACTCTCGATACAAACAAGAATCTAGCATCAAAAGGTTTTGGTAACATGTCCCAAATGATTCTGGAATACCTATATGATTCCAAAATGAATCGTACCACAAATGATTAACTGGAATTGAAGCTGTGATGTCCATGAAGTAAAATCAATTAGAATTATTCTAATAGGTCGTATTTCATCTCTAATAAAAAATACAAAAATATGTCTTGTCTTTGTTTTATTTATAGTTGTTTAATTTAGTTAATTTCAGTTAATTTAGTAGTTAAATGTCGGACTACAAATCGGAAGTCATTCTGGGATTTACTCACTAAAAGGGTCACGTCTGAGGTGACCAATGGGGTTTTCAAAGGTAAAAGGATCACGTCTGAGGTGATCAACAGTTTTTCTAAGTTAAAATGATCATGTCTGAGATGATCAATGGTCAAAATGTCTTATCAATAAGTAAAAGGGCTAAGTGTATGAATGGTCATAAGGTCAAACTCATAAGTATGAGCCATTCACACGACTGGACCATGAGTATGGACCAGTCGTACGATTGGACCATACGTATGAGCCCAATCGCACGACTATACCACATGTATGGACCAGACGTGCAATTGGACCATAAGCATGGGTCAATCCATACGACTGGATCATCAGAATGAACCAATCGCATGAATGGAGGTGACCGAATGAGACAGTCGCACGATTGAAACCTAGTCGCACACTGAAGGTGACCGACTAAGCCAATCGCATGATTGAGCCTCAGTCGCACGAATCAAAAGTGCGATTAGGTTCAGTCGCACGACTAAAAGAAACCCTAGTATAAATAAGGGAGAGTCGGTCGCAGACACTCATCACCCCCCCAATCGCTCTCTCTTCGCACGATAGTACCGTTACGCTGCTAAAATTGTGATTGAGTGTTCTAAACTGTTTATTGTTGCTTCTAACGATTTCTGTTGATTATACAGGTAATGTGCGACGTAATCCACTCAAATGTTCATCAAATCATGCCCGAAATCGACTTAAATTGAGCCCTAACAAGAATCGAGACTTAGTTCACAAAATAAACCTATAAAACTAAGTAAATTGCTAATTTAAAATGTGTTTGATGTTAGTTGGAACAATAGTGAGTCTAATGAGTCAAACCACAACGTCTAACATCAAGTTTTGCTCAAGATCTGAATTTGAATGGAAAAACAGACTGTCATGCGAATGGACTTACTGATGAACCTCAATCACACGACTGAGTTGGGCGAATCGCACAATCGCACGACTGAACCATGCGTATGAGTCCAATCGCACGACTGGATCAACCGCATGGGATAGCATACAACTAAACCCAGTCGCATGCTTAATTGCATGAATGAGCTCAATCGCACGACTCAGACTCAGTCGCACTGTCCTTTTGCACGACAGAACAGAAGGATTCAAGTCAAATAAATTCATATGTAAATCATTTACACACAATCTAACGTTTATCTATCTTGTGTTACAGCAGCATGGCTAGCCGATGGACGATGAGCACAAAGCACAACATATGTGCTCATCTAGACATTATGTCCCGGAAAGCGTATGAGTTCGCGGGCATTATTATCTTTCTACGAAGATCGAGGATCTTCAGAGCTATCTTCACTGCGTGCACACCATACACATCGATACAGCAAGCTTTCTGGGAAAGCGCTATTGTAGATAGTTCCTCAGAGCCTCACCGTATTAGGAATTCCATCTTTGGTCAGGACATTGAGATCAGTGAGGAGGATCTAAGGACAGTCTTAGAGTTGGGAGATGATGCTAATTGCCCTACCAGACTGCATCCATTGACAGTTTGAGGATGTTTTCTTCGGGCTAAGTACTTGGGGGACATAAACACAGGTGTGCTCAACAAGAGCAACCTGTGCCCCCAGTTCAAATACTTAGCCCATGTGCTGCTGAAGTGTATTGCCTCAAGGAAGGGCGGATTTGATGAGTTATTAGATCAGATCCAAAACGCATATGTAGCTCTAGTGCTGAACTACCCGTTCATCTTTTCGAGGATGATCTTTACCTACTTGGTGGAGAACATAGAGGCCAAAGGAAAGGAAAGCTTCTGCATGTACCCACGTTTCATTCAGATGATCATCGACCAGAAGCTTCCTTTGCTGCCCAAGAAGAGAGATGATGCAGTTACACTAGAGGTGATGGATGATACCACCCTATGAAGGATGAAGGTTTACCGGGGCAAGCAGGTGAAGCCACTGGTAAGGAGATTGTTTGGGCATTTGGCCCGAGAGGACTACGTGGCGCCAGCTAGGAGGAAGTGGCGTCATGATGATAGTGACTCAGATTCTGAGCCGATTGTGCTCCCATCCGACGATTCTGATGATGATGATAGTGGTGATGGTGGAGATACTGGCCCCACCCAATCTAGGGCCACTACCACAGATGTTACATCTCCATCATCCACCCACGGAGGAGCTGAGATGGCAGGATTCCATCAAGACTTTCGTCCTAATGAGGAGGAGGGGTCTGATGAGGAGCCATTAGTTCGGACGGTGGGCAACAAGCTGGTTGCCACCGAGCGAGGGATCAGGGCGGCAGGTGGACACCAGGGTGAGTCTGGGGAGGCTAATACTGATACATCTTACACCCAAGACCAGCCCAGCAGCCAAGGGGGAGCATCCTCCTCGAAGGGATCGAGGAAAAAGAGGATGGCTCAGCCGCACGGGATGAAGAGTAAGAGACGGAGATTCACTTTGATCACCACCTCTACCACCACCACCACCACAGCTACCACCACCACTACCATACCCTCTACCATTACTACCATACCTCCACCCTCCACTACTACAGCCATACCTCCACCAGCTACACCTATTCCACCACCCATCTTTACCACAACTACCACCACCCATCGAGCCAGGACTTCATCATAGGTCCCACTGAGCTTTGGATCCTCTCTGCCCTTCGTTGGGTTAGAAGAGCAACTGGCCAATCTAAACCGGATTGTGCTTAAGCTGCTTGCTACTGATGAGCAACGAGCTACACAGCTAAACCAGCTGATGGAGCTCAATGCTGCTCAGGCTCAATAGATAGCACCTCAGAGTCAGGAGATTGCGAGCTTCGTGAGCTGTAGACTTCTTCAGTACAGAGGATAGATGATCTTGAGGCGAAGAACAAGAAGTTGATGCTACGACTCAAAGGCTCCAAAGATGAGCCCCTCAAGATCAGAGAAGGAGACGATGATGGTGATGATGACGATGATGGTGATGATGATGAGACGGATGAAGAAGGTGATGGAGCTGAAGGAGAGGAGAAGGGAGAAGATGAAGATGAAGGAAATGATGCTGCTGCATCAGCATCCACACAGGCTAGAGAGCGACGGTCAAAGAAGGCTCAGGATCAGGGAGACTCGTCCTCAGCCCCTTCGTCTAACGAGCCTGCTATTCAGAGCAAAATTAATTGTTGATACATATGTACCTAGATGTGGATCTTATGTAACATATCTTGAATGTCTTACACTTATGTAATGCTTGGGTTATTAAAGAAATGAGAATGTTTGGTTGTGATCTATAATGTTTAATATTTCATTATGAGTTGATATTGACTTGATTATATGGGTTTGTGATTGTTTGAATTGATACACATAATGTTATATTAATGAATTCAATCAAACTTGGTTAAGTGAAGTTCACATGCGTCCGACTGGACCATGCGCCCCAACAGTGGTCATGCGTCCGAATGGCCATGCGACTGAGTGTCCATGCGCCTAAATAGTTCATACGCCTGAACAACTTCATGCGACTGACTCAGCCGCACGACTGAACACTCAGTCTTGCGAATGGATCAACCGCAAGGCTCAATCGTACGAATGAACAATGCTTATGGTTCAGTCGCACGAATGAGCAACCCTAACCTATAAATACCACCTAATTCGTGGAAAAACAAAACACTTGATATTACTTTGACTCCAGACGTACCCTAGCCGTCCAGAAACCTCCAAGAACCTGTTCCAAGTTCACAGATCGCATTAGATCGATTCTAGATCGTTCTTAACGTTTAGATACAATTGATAATTGATTCGACGTGCGTTCTCACTGATTGGATCGCCAATCAAATAGGATTCCGCACTATTTGAGTTGGTATACACGTTAATCAGTTAGTATTTCGTGCAATACACGATCCTAACATTAATGATTAGATATTTATGTATTTGAAAGCTTTTGTACTTGAATCATGTATTAAAATTTTGTATTTAGTGTTTATATATATATATAATGTTTAACTGTCTTGATTATTAACTAATGATTGATGTGTTACATGTTTAAATCAAGCAAATCAAACATATCAGCAAGATGAATACGATGTTGCTCCCCTTCAGCAAATCAAGTCTCAACTCACAATGATTCTTGATTTGCAAGGGATTGTCAGACGGTCAGTGAGCTATACTCCCGAAGAAGGAGAAATCATTCATGACTTGACTGACGAGCAACTTGCTGAGATGTTCAGGCTGAACCCGGACGAGATTGTCAAGGATGCTCCTACTTTTGAGGTGACAAGTGATGATGAGCTCAATGACATAGATGAAATCAAGATAGAGGATGTCACTGCTGGCCATTATCCAGAGTACACTAACCGAGAGGGAAATGTAGTCCCCAACTTTGGTGATACTCTCGGCAGTGATACATTTGACAAGCTGGTTCAGATGGAGAAAAAGGCTAAGAAGACCGAGGGTCAAGCCCAAGCCTCAGACGCCGATGTTGACATAAAAAAGGCTGAATGGGTGGCCTGTTTTGCTGAGATCCGAGCCATGCGTACTGCACAAAAGCCCAATGTCTACACCAAGCTATACAAAGTCAAGAAACACTTAAAGGTGTCAGGCAAGATCATTGCATGGGCTTATTTTGAGGATCTGAATGTGTATGCAATGAAAAGAGAAAAGGGCATAAAGTACTTTAGATCCCCACATGATCTAAAGACTCTCCCTGGTTTTGAGCTCAACCAGCTGGCACGCCTGAAGTTGTTGTATGCTGACCCGAGAAAGATATCAGGCTGGTTTGAGGCTGCACTGAGGAAAGAATACCACACCAGGTGGATTAACTTCAGACCTCAACAACCGAAGAGGTACATCAGACGGTCAGAAGTTGATCCCATTACTGGAAAGCCTAAGGTAGTGCTGAAGTGGAGTCCTCCGCATACAATGTCCAAAATCCCTCTAAGGGAAATGGCACAGGACTTCACTCCACACTTCAAGTGGTGGTACTACGATTTGAGAACAGGTGAAGCAGTCATAGTCTAACAGAAGGAGAGCCAAATAGATATTATCCGGGTGTTTGACCCTATGTGGCTAACCAACTTGTCTGCTGACGATGTTTATACCTTATACAAGTGGCCACTATTCTATGACTCGCAGGATATCGTACAAGCCCTCCAGTTCTAGAACATGATAAGAATGTTTCGCATTCGAGATACATGCCGGAGTTACAAGAGAGGAAAAGTACAAGAAGTTTGAGGAGCTAATGAAGAATGTTAGACAATGATGTAAACTAGGTCCAAGGAGGAGTTTGTTGATACATATGTACCTAGGTTATGAGCTTAATGTAAAATGTCTTTCATGTCTTACATATATGTAATGAATGAGTTGAATGAAATGAAATATGTGATTGATGATTATATTGTTTAGTGTTTCATTTTTTATTGTATCATAACACATATTGCACTAACTATATAGGTTTGTGGTTGTTTACATAGTTCTTAATCAAGAATGGTTGAGAAATGTGTTTAAACTTAATCGTATGAAGTCTTCATGCGAATGGACCATGCTAATGGACCATACGCATGAACACTTCATGCTAATGGACTAGTCGCACGACTGAACCAGAAGACTGGATCAGTCGGACGATTGAGACATAAGATTGGCTTAGTCGCACGACTGAACCTTCAGTCGTGCGTATGATTCAAGCGTATGATTCAGTCGCACGACTGAACCATACTAATGGTTCAGTCGCATGATTGACAAACCCTAACCTATAAATACCACTTAATTCGTGGAAAAACGGAACACTTGAAGAATTTTGACTCACATACGTACCTTAGCCGTCCAGAGACCCTAGAGAACCTGTTCCAACTTCATAGATCGTAGTTGATCGTGTTCTAATCGTTCATAACGTTTCTTTAATCTCTAGATTGATCGAAACTGCGTTCTCACTGATTGGATCGCTAATCAAATAGGATTCCGCTCTATTTGATTAGGTATACACACATTATGAGTTAGTACTCCATACGTACACGGTCCTATCAGAGAAAACAAAAAAAATGGTGCTACTAAGGAATGCTGAAGGGAAGAAAGGTGACAAGATAAGAATTTTGGACCCAGTAGAAATCAAACTGCTCCACCCCAGCTACACATCATACTTGCATGACAAATTCTTCCCAAAGCTGACTGATGAAAGGGCACAGAATGATCTATGCCTATATGTTCACATGATTCAAGTGGTGTAAAAACTGCATGCAAAAGCATACAAGAGAAGAAGATTGATGTTGGACTGTTGAAAGGAGCTAACATTGAAGAAGTATTAGAACTAAGAATTACAGAAGAAGATGAGCTTGAAATAGTTCACAATCAAAATGTTGTGGAAACTCTAACAACTGAAGAAGACATCTTGGGATTAAGTTTTGAGACTCTTCAAAAGATATGCAGAATGGAGATCAAGTACAAATACGATGATCCAAAGGATGCAGTATCTTACTTCAACAAGAAGATGGTATAAAGAATGAAGGAGGTTTCAATTTTGAAGAGCTGATTAGAAGTGTCTAAGCCTAAGGGGGAGTATTGTTAGATCTAGGGTCAATAGATCTAGCTCATTTTGTATAGGCTTAGAACTTTAATCAAAACTTGTAATGAATATCTGTAATTCATTATTTGATGTATGCATTATGTATATATAGTTAACCCTTATGTGTGTTGATTTATGTGTATGATTGCAGGTACAAACATTATAATTGGTGAATTACTGAAATTGACCAAGTGTAAGAAACATCTACAAATGAAAATTTTGTTCTTCCGTAGATATGTTTCTTACAAGTAACAAACATCCGAAGATCCTCTGCGGATGAACAATCAGCTCTAGAGTTCAAGTGAAGACAATCAAAGAGTTCAAGTGAAGACTCTTGCGGATGAGCAAACACCTTCGGAAGACAAAGTACCTTTGGAAGACAAAGTACCTTTGGAAGACAAAGTACCTTTGGAAGACAGAGTACCTTCTGAAGACCTGTTAAGCTACGGAGTCCAAACACTTGTATTTAAATTATACAAGTGTTACAAGTCAACAAGTCAACAAGAAAATTTCAAATCCCAAGAGATCTGGTATTTCCCTAACTGTAACACGTGTGCCTATAAATATGGATCCTAGGTTTCACATCAAATGACGAACACCAACACACGAGAAACCAGACGGCAAACACAAACATCACATCGATTCACACAATCAATCAAACATACACCCTAGCAGCCGTCACATCAACATCAACACGTTCAAAGCACTTATTGTGCATATCCTTCATTATTTATTCATCTGTAATTATTAATTGTGTTCATTAATTGTGTTCATATCATTGTGTTTGTCATGCTCATCATTCATTATATTTGATATTAATTAATTAAACAATTAAACAAGGTTAATGTTGATTCCGCAAATATTAACTTGATTTCCTTTAACACGGATAATTCCTGATTGCGATTCTTGGATTCACACTCATTTTAGTCAAAGTATTAGAGTTCAACTAAAACAGAGTTTCTTTTGGGTAATGAACTAATTAATGACAAAAACTTAATAATGAATAATTTAGTGATAAAAATCATAAATCAGTCAATCCTTTTAATGATTGTTAATATCAAATCAAGGATTTTATTAATGTTTGTTCAATCGATTTGAACAATTGATGAATATCAATTAATAACACAGATCTAAGTTCCAATTAATGTGAATATAGATCATTGTTAACCGAGCAATGTAATAGTACTCGCTGACAGACGAATCACCATTTTATTATTTTAAAAATTGATTCACACCAAAACAATTTTACTCAAAACTAATAGATCTAATAAAAAAACTGATAGATCTAATGAAATAAGCAATCAATTAAACAATTCTAACACCGATAGATCAATCGATCTAAATCAATGAGCACTTGGCTCTGATACCACCTGTGAATTCAAAGATCACAATCAGAATTATCAGTGTTAGATTGAGTTCGATTTAATGATTGCGGAATGATCATTAATCGTTTCTTATTGATTAATTATTAAATATCACCGACAATAAATATTAATGATAAAGAACAGGATGATTTCAACACAATTAAATGAAAGAACAAGATTTGATTCAAATAGATTTCATTAAAACTAATAAATGATTACAAATAATCAAATAATCATTGCTAATGACACGGTTTGCTTCGAACATGTTGATGATTTTGGTGTATTGATGTGACGGCTGCTAGGGTTTTTGTGTTTGATTGATCGTGTGGATCGATGTGATGTTTGGTGTTTTTCCGTTTTCTTTGATGTGTAACCTAGGACTCGTATTTATAGGCACAGGTGTTTCTGTTAAGGAAACAGCGAATCTCTTGGAGTCCGTGTTTGACTTGTTGACTTGAATTGCTTGATGTTGCAAGTACAAGTGTTTGGTCTTCCGAGGAATGTTGTATTCCGCAGGAGTTTTCCTTTCCGTAGGAGTCTTCACTTGGTATTCTTCATTTGAAGTGCAAGTTATTCATCCGTGGGTCTTTGGTCTCGGAGCACTCCCTTGACTTCATCTGCACCGAAGTGTTCTTCCGTAGAAGATCCTCGGATGTATTTCTTGTGAGAAGATTATCTACGGAAGAACATAAATGTTCATCCATAGATGTTTCTTACACTTAGTCAATTTCAAAAATTGATTAAGTATAATGTTTGAACCTGCAATCCTACATATAAATCAACACATATATGGGTTAACCTATATACCTAATGCATACATTAAAGTAATGAATTACAAGAGTTTATTACAAGCATTGATTAAAGTGTTAAGCCTATACAAAATGATATAGACCTATTGTTCCTAGATCTAACACACACACACACACACACACAGAGATATATATACATATATATATATGTATATATATGTATATATATATATGTATATATATGTATATGTATATATATATATATATGTGTATATATGTATATATATATATATATATATATATAGATATATATATAGATATATATATATATATATATATATCTATATATATATATATATATATATATATATATATATATATATTATTTTAATATAAACATAATAAGAATAAAATAAAATAGTAGTAATAAAAAATATAAAAATAATATAATACTTTAAGTTAAATATAAGTCATAAAAAGCCTATTTAACATACATATCTTACTATATTAATTTTGTTGTGTTTTTTGTTTTTTGTTTTTTTTTGTTTTTATTATCGTCATATACTCCTACCTGGCTTAATAAATATTGTACAATGTAGGGTCTTGTGTAAGCTATTTGTGTTTTTTGTGACGCAATATCAATTCAATGTCTTTTGTGTGCTTATTGCTATTGTTTAGCTATTGTGTGTATTTTACACTATATATAGTATTTGTGTGACTATATATAGTATTTATGACTTATATTTAACTTAAAATATTATATTATTTTTATATGTTTTATTACTAATATTTTATTTTATTCTTATTATATTTATATTAAAGTAATATATATACATATATATATATATATATATATATATATATATATATATATATATATATATATATATATATATATATATATATATGTATGTATGAGACAGTATAAATAAATTAATATATATTATGCAATATAAATGAGGGAATTCAGAAAAAAGAGTAAAATGCAGCATGTTGTCGTTGTGGAGCCAAGTAGGTGGACTATCGGCGCTTGGTCTGCGCATCTATCGGTGATGGATGGTAGTTGGCACTCCGGTTGATTCTTAATCATCTGCAGGACACCACTCCGAGGTTATTGTTGGATTTGACAACTTGTAGCTGGCAAGATTTGAGGGGAGCCAACTGTTTCGGATATGCAAAAGGAACAAAAAAAATCGATGGTGGGGGTGGTCAGTATAGGGAGCTGAGGCACAGGTTGGAATGGATGGGCGGTGCTAGCATATATACAAGCTTAGGTGATCGTTTGGTTTAGTTTTAGATCGGTGGAAGGTGGGTGGCTAGGTTAGAATCAAAATGGTATATGATTATGGTGGTAGGTGAAGTGAGGAGGAGGAGAGAGATTCGCAATACACACCCTATTCCCCGAGCATGACTTGTTGCGTCACACTCACATAACATAACACAGTAAAAGTCTTAAACACAATTATGACCACAAAAGTAGATAGAATTTAAAACTTTAACAGCTTAGATAAATCCTCATGCCCATCGCATTTACAACTAAAACGCAAATACATATATGTTGGATCAAGTAAGGCTGCTGCAATCAAAACAAACACTCAGAAACAATTTTGGTACAACTGTGAAAGAACTTCCGAAGGCAAAAGCTGCACTTCCGAAGATAAAGGCCAAAAGAGCTTCCAAAGAGGAATCCTGACTTCCGAAGACAAAGTCATCCTTATTTCGAAGTTCAACACCAAGAAGATTTCAAGACACGACTTCCGAAGTATGAAGTCTTGAAGATCAGTACAAGTCTCGGAAGAAGTAGACTCTTCCGAAGTATAAGTGGCTTCGAAAGAACTTGTTCTTCTGAAGCCAGTTAACCTTCGGAAGAACCTACTATGAACCAGTGGACATAAGTATGGTCCCTTTAACAACCTGCTGCAACTTCTGAGATACTGCATGGTGCTTTCCCACGCCCATGTAGTTGACCATACTTTATTTTATTATTTATCCTTTATTAGTTAGTATAGTTACCAACTTTAGTAGGTGACAAAAGGTAAGTCATGGACATGTCATGACAACCTAATCTAGGATAGTATTTTATCTTAGATACCTTACTACTAGCAATGTAGTATTTGTTTGGTAGTAATTTCCAGCTGGTAATCTTTTGTATAAACGGCTGTAGATAGTAGTATATATAGTAAGTTCCTAATTACAGTGGCCACTTGTGATTAGCCACTTACTTTACTCTTCATACCCCGAGCATTACCTATCCTAACTACATCGATATCTAAATCTACAAGCAGCACATAAACCACATAACATGCACACGTAATACCGATTAACATTAAGAAAATACCTGATGGCACACAGCTACTCAGATTGGCACCTTCCCAGTTTAAGTTAAAGTTTATTTTGAAAATTTACCCGTTTTACTTAACTTTGGCTCTGATACCAACTTGTAAGGCCCCGTTCCCGGGATACTTACAGCTGGTCAATCGTCGCACATAAAACGTATAATTACATTAACTTTAATAAACATTGCAGCGGAAACATTAAAATAACTTTTCATTCCAATATAAATGCTTTTGAAAGTTAATACAACATTCGTTACAAAATATCGTTTGTTCGCATTACAATGCAAAAACATTAAACAAAAGAATGCCATCCAAAATGAGCCGAGTAGCCGCCCCGTGCCATCCTCACCAACCTTACCTGCCAACTGGAAACACATAAAAGTCAGCGTTGCTGAGTGAGTTCTAGTTTAATAATATAAAACATAATTTATCTTTCATTTAAAACCGTTCATTACTTTCTTTCAAATCATACGAGGCTTTAGAACGTGATCACACATTGTACGTACACATAGATAATAGTTATTATCTTCATCATCGTTTATTTCGTACATTTATTATCTTTCGTTTCCATCTAGGTCCTGTCATGTGCTTAACCCCCCACTAGAGCACCAAGCAATTCATCTAGGGTTAAGCGACAAGGACCCTATATATATGGTCAATCACAAAGTTGAACCCCTGTGTGCATCCTCATGGGGTATTTAACCCGCACACAGTTGAGCAGACACCCCTCATTGGGTTTGAACCTCCATACATTTGCTTAATCACATGGATTAAGCCCCAGTGTGCATCCTTCTGGGGTAGCTAACCCGCACACGGTTGAGCTAACACCCCTCATTGGGTGTGAACCTCCATACATTTGCTTGCAAGCCTTTCTTACTTTCGTTCATTCATTAATGCATGCATTCTTTCATTACATTCCCCTTTTCATTATCTTCCACTTTACGTTAAATAATACTTTTCATTTCATTCATTAACATTCAACGTAAAGCCACGGGAAAATAATCACACATAACAAGGAACATGAATATAAACATACAACATCACCATACAAGACACCATCATACATACATAACAAACCACATACATACCATCATGCATAAGCATTAATCATACATCATACATGCCCATCATATCAACTATGACCTCAAAAAGTCAACTTACATGAACCCCCGGGAATCTCCCAAGTCAAAGCCTCCATCAACCCTTTCCCCCGAAAGTCAGAAAATAAACTAAGTTCTTTCAGGCGCATGAGCCGTATTTGGCCGTATGGGCACTATTTAGTCGCATGGCCATTCCAGGCGCATGAGGACACTTATGACTATGGACACTATGGGGCGAATGGACACTTATGCGTATGGAGAGCTTCCAGACGCATGTACACTTAGGCGTATGGACCCTCAGTCGCATAGCCTTCAGTCGCATGACTTTCAGTCGTGTGACCTTCAGTCGCATGACCATTCGGCCGTATGGCCTCCAGTCGCATGCCATTCGGACTCATGGGTTCCAGTCGCATGAGCCCTAGCTGGTGCAGAATGCAGCCCCCTTTCGAACCCTAACTGCAGATCTCAGACTCCGGCCCTTTCTAACCTGTTCTAAGCTCAAATCAACCATCCTAAACTTTAGAAACACCTACCACAACACCATTCAAGCACAACACAGCCCGCAATCAAGCCCACCACCCGAATCACACACACACATACATACGGGTTTAACACCCCACACAACCAAATGGTTTCAGATGTGTTCCAGCCCTAAAATCAGTCAAAAATGTGTAAAAGAGGGGTCCTAGAACTCACCTTAGCAGCCCCTTTGAGTAAAGCTTCACACAAACCCGCTAGACTTCGTCTTTTGCACTTGATTCTTCAAAAACCCTAGCTTTTTGCTCTTTCTCCCTTTTCTCCCTCTCTAGGCCGAATGGAATGAGAATGGGAGAGGGGAATGGGCTGCCATTCCCTTTTACCCACTCTTCCAAACCTTTTTCTTCTTTTGGCAAGATTGGTCCCTCAACTTGGACTTTATTTCTTTTCTTTCTTTTTCTTTCTTCTTCTTCTTTCTTTGACTTTAAAAAAATAACCGGGCGTTACAAGTCCACCCCCCTTATATAGGTTTCATCCCCGAAACCTGTTATTCCTTGAACAAATGTGGGTAATGCTTTCTCATCTCTTCTTCAGTCTCCCACGTAGACTCAGATCCCTTTCTGTGCTTCCACTGTACGCGCACAAGAGGAACCACTTTATTCCTCAACCTCTTCTCTTTACGATCAATGATCGCCACTGGTTGCTCCACATAATTAAGCCGTTCATCTACCTCGATATCTTCCAATGGTACAATCATATCCTCTTCTGCTAAACATTTCCTCAGATGAGATACATGGAATGTCGGGTGAATTCCACTTAACTCTTCTGGTAATTCTAGTCTATAGGCCACCTCTCCTACTGGAGCAATGATTCGAAAAGGCCCTATGTATCTCAGGCTCAACTTGCCCCGCTTTCTGAACCGAATGATACCCTTCCAAGGTGAGACTTTCAACATAACTTTATCACCCACCTGGAACTCAATCGGTCTACGTCGTTTATCAGCATATGACTTCTGTCTATCTTTGGCTGCCTTCATAAAGGCTTTGATCCTTTCTAGCTTCTCAGTCGTAGCCTCGATCACCTCGACGCTCCCCAACTTCTTCTGACCAATATCACCCCAACAAACAGGAGTTCTACATCTCCTACCGTATAGCATCTCATAAGGAGGCATACCAATACTAGCATGATAACTGTTGTTATATGAGAATTCAGCTAACGGTAAGTGGTCATCCCAACTTCCTCCAAAATCAATGACGCATGCCCGAAGCATATCCTCTAGCGTCTGAATCATCCTTTCTTATTGGCCATCCGTCTGAGGATGGTAAGCTGTGCTAATATGTAACCTCGTCCCCATTGCGTCATGGAATTTCTTCCAGAATTTTGATGTAAACCGGGTGTCATGATCAGACACAATAGACACCGACACACCCTGACGAGTCACAATCTCCTTAATGAACAGATCCACCAACCTCTCAGATGAATATGTCTCGCGGATCGGTAGGAAGTGAGCACTCTTTGTCAAACGATCAACAATCACCCATATAGCATCGTACCCTTGCACGGTAATAAAATCCATGGTGATGTGCTCCACTTCCACTCCGGTATATCCAAAGGTTGGATCTTCCCATATGGCTTTTGATGCTCGGCCTTCACTTGTAAGCAAGTAAGGCATTTACTCACATACTCCACCACATCACGCTTCATACCCGGCCACCAGTAATCTTTCTTCATGTCTTGATACATCTTTGTAGCACCGGGATGAATAGAGTACCAAGTCTTATGAGCTTCATCCATAATATTCACACGTAGATCCCCAAAACGAGGAATCCACATTCGCCCGAATCGGGTTCTAACACCGAGTGTGTTTTCACCCAATTCCGCATCCAGACCTCTCATTCTTTCAGAGTTAAGGTGATCTTCTTTCAATGCCTCATCTTGAAACTCCTTAACTTGCTTCATCACATCCGAGGTCATGATCAACTGGTAAGCTTTCACCCGAATCGGCGCGGGTCTCTCTTTTCGGTTAAGGGCATCCGCCACCACGTTGGCTTTGCCCGAATGGTTATGGATCTCGCAATCTTAGTCTTTTATGAGCTCCAACCATCTCCTTTGCCTCATGTTCAAATCTTTCTGCTCGAAGAAGTACTTCAAGCTCTTGTGGTTAGTGAATATGGTGCACTTCTTCCCATACAGTAGTGCCCATGAACTTTCAACTGTCGGGATGCATAGGAAATAACCTTTCCTCTCTGCATTAACACACACCCCAACCCCGAGTAGGAAGCATCTGAATAAACCACAAAATCTTCACTTCCATCGGGTAACGACAAAAGAGGAGCTTGAGTCAATCTCGTCTTTAGTTCCTCGAACGCCTTCTCCTGAGCTTGACCCCATACAAACTTTACATCCTTACGAGTCAACTTGGTTAGTGGAGAAGCGATCTTAGAGAAGTCTTGAATAAACCTTCGGTAATAGCCCGCCAAACCCAAGAAACTATGAATCTCGAATGGCGTCTTTGGAGACTTCCATTGCATCACCGCCTCCACCTTTTCCGGGTCCACCATAATTCCGTTAGGATTCACCACGTGACCCAAGAATTGAACTTCATGTAGCCAGAATGCGCACTTGGAGAACTTAGCATACAACTTCTCCCTTCTCAACACCTCCAACACCTCTCGAATGTGACCTGCATGCTCAATCTCGCTCTTCGAATAAATCAGGATATCATCAATAAACACGATCACTGATTTATCCAACATCCGCCGACACACTCGATTAATAAAGTCCATAAAAGCAGCTGGCGCGTTGGTCAAACCAAATGACATAACGAGAAACTCGTAGTGACCATAACGTGTGCGAAAAGCTGTTTTAGGGATATCCTGCTCTTGAGAACCAACTGGCACCTTGAAGCTGATCAAACAAATCATCAATCCTCGGTAACGGGTATCGATTCTTCACTGTCAGCTTATTCAACTCTCGGTAGTCGATACACATCCTCATATTACCGTCTTTCTTCTTCACAAACAAGACCGGAGCACCCCAAGGAGAGATACTCAGTCTAATGAACCCCTTATCAAGCAACTCTTGTAGTTGCTCCATCAACTCTTTCATCTCCGTCGGAGCCAACCGATACGGTGCCTTGGTTACAGGTTGGGCACCCGGTATCAAATCAATCTAAAACTCGATTTCATGGTCAGGTGGCACTCCTGGTAAGTCTTCGGGAAATACATCTGGAAAGTCACACACAACCGGTACCTCGGATAGTTGTGGTGTTGGCGTATCCACATCCTTTACATAGGCTAGGTAGGCACTACATCCACGCCTCATACACTTTCCCGCCACCGCCATTGAAATCACTTTCGGAATCGTAGTGACCCGATCAACATAAACCGTCACCGAACTCCCGTCAGGCGCTGTCAACCAAATCATCTTCTTGCGACACACAATGTTCGCCTCGTAGTCCGCTAACCAATCCATTCCTAGGACCACGTCAAATCCGCCCAAGGTCATCACGAAGGGTCTAACAGGAAACTTGTGACCTTCTAATTCCACATCACAACCTTCTATCATCTCAGAAATCCTGGTAGACTTACCTATGGCAGTTTCTACATCAAAGGGCGCATCAACACTCCTACTACTAACAGGCAGTTTAGCACAGAAAGCAGCAGAAATAAAACTTTTACTGGCACCAGAATCAAACAACACAGAGGCTAAAGTTTGGTTTACTAGAAACGTACCTGACACAACATCAGGGTTCGTCCTAGCCTCCTCCTGCGTCATCGTAAACGCTCTAGCGCTCGCCCTCTGTCCTTCTCCCCCAGCCTTCTTCACTCCCGAACCTTCAGCCCTCGGCTTCTTGCAGTCCTTACTCATGTGACCACTTTCCCCACAGTTAAAACATCTGGCCGCACGACAATCCCTTGCTATATGACCAGGCCTCCCACACTTGAAGTCGATGTTTGTTCCCTATTTGTATTCTCCCGAATGCTCCTTCCCGCATTTGCCACACCTCTTCGATCCTGCACCAGGTGTGACCACACGGCGGTCATCCACCCGTGCCTTCTTATCACTCGTCAAGGCACCACCCCGACCAAATCTTTTCCCATTCCGATTCCGGTCGCCACCACCCTTTTTGTTCACCTCGGCCACCACCACCTCTCGCTCTTCATACAACCTTCCTGCCAGATCAACCGCCGACCTAAACGTGCTTGGCAGGGCAGTGATCATGTGCCTGCGAATATCCGCTGGCAAGCCCTGAATATACCTCTTGATCTTTCATGATAGAGGCGTCACTTGATCTGGCACCAACCGTGCCATCTCATTAAACTTGGTGGTGTATTGTTGATTTGTCATTGTTCCCGCTTCCAGCTGCAGAAACTCCCTATCCACCTTATCCATTTCCCTATGAGGACAGAACTCCTCGATCACCAACTTTTACAACTTAGGCCACCTTATTCTCCTAATTGCTCGACTACCCTCGGCTTGGACAATATTGTCCCACCAACACAGAGCCGAGTCCACAAACGAGTGGGCAGCAAACTTCACCTTCTGGTCTTCACGACACTCGCTGATATCAAGAACGGCTTCCATCTGCCTCACCCACCGGTGAGCAGTAGCAGTGGTGCCGTTACCATCAAAAGTTGGGGGCTTGCATCTCATAAATGCCCCATAATTACAGCCTCGTGCCGCCTTCGGCGCAGGCTCTTCTTCCTCTTCTTCATCATCGGAGAGAACCGTTTCGGTCTCCGGCCCATCCTGTCCTCCCGCGGACCTGTATCTTTCCTTTCTCTCTCCTTCTTGTACAACCTTTATCACTTCGGTCACCACAGACGGTAGGATCATCTGCATTACCTGATGAACCTCCTCTACAACTGCCTCTTTCACAGAGGCCCTCAAATTTGCACTCTCATCTCCGCCCTCTGGATGAGGGGTCTCGGGTTCTTTAGGAACCACCTTTTCGACTCTAGGTCTTCCTCTTTTGGGTCGTGGTTCAGCACCACTTCCACCACGACCTCCACCACGCGAAGCTTTAGATGATCTACCAACGGCCATCCTCTAACACACTGAAAGATTCAAACACCAACATGGTCATTCAAGGGAACAACTCAGTTTATGTCAAGTATAGTAAGTCCCTAATTGCAGTGGCCAGTTGTGATTAGCCACTTACTTTACTCTTCATACCCCGAGCATTACCTATCCTGACTACATTAGTATCTGCAGGACCGGTGAAGGGTGGTCACTTACAACACAACAACACAAAGAGGAGATTAACCAAACTTAATCAAACAGTAAACTGGATTAACCACAATAATGATACTAAGAACACAAGTAACAAGTAAGAGACAGAACAAGAGAACACAAGAGATTGGGTTTCAAGGATGTAGTATATTGCTTTCTCAAGTTCTATTACAAGTGTTACAAAGCATAAAGAAAGATACTAGAACATGGAATACTTATACTACAACCTACAGCCGGCTATACTTTGAAAGCCAGCTGGATACAATTGACTAGACACAAAAAAAATCAATTGTAGAATCAAAAGGCATGTCTGCCTTTTGATTTGTGACTATGACATGCCATAGCTCACATCCTAATATATTACAAAAAGGATAAAAGTACATAAAGTAGAAAGCATGGACTCAAGACCTCAATGTACAGTTACCAAAAGCATGGACCTTTCACCAACTCATGTAAGTTGGTGACTTTACAGAGTTGCAGCGGAAAGGTGGTCCAGCTTTATGGTAAAGTACATCAGATAAAGGCATATCCTTAAAAGTCTTCGGAAGAAATCTGTCTTCACTATTTGGCTTCGGAAGACTTTGTCTCTGAAGCTTCGGAAGACTTCACTTTTGGCTTCGGAAGGTATTGGTCTTGGCTTCGGAAGATTTTACACTTAGAATATTTCTAGTGCATGGTGTAAAACTTCCGAAGCAATTCTACTTCAGTTCTTTAATGCATTGCTTGCAGAGATACTTTGGATGTTTTGGTTTGCATCAGACTTATAGGAATCCTTACAAACTCCCCCTAGGCTGATGCTACCAAAACATTTAGAAGATCTTCAGATGTTAATAGTCTTCAGCATAATGATGACCATACCCTTCTTCATTAGATGGTCAGGATCATTCAGACTTTCATAGTATCTTCTCATCTCAAAGAGATCATGCAGAGGTAAGTTGATTATGTCTTGTCATGTATAGACATTCTCAACACCTTGATCTCTGATTACATGTCATCTTTCTGGATTGGTAGAGAAGGTCCAGGATAAGATGGGTGTCTCAGCTGTAAGAGGAGCCAATTGTATTGGAGTTGATTGGGCTGTCTCTTCATGCACTTCCTTAGGTTGATCTGACTCAGCCTAAGGTGTAGAGGTAGATGATTTAGGCTTCTTTTCTTAGACTTTGGTTTAGAAGCCATCCTCTTCTTCCTCTTTGAAGGTTTTAACTGAGAAGACTGGCTTGCAGTACCAAATTGATCTCTGTTGTCTCTCTCAGTTGGGACTTCCTCTCTCTCAGGTTCAGAAGGAGAGGGAGGTTGACCCTGTTGTGGATCAGAAGATGAAGCTTGCTGAGGCTTAGCAGGAGGTTCGGGTTGTGTTGTCTCAGGTTGTTCAACTTTAACCTCCACTTCAGGTGGGACTTGACTTGGAAGAGAGTGTAAGTCAATCAGTTCTCCACTCTTGATCTTCTACTTGATTACCCTTATATGCGCATCCATTGTGGATAGAGACATAGGGCCAAGTCTCCTTCCGGAGAATCCATACAGCTTCAAGAAGCTCATCATCCTTTGTCTGTCAGCAGAACTTCTTCATACTCTTTTGGATGATGGCTCTTGACTTTGCAGCTTCTTCCCTTAGCTTCTTCTTAGTTGTCTTTCTGTTTTTGACTAACTCAAGCTCAAGTTGTTTTAAGTACTCAAACTCAACATAGTCATAGGACAAGGGAAGAAGTGCATCTGCCTGATAGAAGCCTGTGGCACTCAGGTAGTTGATCATTTTGATCCTATCTTCTTCTTTGTCTACCTGAGGTTCTTGTTGAACCACATCTTCTTGTACGATGCTTTCTTGAACTGGGGAGAGAGTAGGAGCATGCTTGTAGAGTCTTTTCTGACTCTTCTCCTCTTTGAATTGGAGAAGTAACCTTGCATCCTCTTTTTCTTTCATCTCTCTTGACACTTCCATGTCAGCCAGTTCATTTAGTTGTTCTAAGGGGAGAGAAATAATTTCATCAATGTCATAGTTCCTGGTCTGTAGGTAAGTAATCCTGACTGCCCTCAACTCATCATCTTGAGTATTTGGTCTGGGGGCAGCCCTAATTGCAGCTTGCATAAATCCTGAAGACCCAGAGGAACTTTCTCCCCTTAGCTTCCTCTTCCTCTCTCTCTCTCCTCTTCCTCAATTTCCTCAGGAGTCAAAATGCTTTTCCCTTTGTCACCCACACACCTTTGTGACTCAGGGTGGATAGAGGTTTGGCCTTCATTTCTTGGTGTAGCATCCATGCTCTGGCCAGAGAGAGGTTGAGAAGCACCTTCACCAGCAGGTGTCTCAGAAGGAATGTGGATCTCTACAGCAGTTGATGATGATGAGACAGGAGTCTCAGGTTCTGCCACTGGGCCTTCCGTCAAGGTTTCCCCTATGAAACTAATCTTAGGGTCTGCCTCAACATCCAATTGATCGATGGCATTACCTGATTGCCTAAGTCTCCTTCTTAAGCTAAACTCTGCAGTGATCCTGTCTTGGATTCTTTGAGCCAATCTGTCAGCTTGTCTTGAGTTGCTTGGGTTGACAAGTGGCATGTTCACTAGATCTTGACCTTCATAGAAGTTCAAAGTTTGAAAATCAAATACTTCTTGTTGCCCTTGAACTCTGTGAAGAATAAGGGCTCTTCTATCAGCATCATACCTCCACCCAATGATGTAGTTTGAAGTTCCTTGAGGTGAGGATGACATAGCCCTTGGTATACCTTCCTCAAAGAGACTCCTGATGATAGAGTCTATAGAGTCCACATTAATGTGAACTTGAGGAAGTTGCTGAGAATGCACAATTGCAAGTGAGGATGGTGAGTCCTCAATGTCCATTCTCTGTGAAGAACTCCCAGGTTCTGTGGCTATAATGACTTTCTCCCCCTTTTTGGTAGCATCACCCACTTGCATAGGTGAGCTGGAGGATAGATCAATCACATCCACAGGTTCTTGTGTTCCTGGTTGAGCTCTTCTTAAAGGTCTCCCAGCTAGTTTTTCCTTAAGATATGAAATCTCAATTTGATGATCATTGACCCTGTTGTGTAAGGTAGTCACCTGAGATTCAAGGTGACTAACCTTAGAGACTAAATAGGAGCATGTTTTTGACAGTTTTTGCACCTTTAGCCTCAGATTCTCCTCTTCTTCATCAGAAGAATCATTAGGGGATGAGATGATTGGACTAAAGTCCTCTCTCTCACCACCAGCTTCAGGTTTTTGGCTGCTGGATTTCCTCTGCTCATTAACATTCTCAGTTGAGATGTCAATGGGCTGAGTTGCCATGGTTGAGGTCTTAATAATGTAATCACTTGCAAAAGTGAGAGCCTCTTCCATATGGATATCCTGAACAGGTTCAGAAGTATCCACCTCAGTTATAGGTGACTGATGTGGGCTAGACTGAGGAGACTCAGGAGTACTCATCTCTCTTTGAGTAGGGGAAGAGAAGAGAGATTCATGGTACTCACTGAAACCTAAGTCTTCATCAGTATAGAAGGATAGGTTGGGAATGGGTTGATTTAGATCTAAAGGCTGGGGATGGTAACTGTCCCCTGAAAGTTGTTCACTTGAGTGTTGAGACTCAGAGTGAAGGCTTAAGGCAGTTGGGCTTGTGAGCTCATCAGGGTGAGCATGAGGAACCTCAACCCTGATAGTTGAAGAGAAGGGAGTGGTTTGCTCCTCAGGGGAAGTGGGAGCTCTAGTGTCCACTTCCTCCTGTAAAGGTGAGTATATGGGGACCTGCATAGACTCAATAGCTTGAGCAGGGTTTGTTTGGATTTTCTTTGGTAGGTGAGGGTTACTTGAGGCCTTTTTAGTGGTAGAGAGATATAAGGTGTGGGTTCAACACTAGCTTGTGTTGCTAGGTTGTCACCTTGAGCAATGAGCTCTAACATTTTGGGGACAAGGGCTGTTTCTACCCCTGAGAAGCCTACAGTTGGCTTCATCATGATTTTAAAGATGTCGGGCTTCATTTGTCCCAATTTAAGAATATTATGTGTTTCCTTCAACTGTGAGCCCAGTTCACAGATAAGAATGTCTTGAACATATCTAGGAAACATATAGTACTCTAAGGAGTCCAAGTTAGCAAGCAAATTGGTATAGACAAATTGAGAGTACCTGAACTTGACCCCTTGAACCATTCCATGCACTATGAAGGAGAGATTCTCAGGAATCTGGTCCCACCCTCCATGCTTGTTTGACAAGCTGTGAATAACCACATGGAGTAGGTATATCCACTGGGATGAGACCTTCCCTTTCCTGAAGGTCTTTACAAAGAAATCCCCCTCATAGCCCATCTGCTCAAAGGAATGATTGACAGCTTCCTTTGGGAAGGACAACTCACCTTCTTCATCATCCAGCTGCAAATGAGTGTTGATGATGGTCGGAGTGATGAAGATTGTCCTCCCTTGCACTGTGGCAGACAGTGCCTTCTCCCCATCCATGATGACCTCTTGGCAGGTCTTCCAAAATTCAAGCAGATGATCCTCATAAAGAGTAGGATCAATGGTTAGGGAGGTGAAGTAATTTGATAGAGCTAAGAACAGGCAAATCTTTGAGAAACTTTCATCTTTCTCAGAGCTTAATAGAGCAACCTGATTATGTTGCCTGTGAAGTTGCATGGAGAAATCTGGGTTGTTTCTGCGGTTAAGGTTGGCCATTTGAGAAGCTTAAGGATGAAGAAAGGTGGAAAGCAAAGGCGGTTTGGGAATTAGGTTTGAGAAATAGTAGAATTGAAGAAGATAGTGAGGGAGAGGTGGAACCGTTGGGTATTTATGTGAAAAGGATTTGAACCAAAGTTAATGAAAGAGGATAAACTTTGAAATCCGAATGTCGGTCCCACCTCTGAAAAAGTAGTTTGCTTTTGCTCAAAAAGTAGTTTTCTTGGAATTCGAAAAGCTTCCGAAGGTAAATTATCTTCGGAAGTTTTAATGAAAAAGCTTCCGAAGCTAAAATGACTTCGGAAGATTTTCCTGAGAGTTTTGAAAATTTTGCTTCGGAAGAGAAATAAACACTTGAATGCTTTGTATATAAAACAACAAAGCTTTCGAGAGTTAATTTTGCTTCGGAAGGAAAAAGTCCTTAAAAACAAATAAGTGTCTGAGACAAGTTTTTATGCTTCGGAAGATAGATTTAGACTTCTTCCGAAGGTAAAATTTCTTAGACAGTTATTTATTTTGAAGACATGATTTTCTTCCGAAGGTAAAAATATATCTTCCGAAGGATCAGAAAGTTTTCAAGAATCTAAGGAAAGTCTTCAAAAAGGATTTGATATCCAAAGAAAACATGAGCTTATGAAAGTGATGAACTAGACAACTTAGGACACACATATTTTAAGAAATAATTAGAATTAGTTTTAAGAAAAGATCTACTCAAAGTTAATCATCCCATAGCTGATATTAAATATTTTAATCTCTGTTCATCAAAAGCTTTTGTAAACAGATCAACATATTGTTCATCTGTATGAACTTTGACTAGTTTAATTAATCCCTTTTCATAGTTATCTCTTATTAAATGATACCTGATATTGATGTGTTTGGTCCTTGAGTGCTGCACAGGGTTATCAGTGATAGAGATAGCACTATTGTTGTCTATGTGGATAGGAGTCTCCTTGAAGTTAAATCCATAGTCTAGCATCTGATTTTGAATCCAAAGCACTTGAGCACAACAACTTGCAGTAACAATGTATTCAGCCTCAGCAGTTGATGCAGACACACAGGATTGTTTCTTACATTGCCATGAGACAACCCTTCCACCAAGGAATTGACATCCCCCAGATGTAGACTTTGCAGTCATGTTGCAACCACCATAATCACTATCTGTATAAGCATACAGATTGAAGTCAGGATTCTTTGGATACCATAAACCAAGTGTTGAAGCACCTTTGAGGTATCTTAATATCCTTTTGACAGTGATTAAGTGAGACATCTTAGGGTTGGCTTGATATCTTGCACAAATACATGTAGCAAACATGATATCAGCCTGCTAGCTATAAGATACATAAGAGACCCAATCATAGCCCTGTATAAGTGTTCATCTACACACTCCCCCTCAAGATCAGGTCAGGGAGTGGTTTCTAGCTATGGGTGTCTTAGCCGTCTTACAATCAGTCATGTTGAACCTCTTGAGTATGTCCTGAACATACTTTGACTGACTTATGAAGATGCCATCTTCAACTTGCTTCATTTGAATTCCCAGAAAGAAATTGAGTTCTCCCATTGCACTCATTTCAAATCTGTCTTTCATCAGCTTCTCAAAGTCTTTGTAGAGCTTTGGATTAGTTGAACCAAAGATGATGTCATCTACATACACTTGAACTAGCAATAAGTCATTTCCCTGTCCTTTGATGAAGAGAGTTTCATCTATAGTACCTCTCTTGTATCCATGTTTACAAAGATACTCAGAAAATGTCTCATACCACTTCCTGGGTGCCTGATGCAGCCCATAAAGAGCTTTGTCAAGCTTGCAGACATAATCAGGATGATCAGGGTCTACAAAACCAGGTGGCTGTTTGACATACACCTCTTCATCAATCACTCCATACAGAAAAGCACACTTTACATCAAGTTGAAAGACCTTGAAGTTTTTGGATGCAGCAAATGCCAGGAATATCCTAATAGCTTCTAATCTTGCTAAAGGAGCAAAGACATCAGTGTAGTCAATCCCTTCTTCTTGTGTGTATCCTTGAACAACTAGTCTTGCCTTGTTTTTAATGATAATGCCTCTATCATCCTTCTTATTCCTAAACACCCATTTGGTTCCAATGGTAGTCTTCCCATGAGGAAGAGGAGAAAGGTTCCAAACTTTTTGCCTTTTGAATTGAAGCAACTCTTGTTGCATAGCTTCAACCCAACTTCCATCCTTTAGAGCCTCATCAACTTTCTTTGGCTCTATCTGGGATAAGAAACAAGAGTGAAGACAAACATTTGCTTCATGAGTTTGTCCTCTTGTTCTTACCCTGTGACAACATCTCCAATGATGTTTGTGGTGGGGTGAGACTTGTGGATCCTAAGCTGAGGGATCATAGCAACTTGCTGAGAAAGATCCAAATTTGAGAAATTTAGATCTGGCATAGATGATTCACCCTCACAGCACCACACTTATCAAGATTAACTTGATCCAATAAGTGTGTGACATCATTGATGTGGTCATCTATGGTGTGGTTATTAGCATCAAGGAATTCCTGATCACTTTCACCATCACCATTGTTGTCTTCCACAATTGAGGTATCTTTATCTGGTTGTGGAGCCTTTGAGCTGGAATTTGAAGGCACCCCAGATGTATCAGCTGAATTTGTCATTGTAGTGCTGATGGAAACCTCATTTGCTGAAGTAGTTCCAACTGGAGCTGAAGATGTATGAGATGAAGGTCTTCCTAGCTCAAATCTTGGATCAGGATCACCTGTATTTAAATTTTCTGCATATACTGAAACATTCTCACAAGATTTGTTAAAACAGTTGGTAACTAAATCAAGATCAAATAGCCAATAAGGACCAGAACCAGCCACACAGGGTGTGTGTTCATTGAAAGTCACATTGGCTGACTCCTCAACAATTCTAGTTCTGAGATTGTATACTCTATAAGCCTTAGCCTGAGAAGAGTATCCAATGAAGTGTCCATCATCTGTTTCTCAGCAAATTTGGCAATTTGATCTTTGGTATTCAAGATGGTGCAAGGACATCCAAATGACCTGAGAAAACCAATGAAAGGTTTTCTCTTGTGACAAAGTTCATAAGGAGTCTTACCATGTGTCTTAACTACTAAAACTTTGTTTCGCACATAGCAAGCAGTGTTTACTGCCTCTGCCCAGAAGGTGATGGGCAGTTTAGAGTCAGACAACATAGTTCTTGCAGCTTCAATTAGTGTCCTGTTTCTCCTCTCAGCAACACCATTTTGCTGAGGAGTCTTGGGAGCACTATATTGTCTTGTAATACCTTTTTCATCACAAAATGTATCAAGGACTTGATTCTTGAATTCAGTCCCTCGATCACATCTTATGGTTTTGACCTTGTGATCACTTTGATTCTAAATTTTTAAGATGAAATTCTTCAGAATCTTAGGGATCTCATCCTTAGTTCTAAGAAAGAACCCAAGTGAATCTTGTAAAATCATCTATGATCACCAAACAATAAGAGGTCCTTCCTAGACTCATTACGCTGGTGGGGCCAAAGAGATCCATATGTAATAAGTGTAGGGGAGTAGTGATGGAGTTCCTTTCCTTAGGCTTGTGAGATACCTTATGTTGCTTCCCTTTCAGGCATGCAACACAATGATCATCACTTGTAAACTCTATCTTTGGCATTCCAGTTACCAGATCATGTTTCATTAGTTTATTCATGTTCTTACAGTTTACATGGCACATTGTTTTATGCCATAGGAAAGAATCATCACTATTTGCTTTAGAGAGAAAGCATGAAACTTCTCCGGAGGGAGATGTTTCTTGCAAGTCCATCTTGTACATGTTCCCTTTCCTAGGGCTCTAAGCAGGATGTGCTCATGAGGAATGACCACTCCAGGCTTGAGAACAATGCACTCATGCTCAGTAAAGAGCATGTTATGACTCTGATCACAAAATTGGGATACACTCAGAAGATTGTACCCAAGCTCCTTGACAAAGTTTACCTTTTCAATGATGAGCTTACCATTTGTGACCTTGCCCCTTCTAGAAATGTAACCACCTTCATCTCCTCCAAAAGCAACTGGTCCTCCATCAATCCACTCAAAGTTATGGAGTAGTGACCTATTGCCTGTCATGTGCCTGGAACAGCCACTATTAATGATCCAGACATTCTTGTTTGTCTTGGGCAGTTCCTGCACAAAAGAAAATGATTAGTTACATTTGAAAACCCAAGCCTTATTTGTCTTGGGCTCACTAAGTGTAATTGAAGGTAATGCAACAGTAATAGATCCTATGGTTGTGCTAGAAGGATCTTGAGCTATTGTTGATGGAGAAACTTCAGTCACTTGGTCTTTCTTAGACTTCCACACCACCTTTGGAGTCTTGGACTTGACCTTCAAAACTTCGGAAGCTTTTGGGACTTCGGAAGTTTTGATGATTGAACCTTTGGAAGATTCTGCAGTCACTACAGCAGACTTCAGTGCTTCGGAAGAATTCCTTTCTTCCGAGACCAACTTCTCTTCCGAAGGTAATTTTCCATTTGCCTTCTTCTTTGATTTGGAGCTTCCGAAGGAAACAGACTTTCCTTCCGAAGCTTGAATCTTCTTGAAACTCTTTGAAGTCTTTGTCTTGGTCATATGGACAGTACTTTTAGGATTGTATGGATTTTTTTAGCAATGTGAGAGGTACTTTCACACATGACACACAACATTTTCTTTTTCACAAGAGTCTCCTTATGAGAGCAAGACTGTCTTTGGTCACATCCCTTCTCCACCTTCATCTTTGCAGATGTTAAGACAGTTCTTATGGGCTGGGAACTATTCTTGGAGTTTGATGGTCCAGGCTGTGCAGCAGTGGTACACAGCAGATCAGTCTTCTTCTTGGTACTGAGATGATTTGAACAAGAACAAGAACTCTTAGCTGAAGAGTTTTGGTTGATGTCTTCAGTCTCTACTACTTCAAACCCTGCAGAGATAAAAACTTGTTTCTGCTTAGAGTCAAAAGTAGCCTTGATCTCTTGAGCCTTCTTTGCTTTTCTTTTGCTCTTCCTGATCAAGTTGTTTCTCATTGACTTGGTCATCATAGTAGTCTTCTTCTCCTCAGAAGGATAGTGGCCCTTCTTAGAATCCTCCTTTTCACTCTTCTCAGAGGAATTCTTCACTATCTCTTCTTCATCCTCCTCACTTATAGGACACAAGTTCCACACCTAGGAGATCTTACAGACAAGATTGTGTGTGGAGGAGCTATCTCATTGGATCCCAGTCCCTGTCTATTTTGATAACACACCTTGTTGTGCAGGGATGAGGATATCATGTTCTTGAAGGTCTCTTCTTCAAGAACACACTCTTTTCTGTCCTGGCTTTGCTGATCACAAGCTCAGCCTGGCACTCAGTCAGCTTGGTTATGAGATCTTTGATTTGAGTCCTAAAATCTGTATGCTCATGTTTTAGAACTGAAATGGTTTTCTCTAAGTCCTCTATCTTTAGTTTATAATCATTTTCAGACTTTCTAAAATCAGATTTTAAAATGTTTAAGGACTCAAGATCAGATCTCATCTCCAAGTTATAGGACCTGTATCTGTTAACTTTAGCAATGCATTCAGGAGTACAGAGATGTTCCAATACCTTGGCTTCACATGATCTACCATTAGTGCTTGGTTTGGAGAAGCATCTTCCACCTGAAAGCTCCAGTCAAAGCCTCCTTCTTCAACAGCAACAGCAGCTTGTTGCTTTGGCTTCTCATTCTGAGGGGCTTTGTCAGTGTAGTTTGGTCTGGTTTGTGCTTGGCCACCATTTGTTTTAGGTGCCTTACATTTTCTAGCAAAGTGGCCCATCAAGTTACAGTTGTAACACTTGACTTTGATTTTATCCAAGCCAAACTTTCTACTGGTTGCATTGCTTGGAAACCTCCTTCCAGTTCTCTTGTAGAACTTCTTGGCTCTATGAGTAAGAAGAGCCATCTGCTGGACTATTTCCATATATTCCAGATCATCTGGATGGATACAATCTAGGTCTTCAAGAGTGAAAAGAGAGTTGCCACAACTTTCATTAGAAGACACAAAGGCTTGAGAAGAGCTTGTCTCTTGGAATGGGCTTCCTCGAGTGTAGTTCTCCCTGGGTGTCTCTGGGAAGGTGATGAAAGGACCCTTTGGTGAGTTGTCAGGGTAGCATATGAGATGATGTTGGGGTTCTATGCTATCCCTTACAACCACATGCAGGGCTGAACCCAATTGATTGTTGGAGTTGCCAGATGAACCTTGCATGTTCATCTCCATCTGGTAGTCACTGAGAATCCCATATAACTCCGTCAGAGTAAGAGTTTGAGATTTTCAGTCCTCTTGATCACCACACAATAGTGTGTCCATTGCCTAGGAAGTGAGGACATAAACTTCCTTACAATGTCTCTGTTTTCAAGAGGAACTCCTCCATCCACAAGGGTATCCACTATCTCAACATACCTGAAGTATTACTGAGTCATGGTTTCACCTGTTTTGAAGGTGAAGTTTTCAAACTACTGCTTCAGGAGATCCTTCTTGTTCTCCTTGGCTTCAGAGGAGCCTTCATACATCAGTTTTAGTGCATCCCACAGCTGTTTAGCTGTTTTGCACTTCTTAAAACCTCTGTACACAGAGTTTGGAAGGGCAGTTTGAAGGGCAGTCATGGCTTTTCTATCAATCTCTACTCTCTTCCTATCCTCATCAGAGTAGTTAGCCACATCTTTGGGGATCATACCAGCACCAGTAGCAGAAGGAGTGCTGGGTATGAAAGGTTCATTTTCAACAGACTCCCACATTCTTGAGTCTAGAGACCTGATGAAACCTTCCATTCTCATACACCAGGTATCAAAGTCATCAAGAGTAATGAGTGGGGACTTGTTCTGGTTACAGTTTCCATATAAGTCTTTGGAATGGATGCCATTTGAAAGTTTAGTATTTGTGTGTGTGAGGGATCTTAAGATGGTGAGATCTTATATCAAGAGCCTGAAAAGCTCTGATACCAATTGCAGGACCGGTGAAGGGTGGTCACTTACAACACAACAACACAAAGAGGAGATTAACCAAACTTAATCAAACAGTAAACTGGACTAACCACAATAATGATACTAAGAACACAAGTAACAAGTAAGAGACTAAACAAGAGAACACAAGAGATTGGGTTTCAAGGATGCAGTATATTGCTTTCTCAAGTTCTATTACAAGTGTTACAAAGCATAAAGAAAGATACGAGAACATGGAATACTTATACTACAACCTACAGCCGGCTATACTTTGAAAGCCAGCTGGATACAATTGACTAGACACAAACAAAATCAATTGTAGAATCAAAAGGCATGTCTAGCCTAAGGAATGTAGTACCGGCACTCCTGTCAAACAAAATCAAATGATTGGAAACTCTGATCCAAGAAAGGAGTGTAGTACCGGCACTCCTGTCCTACCTAAGGATCAGAAGTTGAAGGGGGAGACTGTTGATGATGATAAGATGTGCAAGAAACAACAGTCTTCATATCCCACAAAGGTTAACATTGAATACATAATGTGTGGTCTACACTGACCAACCAACGGATGGAATGGAAGATTAGAATAGATGTTGCAGCCCAAACCTCTTCTTCACAAACATCTATTGAACCTTCATGCATACACTTTGGTTCAATTATGTCATCCTCATTGGAAGAGCCCAAGACCAACAATGATTGGTATCCAATAATAACTAACTTCTTCACCTTATGTGCAGGGACATCCACATGACAACAATGACAATGTGTGGATTGCAGATAGTGGATGCTCCAGGCACATGACAGGGAACAGATCTCTTCTTCAACAATTTCAACATTTTGATGGAGGTTCTGTTTAATTTGGAGGTGAGGTTGGAGGATACATTTCTGGTAGAGGAAGTGTATCCAATGGCAAGTTCAAGGTCGACAAAATAAACTTTGTCAAACAGCTTGAACACAATCTTTTAAGTGTTTCTCAATTCGTTGACTAAAAACACCAAATGCTTTTCACAGAACATGAGTGCATTATCCTCAAGCTGGGGATGACGATTTTTCAGGAATTGGTGCTTCTTAGATCACCCAGTAGAGGGGATATGTACAAGCTGGATATGAACAATGCTTCCCCACTGGGTGAAGTATCATGCTTTCTTTCCAAAGCTAATGCTGATGAGTCAATTCTATGGCATAAACGAATGTGTCATGTTAATTTTAAAACCATGAATAAATTGGTCAAAATAACTTGGTACATGGTGTGCCTAAAAAAGAATTTTTCTGTAGATATAACTATGTTGCATGTCTGAAAGGAAAACAATACAGAGTATCTCATAAATCCAAAGAAGTTAACTCTATCAGCACTCCATTATACTTATTGCACATGGATCTATTTGGAAGAAAATCATACTGCCTTGTGATTGTTTATGATTTTACCAGATTCACTTGGGTATTCTTTTTAAGAACTAAAGATGAAACTACTAAAACATTAAAATCTTTTATTCATAAAATAGAAAATCAAATTGATCACAAGGTTAAAATTATTAGAAGTGATCAAGGGACTGAGTTTAAGAATCAAGTTTGTTAGATCTAGGAACGATAGATCTAGATCATTTTGTATAGGCGTAGAACTTAATTGATAATTGTAATGAATATTTGTAATTCATTATTATGATGTATAAATTATGTATATAGGTTAACCCATATATATGTGTTGATTTGTATGTATGATTGCAGGATCAAACATTAGACTTAGTCAATTTTAGAAATTGACTAAGTGTAAGAAACATCTATGGATGAACAAATTTGTTCTTTTGTAGATATGAAATGCATCCAAGGAATTCCTACTGAAGAAATCCAATGTAGACAAGTATGAAGAGATCAAAAATCCACGGATGAACAACAATACAACGAAGATTTCAAGTGAAGACTCCTGCGGAAAGCTCACTCCTGCGGAAGACAACTTTGCTGCGGAAGACCAAACACTTGTATTTAAATGATACAAGTAACCCAAGTCAACAAGTCAATCACGAATTCCAAAAGATTCGTTGTTTCCTTAACAGAAACACGCGTGTCAATAAATATGAGTCGTAGGTTTCATATCAAAGGAAGAGCAATAGACGGAAACATAAGCAATATTCTGCAACCTAACAACCATCACATCAATTCAAACAATCAAAACCCTAGCAGCCGTCACATCAATACATCATAAACCTCAACACGTGGAAGCAATTATTGTTTATAGCATTCATTATTTATTTCTCTGTAATCATTAACTAGTTTTAATGAAATACTTTTGAATAAAATATTTTTCGTTTATTTATTGTGTTGATATCATTGAGTGTTTGTCGTTAATATTCATTGGATTTGATTTTCAATAATTAATCAATTAAAAAACGCTTAATGATCATTCCACAATCATTAATTCGATTCCAATCTAACATTGATAATTCCTAATTGCGATCCTTGGATTCACAGGTGGTATCAGAGCCAAGTGCTCATTGATTTAGATTGATTGATCTATCGGTGTTAGAATTATTTAATTGGTTGCTTGTTTCATAAGATTTACCAGTTTTCTGATTAGATCTATTGTTTTTACGCACAATTGTTTTGGTGTGAATCATTTTTTAAAACAATAAAAACAGTGATTTATCTTTCAATGAGTACTGTTTCATTGCTCGGTTAACTTATATCTATATTCACATTAATTGAATCATAGATCTGCGTTATTGATTGATATTCATCAATTGTTCAAATCAATTGAACAACTATATTAACAAAATCCTTGATTTGATATTAATTATCATTAAAAGGATTGACTGATTGTGACCTTAATCACTTAATTATTCATTAATTAAGTTTTGTCATTAATTAGTTCATTACTCAAAAGAAACTCTGTTTTGGTTGAACTCTAATACTTTAACTAAAATGAGTAACTTTGTCGGTGGATCATCATAGCAACCTCCAAAGTTGGAAACAAAGGCGGATTTTAAATCCTGGAAAATCAAGTTCATGAATCATATGAATTAGACTGATTCTGACTTATGGGTATCAATAACTGAGGGTCCTTATATTCCACTCGCTCTTGGGGCAGATTATAATAACAATAATCAACCCATAAGTACAAAAGATTTGTCACCTGATTATGTTAAAAAGGTTAAAGTCGATATTAGGGCATATAGTCTGCTTAGTATGGCTTTACCCGAAGAAATATTAATAAGGTGTGAGAATTATAAAACAGCAAATTCATTATGGAAAATACTTCATACACTCTGTGAAGGGAGTGATGAAATCAGAAGCATTAAGAAGGATACTCTTAGGTCACAATATGAAACATTTCATTATATTGAGGGTGAATCAATTCCTCAGCAACTCCATAGGTTCATGCAATTAGTAACCGAGATGAACATCATGGAGCTAAAGTATACAAATGAGGAATTAAACAAAAAGATGCTCCATACTTTGCCTGAAAGTTGGAAGCAAACTGTGTATGTTCAAGAACACCATTGATCTCAAAGCAACTGGCTTAGACACATTGGTAGCTAAAGTTGAAGCTCTTGAAATGGATGAAAAGTCAAGAAACAAGAGTGCGAGAACACAAGTCACACCTTATCATTACAAAGAAACTAAAAGTGCTGGAAGTGCTTTTATTTCTAACAATGATAGTGACAACTCTTGTACTTTGAGTGAAGATGAAGAAGAATTGAGTTTTTATGCTTCAAAGCCTTCTAAGAAATCTTCTCAAAGTAAATCAGGAAAAGAAAAGAGAAGATCTTACGAAAGAAAATACACATCTTCTTCATCAGCAAAGTCTTCATCTAACAACAATCAAGTAGAGCCCATCACTGTGGTTCTGGACTATGAAGAACAAAAAGCAGCCTTTGCAGCTTTCAGTTCAAGCTTTCAAGCTTACCTGGGAAGCCCTTTAACGCCTGCCAACACCTGTCAACAAGATTTGGAAGAACTACATCCAGATGTGGTGGAAGAGATGGATCTTCAATGGCAAATGGCTATGATTGCTTATAGAGCCAAGCAGTACCTGAGAAGAAACAAAAATTTGGCTGCAGCAAGTAAAACATCAAAGATTGGTGTTGATAAGTCAAAGTAAGATGCTTCAAATGCAATCTCTATGGGCACTTCTCAAGATAATGTAATCAACAATCAAGTTCTGACATGAGAGAACATCAGCAACACTAGTCTCATCAGCAGCACACTCATCAACCAACAACATCTCAAAGATCTTTCAGACAACCACAACTAACCATCTCATCCCCACCAGCCACAAATGCATCAACAGGGCCAAGTAACACTAAAGAAACTGGGCTGATTATTCTTCAAGATGGAAAGTGTGACTAGAGCATGTATGAGAAGGAAGTCTTGGAAGAGAATCAAGCCTTAATGGCACACATGGAGAACAAAGTTCCACCAATGGCTAGAGAGGTAAGAGATAGATTGTGTTCATCAATATGTGTTGAGGAAGTAGAAAGATATAGAGTCTATGCTCAACAACTGGCTGATAAAGTAAAAGAAACAATGATTTTTAATGAATCCCATGTAAGAGAACATAAATTATATCAAATCAGAATTAACTCTTTACAGAAAAATTTAGATAAACTTGTTTCAGAAAATTATAGTTTAAAACCCAAAGTTTAGGATTAGACCACTTCCTTAACAAAATCCATGGCTGATCATGCATCAACTGAAGTGAAATTTCAGAAGTTTCAACTTTCATCTCAGCAATATGAGAAATTATTAAATTCTCATATTGAATCAAAGAACAAGTATGGGTTGGGATATAATGCTGTATGTTACTCCAGGTTGAACACTTGAATCAAATATTAAGAAGATTTGTAAGATCAAACAATGATAATCACAATAAAACCCCTTTGATCTATATTGATTGCATATGATTTGTACAAAGTGGAAACCCCAATCAATTGGTCATTCAACCATTCACCAACACTAATGACAATTAACCTATTTATAGTCTAGACTAATATTTACTAATTGCACTTAACTCCCTAGACTTAGGCTAATTAATACAAAATTACATATTAAGCATAAAAATGACTAAAAACAAGATAAATATATTTTGTTCACACAAAATATATTTATTACAATAAAACTCCTAGTCATTTAAATCTTCAAAGTCTCGCCTCGGTTCCTCGTCTCGAACGTGTCGGGTTTGACTTTTGTTGACTTTGACCGTGACGTTGACTTTTGTTGACTTTCATTGTGTTGATAATATAGACTATCTTTTACAGCTCCAACAATACTCCCCTTTAGTCTATCATTATCAACGTCTTCAAACGAAATCAACATCGAGAAGTCAACAGTAGAAAGATCTTCAATTTGAATCTTTCTGAATCTGATAAGAAAGATTTTTCATCTCATAAGCTCCCCTTATTTATATGCTCCCCCTTTTCGAGTGCAAGCTTTACAAAGATATTGGAACAGGTTTCCCAAATCTCTAATCTTGAGTGCTTCAGACGATGTAGGAGGAGGATTCCTAGCTCGGTATCTTCTGCAAACTTGAGAAACAGGTTCTCTGATCAGGTACACTGCTCAACTGATGATCGGCCATCACTTAAAGCAAAATTTTGAAACACATTCTCAAACACAATCTCGACATTTCTAATTAGATCATTTCATTTTAACAAAATAAACCCGTGTTTATCTGTGTTTGAAAACAAGCGAACCCGTGTTCGTTTGTGCACAATTTCTGTGAAATGCATGAAAAATGATAAAATGTAATCAGCATAATATGGAAGAGCTAAAAGAATTTTGAAATGAAACTTTATTATAATTTTTCATTGTTGATTATATACATTTATTATAACATATATACATATATTTTTTATCTATATTTTTTTATAACCGAAAACTGAATCGATCATGAGATCACATCCTCAAGATATACTTTAACACAAAGATGAATTTAAACATCGACACGCAATGAGATCACACTGATAACTGAATCTAATCATAGTCTTTGAATGAATTTTGAAATTCTCAAACAGAACAATAACGATTGCTGATATGTTTGTCCAATTAAACTCATGCCCTATCTTTTTCAACAAGCAGTGGATGATTCGTTAAGGTTCGATTAAATAATTTAGAATGCTAGGACTCCACAATCATTTGGCAAAAACCCTCACCCAACCTCAGGATTTCTTGAATTTTGTTACGATCTTTATAGAGCAAGGCGTGTGCATTAGTGTGCAAGTGATTATCAACGGAATATTGCATTATGTGATAAATTAGATGATTTGACACTACTTAGACCAAAATGGTGAGAGCTCCAGGTCTATACTCACGTATAACAAAGGAGATGACCATTTAATCATGTGCCGATGAGAGCTCCAGGTCAGTACTATCGTACAGCAGAGGAGATCATCACTCCAGGTCAGTACTACCGTACAGCAGAGGAGATTAGCACAAAAACAAGACACATAAATACACCAATCATGGCTCAAAGATATGGCTTATATGATTTGTATCATGGTGGGTGAAAGATCAATTCTCAATCCAATTTTTGTCGGGACTCAGTTTTCGTGCAGGCCAAAATGATCGCGTAAATCCAGACATCGTTAAGCATATATTTTAATTTAAATCATGATGTTGCTGTCTACTTTATTCTTCAGGCTGAGTCTACCAAGCATATCATTAAAGCATCTGTTTGTTTTTCTATTATTTGCACTTAAAAATAAGATGTAAATCAGATAACAGCATCAGTTACTATCATTTCTCATTTTTAAAACGCACGTCATGCAAAAACAAGCATTTCAAGATGATATACAATCATTTCTCTGTCATCTCGAATCAAGTTCTTAGTACACTTTTCATTTTTATTTACTTATACTCTCCCCCTAAATTTTTATTTTTGCAAACTTTTTTTATTTTTTTTATTATTTTTTTATTTTTTTTATAAAACTGTACAAAATAAAAATTTATCAAAGAAGGTCTTCCAAACTACACTGATATGATGATAAGAAATGAATGCTCAAGAAATATGCAGTGATTGTGAAGTGAGAACTGTGATTGTGTAGATAAAAATCCAGATTGTGGATAAAATACCATGACCTTAACCTGTTTGTTCCGCCTCAAATTTGAATTAGGAACAATCTCTGTCAGTAAACCGGATAACTAACAGTCCTCCTGAATTGTTCCTGCACTCATAAACAGATTAGTTAGAGAGGGGAACCCAGGCCATCGTAGTCCTGGAAGTTCCATTTTCATCGATATAAGAAACCTGCTTCTGCACACTACCGTTGAAACAATCTGGGATGTCTGTATCCTTCTTTTTAATTTGCCAAATTTGTTTCGATTCAATTAATTTGGATTTGAATGAATTAAATTTGGAAAACATTTTCTGTTTAAGATCGGAAGGAAAAGAATTTGGTTTTAAACCTTTGGTCATTTTCATCTTTGAATCATGTGAAACCGGCTTCACACGAAAAGGTTTAGATGGAGGGTTTTTCATCCAACCATTCAAAGATGTATGCTTTTTACCTCTTGATCCAGAGAAGCAACCCGTGTTGCCTTTACCGTCTGGAACATTCTTTTTAGACTTACATTCGGAGAAGCAATTTGTTTTGCCTGTACCATTCGTAGCAAGCCTTTGAGGACATTTCTTTACCACATGACCTTCTTTTCCACACTCAAAACAAGCCTTGAATGGCTTTTGATTCTTTGTAGTCTCGTGTTGTGCAGGTGGTGATGAGGATTGCTTGGAGCTTGTAGCAGATTCTTGCTTGTTCTGAAGTTTCCTGTGCAAAACAGGGAATGAGATCTTCACTGGTTGATTGGATTGTTTTGGAGTTGGAGAAGAGATCCGTATCGGTCTTGATTCAATTTTAGGAAGCTTTTGAGACTTGACACTGTCAGGAGATATCTTGATATGAGAGGAACCAACACGCTCCTCTATGATTGATTCATCATCTGAGCTTATCCAGTCTCGTATACACAGATCTTCTTCCAAAGAATCTTGATTGACACCTCCTATTGTGTTGGCTTCGCTTATAGGATTCTGATTGTCTGATGATTCAACAATTGTTCCTTCTTTGACAAACCTGACGGGAACAAACGAAGGAATGTTACCTGATTTGAATTTGTTGAAAAAAGTTGGAGAAGCAACTGAAATTGGTGTTGGAGCATTAGAAGTGGAATCGACATTAATCTTCTTATCAGACCCTTGCCTGAGGAATCCCAAACCTACAGGAGAATCCTGCACATCTCTAACCTCTTTAAGATTAATGTTGCTTAAACCTGCATTTAAACTATTAGTTTATGCAGCTTCAATCAAATCATTAGATGGATGAGGTTGAGGCATAGGAGAGTAACAATGGGTGCTAGGAGGAGGATAGACGTATGGATTTTCACCACAACCCACTCCCGTTTTAATCCTAGCTCCCCTCTGTTTACACAGTAGCTCTTCCTGTTTCATTTCGGATATGGTCCATCTATCAAGCTTTGTTTTAAGCTTGCTTGTTTCAAATTCAGCCAATGTGACTCTTTCGTTTAAAAGATTAATTTCAATATTTCTTTCAAGAAGAGTTCATTTTAAATGATCATTTTCTTTTAAAGCTTCATTTAAATTTATGAAATACTTGGCTTCATTCTTTTTAAATTCTGCGTTTATGGTGGTTAACTCCTTTTGGTTATCTAAAAGTAACCTATTAGCTTTATACACACCAAATAAACGAATTTTACAAGCAGAAGAACACATATCCTGAACTGTCTCGTATGGAAGATCCAGGATGACTCTTTCAGCAGTAAGAGCCTTCTCGCAGTTGCAAACTCTGGTATTTCGCTTCCATTCCTCTTCCTTCTAAGCATCACAAACTTCAGCATTCAACTCAGCTCCACCTTTACCCATTGATGTCTGCTTAAGCTCCTCTTGTACCTCTTTAGTTCCAGGTTTCGGTAAACCGTCGGAGTTGGTGTCAGAATCTGATCTCTCTTCTGGTTTCTCTTTGGAGTTTGAAGTGATCTTTGGAGTTAGATATGTTGCTTCATAGTACTCACGACGTTTGATATCCAACTCCATTTCTTTCAGTTTGTTGATCACCTCCATTAGTTTGTAATCCCGAAAGCCTCTATCTCGTTGAATCGACTTGCCGTGTGAGCTCCATTCTGATGGGAGGGAATCAAGCAATCTCAGAACTTGTTCATGATTTCCCAATTGGGCATCAAACTTCTTCAGATTACTTGCCACCAACAGAAAACGATCAACAAAATCAGACATCGTTTCATTCTTTAAAGCTGCAAAATTATCAAACCGACATTGTGCAATTGTGAGATCATCATATTCGAAGGATTTAATCAGTTCTGCAAAAGCCATTTTTATTTTTATTTTGTTTAAACAATTAAACGCCCCAAAAATATTTTTCCTAAAATTTCGAATAATTCTCCCCCCGGAAAAAATATAAATCGATGAAAATTTCTTTATCGGGATGAACTCAATTGATCCCAACTAAAGGGAAAAAGTCATCTTTAACATTCGAATTTCGCTGAAGAAATGATAGTTTCGCCGAAATTATAGTTTCGCAGAGCTAGTTTCGCTGAGCCGATAGTAGTTTTGCTGGTAATTTCGGCAGCAGTTTCGCTAACCAAATGCTTGAGACTGCTTAGTTTCGCCGACAATTTCGCACAAAACAAGCTTGAACTTTCGTTCAAAGATACTTTCGACAGCAATTTCGCTTGTAATATGCACACAAGCACTGTTGAACTTTCGTTCAAGATCACTACTTTCGCGGAGATGCTGAAATTAACTACAAAGTGTAAAACACTTGTAGTTTCGCTGAAAGAACAGGCAGTTTCGCTGGATGAATTGGTAATTTCGCTGGACGAAGCTGAAAAGCTTTTTCAACATGAAATCAATTTGAAAACGCCCAAATCTTAATAGATTTGAAACCTGATGATTAACAGAGCTTTCCCAACCAATAACAAGCAAACTTCAATCAATTTCCATATCAATAACACTCAAATTTGATCCGAAATTGATGAAAACATGATATTGAACAAAAACAACCAAAACCTCAACTTCTCTCTCTAAAAATCTTCAAATCTTCAGTGAATTTGATCCAAAATGGCTCTGATACCAAATTGTTACTCCAAGTCGAGCACTTGAATCAAATATTAAGAAGATTGTAAGATCAAACAATGATAATCACAATAAAACCCCTTTGATCTATATTGATTGCATATGATTTGTACAAAGTGGAAACCCCAATCAATTGGTCATTCAACCATTCACCAACACTAATGACAATTAACCTATTTATAGTCTAGACTAATATTCACTAATTGCACTTAACTCCCTAGACTTAGGCTAATTAATACAAATTATATAGTAAGCATAAAAATGACTAAAAACAAGATAAAATATATTTTGTTCACACAAAATATATTTATTACAATAAAACTCCTAGTCATTTAAATCTTCAACGTCTCGTCTTGGTTCCTCGTCTCGAACGTGTCGGGTTTGACTTTTGTTGACTTTGACCGTGACGTTGACTTTTGTTGACTTTCATTGTGTTGATAATATAGACTATCTTTTACAGCTCCAACACTGTAGCACCCCCTCTGAATGATAACTATACATCTTTACCTGGAACAATGACAAGCAGCTTATCAACACATTTTATGCCATGCACCAAGTTGGAATCAAAATGTAATGAACAAGTAATACCAATGAATCTGAGGTGAGTGAAACTAAGTCTTCTGAATCAGATAAAGTTAAGCAAAATGACTTAGAATTTGACTTTGATGAATGTGATGATTTGGATGATTCTGATGAACAAAATGATGAATGTATGGATGAATTGAACATTGGTAAGAATGCATCATTTGAACTAATCATTGCCAAATTCATTGAAGAAACCAAGCTGCCATATCCTCCTAAGCAAAGAAACATGTTGAAGACTATTTACAAGAGAATAACTCAGTTAAATGAAGGTCTTCATGAACTTCATCAGCAACAAAAACCATTAACTGGAAAATTGAGAAGTGTGCATCTACTGAGGTAGTGCACACATCCTCCGTAGAAAAGGAAAAAAAGAAACCATCAGCAGAAAAACTTCAGAAGAAGAAGCATTCTTCGGTAGAAGATCTGCTGAAAGCCAAATCTACTGAATCAGTAGAAGATCTACGGAAGGTAAAAACAAAAATCCATAAGAAATCGGAGCAGCAAATGGTGAATCCTAAACACCAAAAATCAGGAAATGCTAAACAAGAATCCTTTGACATGATGTCAAGAAAGGAAAAGAATTCATCAACTGTAAAGTAAGAAAAAGAATTGAAGACACAAAGAGATCAAAAGAATAAAGTGGTTGACTCTGAAAAAGATTCAGAGGAAAAGTATTGCAAATGGTGTGATATGAAGAATCACAACACTGAAGACTACTACATCAGCAGTTATTGCTCTATTTTCAACATGAACAATCACATGACTTCTGACTGCTACTTCAACAAACATTATGCAATTTGTAATAAAAATTCCACATAGGAATGTTATTTCAACAAGAAAAACAAGACAAAGAGCACAAAGAATCAACAATCTAAGCAAAATGAATCAGACTCTCAATCCAGTGAAAGTCAAGAAGATTCAAAAGCAAAGAAGCAGCAGCAAAAACAAAAATTGCAAAAACCAAAGAAGAAAACATCCGCTGATGATAAACCTTTGAAGAAAGTGAAACCACATAAGCAACTCAAAACACCTCACAAAAAGGTGGATTTGACAGATAAGAATGAAAAAACTAATGATAAAATCTTTGATCATTTTAAAAAGGGAAAGAAATATATAACACAATCAAAATCAAAGGATAGTGAAACTTTCAGTCATCAAGGGTCATCATCAAAATCAAAGCAGCAGACAACAAAGGAAAAGGTGCATGAAGAAGGGATTAAGAATCAAGAACAAAACTCCACAAGCTCATCCTCAATAGAATCATCCTCACCTCAACCAACACATAATGAATCAATTAAATCTAAAATTAATACTGAAACATCAAAACTCATTCATGAGGAAGTTACAATTTTAGACACTGTTGGAAAACCCAAGATCATTAAGACTTGGGTTCCTAATTCTAATTGATTTCTTTTGTGTGCAGGAATAATCATGGAGAGCTAAAAACAAGTGGTATGTTGATAGTGGTTGTTTCAGACATATGACAGGAAACTGTTCTCTTCTTGCAGGATCAGGTTTTGTCACTTAACACTTGAATGTCTCTCAAACTCACTTATACTACACTCAGATAGATGAAGTAGAATCTCTTCTAAGAGTTGATAATAATATAATAAGTAGCAAAGAACACAAGGAAATAATTTTCAAGGCACTTGTATATATTACTTCTCAACTCAAAGTATTACAAGACTCTTACAAGCATGAAACAATAGTTACAATGAGAAACTATATATACTAGATCCTACAGCCGGATATACTTAATACTAGCTGGAAACCTAAGACTAAAGCATATACTACAATGCTAAAGTTAAGGTATCTTAGATAAAGTATTATCTAAGATATGGTAGTCATGACATTTCCATGACTTACCTTTTGTCACCAACTAAAGTTGGCAACTGTACTAACTGATAAAGGTAAATAGTGGAATAAAGTATGGTCAACTACATGGCTTTTGAGAAAACGCCATGTAGTATCTCAGAGTTCTACAGCGGAGTGTCAGAGAGACCATACTTATGTCCACTAGATAATAGTAGTGTCTTTCGAAGGTAAGTTGGCTTCAGAAGAACAAGTTCTTCTGAAGCCACTTATACTTCGGAAGAGGCTTGAGGACTTCTTTCATACTTCGGAAGTTGACTTCTGATCTTTCACTCTTGATCTTCGGAAGTGAATACTTTGACTTCGGAAGTTGGAGTTTTCTTTCGGAACTTGGTCTTACACTTTGTCTTCGGAAGAACTCCTTTTCATTCAGAAGTTTCACACTTAGCTTCGGAAGTCCTTTATTAGTTGCACAAAAATAGTCTAAGTGATTTGGTTTTAGTTGCACCAGCCTTTCTAGATCCAACACTTCTCCATGACTTCAAACATAAAAATTCTTCTTATGTGGCATTTGGTGGGGATAAGAAGGGAGGTAAAATTGTTGGTGAAGGAATGGTAACTAATGGTGTGCTCAAATTTAAGAAAGTAAACTACTGTGAAAATTTACAATATAGTTTACTTAGTGTGTCTCAAATTTGTAATCAAAATTATACCACATTATTTGATAACTCTAATTGTTACATTCTTGAGCCAGGTTTTTCAGTTCCAGAAGATTGGATCCTTCTTAAAGCATCAAGAAAAGGAAACACATATGTTTTGGATATGAACAACACAGCACTCACAAGCAGTGAAATATGCATGCTATCTAAGTCATCAGAAGATGAATCTCAGTTGTGGCATAGGAGGCTTGTTCACTCCAACATGAAGAACATGAACAAATTGGTGAAAAATGACCAAGTTATTGGCCTGCCAAAGAAAGAATTTTATTGTTCAAACCATTTTCCTTCATGTTACAAAGGAAAACAACATAGTGTGTCACATAAATCCAAAATTATCAATACAAACACTACACCATTCAAATTGCTTCACATGGATCTTTTTGGTCCAACCAATGTGATGAGCATTGGAAGAAGGAAATATTGTTTGGTGGTTGTGGATCATTTCACTAGATTCATATGGGTCTTTTTCTTATAACAAAAGAGTGAAACATCTGAAACATTAATAGAGTTTGTCACTAAGATTGAAAATCAACTTGATTTAAAAATCAAAATTTTCAGGAGTGACAATGGGACTGAATTTGTTAATGTTGTCTTAGACTCTTTTTGCAAGAATAAAGCATTGCAAGGCAATTCACTGCACCAAGACCTCCATAATAAAATGGAGTTGCTGAAAGAAGAAAAAAAACTCTCATTGAAATAGCAAGAACAATGCTAGCTGATTCACAATTGCCTATCACCTTTTGGGCTGAAGAAGTGAACACTGCATGCAATGTTCAAAACATGAAACTAATTGTCAAAGAACATAATAAAACACCTGTAAGGATTCCTGAAGTCTGATGCAACCCAAAACATCCTAAGTGTCTCAGCAACATGCACTAAGTACTGAAGTGAAGAATGCTTCGGAAGTTTTACACAATGCATTAGAAAATACTCTAAGTGTAAAATCTTCCGAAAGCCAAGAGCAATATCTTCCGAAGCCAAACATGAAGTCTTCCGAAGCTTCAGAGACAAAGTCTTCCGAAGCTTCAACCTATGAAGACAGATTTCTTCCGAAGACTTTTAGTACACATGCTTTATCTGATGTACTGTTCCATAAAGTACCTTTTCCGCTGCATCTCTGTAAAGTCACCAACTTACATGAGTTGGTGAAAAGGGCCTTGCTTTTGGTAACTGTACATTGAGGTCTTGAGTCTGTAACTTTCCACTTTAGGTACTTTATCCTTTTTGTAATGTATAAGGATGTGAGCTATGGCATGTCATAGTCACAAGGTCAAAAGGCTGATATGCCTTTTGATCCTACAATTGATTTTGTTAGTGTCTAGTCAATTGTATCCAGCTGGCTTTCAAAGTATAGCCGGCTGTAGGTTGTAGTATAAGTATTTCAAGTTCTTGTATCTTTCTTTAAGCTTTGTAACACTTGTAAAAGAACTTGAGAAAGCAATATACTGCCTCCTTGAAACCCATACTCTCTTGTTCTGTCTCTTGCTTTACTTGTGTTCCTTGTATCACTTTGGTTACCCAGTTCACTGTTTGATTAAAGTTTAGTTAATCTCCTCATTGTGTTGTTGTGTTGTAATTTTGTTAAAGCCCTTAAACGGTCCTGCAATTGGTATCAGAGCTTTCCAGGCTCTTGATATAAGATCTAACCATCTTAAGATCCCTCACACACACAAAAGCTAAACTCTTCAAATGGCTTCCATATCAAAGACTGATATGGAGACTGGAACCATGAACAAATCCCCACTGATCACTCTTGATGATTTTGACACCTGGTGCATGAGGATGGAAGGCTTCATCAGGTCTCTTGATTCAAGAATGTGGGAATCTGTTGAGAATGGACCTTTCATACCCAACACCCCCTCGCTACTGGTGCTGGTATGATTCCTAAAGACGTGGCCAACTACTCAGATGAAGATAGAAAAAGAGTAGAGATTGACAGGAAGGCTATGACTGCTCTTCAGACTGCTCTCCCAAACTCTGTATACAGAGGTTTTAAGAAGTGCAAGACAGCCAAACAGCTATGGGATGCACTAAAACTGATGTATGAAGGCTCCTTTGAAGCCAAGGAGAACAAGAAAGATCTTCTGAAGCAGCAGTTTGAGAATTTCACCTTCAAAGCAGGTGAAACCATGACCCAACAATACTTCAAGTATGTTGAGATTGTGGATACCCTAGTGGATGGAGGAGTTCCTCTTGAGAACAGGGACATTGTAAGGAAGTTCATGTCCTTACTTCCTAGGCAATGGACACACTATTGTGTGGTGATCAAGAGGACTGAGAACCTTAAGACTCTTACTCTTATAGAGTTGTATGGGATTCTCAGTGGATACCAGATGGAGATGAACATGCAAGGTTCATCTGGCAACTCCAACAATCAATGGGTTCAGCCCTTCATGTGGTTGAAAGGGACAGCATAGAACCCCAACATCATCTCATATGCTACCCTGACAACTCACAAAAGGGTCCTTTCATCACCTTCCCGGAGACACCAAGGGAGAACTTTACTCAAGGAAGCCCATTCCAAGAGACAAGTTCTTCTCAAGCCTTTGTGTCTGCAGATGAAAGCTGTGGGAATTATCTCTTCACTCTTGAAGACCTGGACTGTATCCATCCAGATGACCTGGAATACATGGAGATAGTTCAACAGATGGCTCTTCTCACTCACAGAGCCAAGAAGTTCTACAAGAGGACAGGAAGAAGATTTCCAAGCAATGCTACCAGTGGAAAGTTTGGGCTGGATAAAAGCAAAGTTAAGTGTTACAACGGTAACCTTATGGGTCACTTTGCTAGGGAGTGTAAGGCACCTAAAGCAAATGGGGGCCAAACACAACCCAAACCAAACTACACTGACAAAGCCCCTCAGGCTGAGAAGACAAAGCAACATGCTGCTGTTGCTGTTGAAGAGGGAGGCTTTGACTGGAGCTTTCAGGTGGAGGATGCTTCTCCAAACCAAGCACTGATGGCTGATCATGATGAAGCCAAGGTATTGGAACATCTCTGCTCTCCTGAATGCATTGCTAAAGTAAATAGATACAGGTCCTACAACTTAGAGATGAGATCTGATCTTGAGTCATTAAACATATTAAAATCTGATTTTAGAAAGTCTGAAAATGATTACAAGTTAAAGATAGAGGACTTGGAGAAAACCATTTCAGTACTAAAACATGAACATACAGATTTTAGAACTCAGATCCAAGATCTCATCACTAAGTTGACTGAGTGCCAGGCTGAGCTTGTGATCAGCAAAGCCAAGGCAGAGAAGAGTGTTCTTGAAGAAGAGACCTTCAAGAACATGATATCCTCATCCCTGCACAACAAAGTTTGTTATCAAAATAGACAGGGACTGGGATCAAATGAGATAGCTCCTCCACACACAATCTTGTCTGTAAGATCTCCTAGGTGTGGAACTTGTGAAGATGAGCTTCCTCTCATAGATCCATGTAAGTGAGGATGATGAAGAAGTGATAGTGAAGAATTCCTCTGAGAAGAGTGAAGAGAGGATTCTTCCAAGGGCCACTATCCTTCTGAGGAGAAGAAATCAACTGTGATGACCAAGTCCAAGAGAAAGAACTTGATCAGGAAGAGCAAAAGGAAAGCAAAGAAGGCTCAAGAAATCAAGGCTACTTTTGATGCTAAGCAGAAACAAGTGTTTATCTCTGCAGGTTTCAAAGTAGTAAGGACTGAAGACATCAACCAAGACTCCTCAGCTAAGAGTCCTGGTTCATGTTCAAATCATCTCAGTGCAAAGAAGAAGACTGAGCTGCTGTGTACCACTGCTGCACAGCCTGGACCATCAAACTCCAAGAACAGTTCACAGCCCAAAAGAACTGTCTCAGCATCTACCAAGATGAAGGTGGAGAAGGGATGTGACCAAAGCCAGTCTTGCTCTCAAAAGGAGACTCCTTTGAAGAAGAAAATGTTATGTGTCATGTGTGAAAGTACTTCTCACATTGCTAAGGATTGCCCATACAATCCTAAAAGTACCATCCACATGACCAAAACAAAGACTTCAAAGAGTCTCAAGAAGTCTCAAGCTTCGGAAGGAAAGTCTGTTTCCTTCGGAAGCTCCAAATCAAAGAAGAAGGTAAATGGAAAATTACCTTCGGAAGCAAAGTTGGTCTCGGAAGAAAGGAGTTCTTCCGAAGCACTGAAGTCTGCTGCAGTGACTGTAGACTCTTCCGAAGGTTCAGTCATCAAAACTTGTGAAGTTCCAAAAGCTTCTAAGGTTTTGAAGGTCAAGTCCAAGACTCCAAAGGTGGTGTGGAAGTCTAAGAAAGACCAAATGACTGAGGTTTCTCCATCAACAACAGCTGAAGATCCCCATAGTACAACCATAGGATCTATTACTGTTGCATTACCTTCTATTACACTTAATGAGCCCAAGACAAGTAAGGCTTGGGTTTCCAAATGTAACTAATCATTTTCTTTGTGCAGGAACAGCTCAAGACAAACAGGAATGTCTGGATAATTGACAGTGGCTGTTCCAGGCACATGACAGGCAATAGGTCTCTACTCCATAATTTTGAGAGAATTGATGGAGGACCAGTTGCTTTTGGAGGAGATGAAGGTGGTTACATTTCTGGAAGGGGCAAGGTCACAAATGGTAAGCTCAGCATTGAGAAGGTAAACTTTGTTAAGGAGCTTGGGTACAATCTTCTGAGTGTATCCCAATTTTGTGATCAGAGTCATAACATGCTCTTTACTGAGCATGAGTGCATTGTTCTCAAGCCTGGTGTGGTCATTCCTCATGAGCATATCCTGCTCAGAGCCCCCAGGAAAGGAACATGTACAAGATGGATTTGCAAGAAACATCTCCCTCTGGAGAAGTTTCATGCTTTCTATCTAAAGCAAATAGTGATGAGTCTTTCCTATGGCATAAAAGAATGTGCCATGTAAACTTTAAGAACATGAATAATTAATTAAACATGATCTGGTAACTGGAATGCCAAAGAAAGAGTTTACAAGTGATGATCATTGTGTTGCATGCCTGAAAGGGAAGCAACACAAGGTATCTCACAAGCCTAAGGAAAAGAACTCCATCACTACTCCCCTACACTTGTTACATATGGATCTCTTTGGCCCCACCAGTGTAATGAGTTTAGGAAGGACCTCTTATTGTCTGGTGATCACAGATGATTTTACAAGATTCACTTGGGTCTTCTTCCTTAGAACTAAGGATGAAACCCCTGAGATTCTGAAGAATTTCATCTTAAAAGTTGAGAATCAATGTGATCACAAGGTCAAAACCATAAGATGTGATCAAGGAACTGAATTCAAGAACCAAATCCTTGATACATTTTGTGATGAAAAAGGTATTACAAGACAATATAGTGCTCCCAGGACTCCTCAGCAAAATGGAGTTGCTGAGAGGAGAAACAGGACACTTATTGAAGCTGCAAGAACTATGTTGTCTGACTCTAAACTGCCTATCACCTTCTGGGCAGAGGCAGTTAATACTGCTTGCTATGTGCAAAACAGAGTTTTAGTAGTTAAGACACATGGTAAGACTCCTTATGAACTTTGGCACAAGAGGAAACCTTTCATTGGTTTTCTCAGGTCATTTGGATGTCCCTGCACCATCTTGAATACCAAAGATCAAATTGCCAAGTTTGCTGAGAAATCAGATGATGGACATTTCATTGGATACTCTTCCCAAGCTAAAGCTTATAGAGTATACAATCTCAGAACTAGAATTGTTGAGGAGTCAGCCAATGTGACTTTCAATGAGCACACTCCTTGTGTGGCTGGTTCTGGTCCGGATTGGCTGTTTGATCTTGATTTAGTTACCAACTGTTTTAACAAATCTTGTGAGCATGTTTCAGGATCTGCAGAAAATTTAAATACAGGTGATCCTGATCCAAGATTTGAGCTAGGAAGACCCTCAACTCATACATCTTCAGCTCCAGTTGGAACTACTTCAGCAAATGAGGTTTCTATCAGCACAACAATGACAAATTCAGCTGATACATCTGGCATGCCTTCAAATTCCAGCTCAGAGGCCTCTCAACCAGATAAAGACACCTCACTTGTAGAAGACAACAATGGTGATGGTGATAGTGATCAGGAATTTCTTGATGCTAATAACCATACCATAGATGACAACATCAATGATGTCACACACTCATTGGATCAAGTTAATCTTGATAAGTGTGATAATGTGGAGGGTGAATCTTCCAGACCAGATCTAAATTTCTCAAATTTGGATCTTTCTCAGCAACTTGCTGTGATCCCTCAGCTAAGGATCCACAAGTCTCACCCCACCACAAACATCATTGGAGATGTTGTCACAGGGGTAAGAACAAGAGGACAAACCCATGAAGCAAATGTTTGTCTTCACTCTTGTTTCTTATCTCAGATAGAGCCCAAGAAAGTTGATGAAGCTCTAAAGGATGGAAGTTGGGTTGAAGCTATGCAACAAGAGCTGCTTCAATTCAAAAGGCAGAAAGTTTGGAACCTTTGTCCTCTTCCTCATGGGAAGACTACCATTGGAACCAAATGGGTTTTTAGGAATAAGAAGGATGATAGAGGAATCATCATCAAGAACAAGGCAAGACTAGTTGTTCAAGGATACACACAAGAAGAAGGGATTGACTACACTGATGTCTTTGCTCCTGTAGCAAGACTAGAAGCTGTTAGGATATTCCTGGCATTTGCTGCATCCAAGAACTTCAAGGTCTACCAACTTGATGTAAAGTGTGCTTTCTTATATGGAGTGATTGATGAGGAGGTTTATGTCAAACAGCCACCTGGTTTTGTAGACCCTGATCATCCTGATTATGTCTGCAAGCTTGACAAAGCTCTTTATGGGCTGCATCAGGCACCCAGGAAGTGGTATGAGACACTATCTGAGTATCTTTGTAAACATGGATACAGGAGAGGTACTATAGATGGAACTCTCTTCATCAAAGGACAGGGAAATGACTTATTGCTGGTTCAAGTATATGTAGATGACATCATCTTTGGTTCAACTAATCCAAAGCTCTGCAAAGACTTTGAGAAGCTGATGAAAGACAGATTTGAGATGAGTTCAATGGGAGAACTCAACTTCTTTCTGGGAATTCAAGTGAAGCAGGTTGAAGATGGCATCTTCATAAGTCAGTCAAAGTATGTTCAAGACATACTCAAGAGGTTCAACATGACTGATTGTAAGATTGCTAAGACACCCATAGCCAGAAACCACTCCCTTGGTCCAGATCTTGAGGGGGAGTGTGTAGATGAACACTTATACAGGGCTATGATTGGGTCTCTTATGTATCTTACAGCTAGCAGGCCTGATATCATGTTTGCTACATGTATTTGTGCAAGATATCAAGCCAACCCTAAGATGTCTCACTTAATCACTGTGAAAAGGATTTTAAGATACCTCAAAGGTGCTTCAACACTTGGTCTATGGTATCCAAAGAATCCTAATTTCAATCTGTATGCCTATACAGATAGTGATTATGGTGGTTGCAATATGACTGCAAAGTCTACATCTGGGGGATGTCAATTCCTTGGTGGAAGGGTTGTCTCATGGCAATGCAAGAAACAATCCTGTGTGTCTGCATCAACTGCTGAGGCTGAATACATTGCTGCTGCAAGCTGCTGTGCTCAAGTGCTTTGGATTCAAAATCAGATGCTGGACTATGGATTTAACTTCAAAGAGACTCCTATCCACATAGACAACAATAGTGCTATCTCTATCACTGAGAACCCTGTGCAGCACTCAAGGACCAAACACATCAACATCAGGTATCATTTAATAAGAGATAACTATGAAAAGGATTAATTAAACTAGTCAAAGTTCATACAGATGAACAATATGCTGATCTGTTCACAAAAGCTTTTGATGAACAGAGATTTAAGTATCTGATATCAGCTATTGGGATGATTAACTTTGAGTAGACTTTTTCTTAAAACTAATTCTAATTATTTCTTCTTAAAATATGTGTGTCCTAAGTTGTCTAGTTCATCACTTTCATAAGCTCATGTTTTCTTTGGATGTAAAATTCTTTTTGAAGACTTTCCTTAGATTCTTGAAAATTTTTGATACTTCGGAAGATAAAATTTTATCTTCGGAAGAAAAACATGTCTTCAAAATAAATAACTGTCTAAGAGATTTTACCTTCGGAAGAAGTCAAATTCATCTTCCGAAGCTTAAAATTCTTATCTCAGACACTTATTTATTTTTAAGGACCTTTTCCTTCCGAAGCAAAATTAACCTTCGGAAGCTTTGTTTATTCCTATACAAAGCATCCAAGGGTTTATTTCTCTTCCGAAGCATAAATCTTCAAGACTCTCAGGAAAATCTTCCGAAGCCATTTTAGCTTCGGAAGCTTTTTCAATCAAAACTTCCGAAGACAAATAACCTTCGGAAGCTTTTCGAATTCCAAGAAAACTACTTTTTGAGCAAAAGTAAACTACCTTTTCAGAGGTGGGACCGACTTCCGGATTTCAAAGTTTATCCTCTTTCATTAACTTTGGTTCAAATCCCTTTTCACATAAATACCCAACGGTTCCCCCTCTTTCCCACTATCTTCCTCAATTCTACTATTCCTCTAACCTAATTCTCTAAACCGCCTTTGCTTTCTACCTTTCTTCACCCTTAAGCTTCTGAAATGGCCAACCTTAACCGCAGAAACAACCCAGATTTCTCCATGCAACTTCACAGGCAACATAATCAAGTTGCTCTGTTAAGCTCTGAGAAAGATGCAAGTTTCTCAGAGATTTGCCAATTCTTGACTCTGTCAAACTATTTCACCTCCCTGACCATTGATCCTACTCTATATGAGGATCATTTGCTTGAATTCTGGAAGACCTGCCAAGAGGTCATTATGGATGGGGAGAAGGCACTGTCTGCCACAGTGCAAGGGAGGACAATCTTCATCACTCCGGCCATCATTAACCAACATTTGCAGCTGGATGATGAAGAAGGTGAGGTGTCCTTTAAAGAAGCTGTTAATCATTCTTTTGAGCAGATGGGCTATGAGGGAGATTTCTCTGTAAAGACCTTCAGGAAAGGGAAGGTCTCATCCCAATGGAAATTCCTGCTCCATGTGGTTATCCACAGCTTATCAAACAAGCATGGTGGATGGGACCAGATTCCTGAGGATCTCTCCTTTATAGTTCATGGAATGGTTCAGGGGGTCAAGTTCAGGTATTCACAATTTGTTTATACTAATTTACTTGCAAACTTAGACTCCTTAGAGTATTACATGTTTCCTAGATATGTTCAACACATTCTCAACTGTGAACTGGGCTCACAGTTGAGGGAAACAGGTAATATTCTTAAATTGGGACAGATGAAGCCCGGCATCTTTAAAATAATGAAGAAGCCAACTGTAGGCTTCTCAGGGGTAGAAACAGCCCTAGTCCCAAAAATGTTAGAGCTCATTGCTCAAGGTGACAACCTAGCAACACAAGCTAGTGTTGAACCCACACCTCTTTTATCCTTACCCCTAAAAAGACCAGAAATCACCCTCACCTACCAAAGAAAATCCAAACGAACCCCTGCTCAGGCTATTGAGTCTGTGCAGGCCCCCAAATACTCAACCTTACAGGAAGAAGTGGACACTAGAGCTCCCACTTCTCCTGAGGAGCAAACCACTCCCATTACTTCACCTATCAGGGCTGAGGTTCCTCAAGCTCACCCTGATGAGCTCACTAGCCCAACAACCTTAAGCCTTCACTCTGAGTCTCAACACTCAAGTGAACAACCTTCAGGGGACAGCTACCATCCCCAGCCTTTGGATCTCAACCAACCAATTCCCAACCTATCCTTCTACACTGATGAAGACTTAGGATTCAGTGAGTACCATGAGTCTCTCTTCTCCTCCCCTACTCAAAGAGAGATGAGTACCTCTGACTCTCCTCAGTCTATCCCACATCAGTCACCTATTACTGAGGTGGACACTTCTGAACCTGTTCAGGATGTCCATATGGAAGAGGCTCTCACTTTTGAAAGTGATTACATCATTAAGACCTCAACCATGGCAACTCAGCCCACTGGCATCTCAACTGAGGCTGCCAGTGAGCAGAGGAAAACCAGCAGCCAAGAAACTCAAGCTGGTGGTGAGAGAGAGGACTTTGGTCCAATCATCTCATCCCCCAATGATTCTTCTGATGAAGATGAGGGGAATTTGAGACTAAAGGTGCAGAAATTGTCAAAAACATGCACCTATTTAGTCTCTAAGGTTAGTCACTTGGAATCTCAGGTGACTACCCTGCAAAACAGGGTCAATGATCAGCAACTCCAGATTTCATATCTGCAGGAAAAACTAGCTGGGAGACCTTTAAGGAGAGCTCAACCAGGAACACAAGAACCTGTGGAAGTGATTGACTTATCCTCCAGCTCACCTATGCAAGTGGGTGATGCTACCAAAAAGGGGGAGAAAGTTGTTACAACCACAGAACCTGGGAGTTCTTCAGAGAGAATGGACATAGAGGACTCACCATCCTCACTTGCTGTTGTGCATTCTCAGCAACTTCCTCAAGTTCACATTAATGTGGACTCTATAGACTCACTCATCAGGAGTCTCTTTGAGGAAGGTATACCAAGGGCTGTCTCATCTCCACCACAAGGAACTGGCAACTACATCATAAGGTGGAGGTATGATGATGACAGGAGAGCCCTTATACTTCACAGAGTTCAAGGCCAACAAGAAGTTTTTCAATTCCAAAGCCTGAGCTTCTATGAAAGACTGGATTTAGTCAACTTGCCACTTGTCAATCCAAGCAATTCAAGACAAGCTGACAGGCTGGCTCAAAGAATCCAGACAGGATCCTTGCAGAGTTCACTCTAAGAAGGAGACTTAGGAATCAGGCAATGTCATCGGTCAACTAGATGTTGAGGTAAACCCTAAGATTAGTTTCATAGGGGAAACCTTGACTGAAGGCCCAGTGGCAGAACCTGAGACCCTGTCTCTCATCAACAACTGCTGCAGAGGTCCAAACTCCATCTGAGACACCTGCTGGTTGAAGGTGTTCTCAGCTCTCTCTGGCCAGAGCATGGAAGCTACTCCAAGCAATGAAGGCCAAGCCTCAATCCACCCTGAGTCACAAGGTCTGTTGGTGACAAAGGGAAAAGGATAATGACTCCTGAGGAAATTGAGGAGGAAGAGAGAGAGAGAGAAAAGGAGACTAAGGGAAGAAAGTTCTACTGGGTCATCTAGCTTCATGCAAGCTGCAATCAGGGCTGCCCCCAGACCCAATACTCAAGATGATGAGTTAAGGGCAGTCAGGATTACCTACTTACAGACTAGGAACTATGACATTGATGAAATCATCTCCCTCCCCCTAGAAGAATTAAATGAACTGGTGACCTGGACATTAAGTGTCAAGAGAGTTGAAAGAGAAAGAGGATGCAAGGTTACTTCTCCAACTCAAAGAGGAGAAGAGACAGAAAAGACTTTACAAGCATGCTCCCACTCTCTCACCAGTTCAAGAAAGTCCTGCACAGGAAGATGTGGCTCCACAAGAACCTCAGGTAGATAAAGAAGAAGATAGGATCAAAATGATCAACTACCTGAGTGCCACAGGCTTCTATCAGGCAGATGCACTTCTTCCTTGTCCCATGACTTCATTGAGTTCGAGTACCTAAAGCAACTTGAGCTTGAGCTAGTCAAAGAAAGAAAAACAACCAAAAGGAAGCTAAGGGAAGAAGCTGCAAAGTCAAGAGCCATCATTCAAAAGAATGCAAAGAAGTCTGCTGACAGACAAAGAATGATGGATCTTGAAGCTATATGGATTCTCCGGAAGGAGACTTGGCCCCATGTCTCTATCCACTATGGATGAGCATATTAGGGTGATCAAGCAGAAGATTAAAAGTGGAGAACTCATTGACTTGCACTCTCTTCCAAGTCAAGTCCCACCTGAAGTGGAGGTCAAGTTTGAACAACCAGAGACACCTCAACCAGCACCTCCAGCTGAGCCTCAGCAAGCTTCATCTTCTGATCCTAGGCAGGGTCAAACTCCCTCTCCTTCTGAACCTGTGAGGGAGGAACACCCAACTGAGAAAGACACTGATGATCAACATGGTGCTGCAGACCAGTCTTCTCAGTTAAAGACATCCAAGAGGAAGAAGAGGATGGCTTCTAAACCAAAGACTAAGAAGAAGAAGCCAAAGTCATCTACCTCTGCACCTCAGGCTGAATCAGATCAACCTGAGGAAGTGCATGATGAGGCAGCCCAATCAACTCCTATTCAAGTGGCTCCTCTAACTAGTGAGACACCCATCTTGTCCTGGACTTACTCTACCAATCCAGAAAGATGGAATGTTATCAGAGATCAAGGTGTTGAGAATGTCTACTCATGGCAAGACATAATCAACTTACCTCTGCATGATCTCTTTGAGATGAGAAGATACTATGAGAGTCTTGATGATCCTGACCATTTAATGAAGAAAGGAATGGTCCTGATTGTACTGAAGACTACCAACATTTGAAGATCTTCTAAGTGTTTGGTAGCATCAGCCTAGGGGGAGTTTGTAAGGATTCCTGAAGTCTGATGCAACCCAAAACATCCTAAGTGTCTCAGCAATATGCACTAAGTACTGAAGTGAAGAATGCTTCGGAAGTTTTACACAATGCATTAGAAAATACTCTAAGTGTAAAATCTTCCGAAAGCCAAGACCAATATCTTCCGAAGCCAAACATGAAGTCTTCCGAAGCTTCAGAGACAAAGTCTTCCGAAGCTTCAACATATGAAGACAGATTTCTTCCGAAGACTTTTAGTACACATGCTTTATCTGATGTACTGTTCCATAAAGCACCTTTTCCGCTGCATCTCTATAAAGTCACCAACTTACATGAGTTGGTGAAAAGGGCCTTGCTTTTGGTAACTGTACATTGAGGTCTTGAGTCTGTAACTTTCCACTTTATGTACTTTATCCTTTTTGTAATGTATAAGGATGTGAGCTATGGCATGTCATAGTCACAAGGTCAAAAGGCAGATATGCCTTTTGATCCTACAATTGATTTTGTTAGTGTCTAGTCAATGTATCCAGCTGGCTTTCAAAGTATAGCCGGCTGTAGGTTGTAGTATAAGTATTTCAAGTTCTTGTATCTTTCTTTATGCTTTGTAACACTTGTAAAAGAACTTGAGAAAGCAATATACTGCCTCCTTGAAACCCATACTCTCTTGTTCTGTCTCTTGCTTTACTTGTGTTCCTTGTATCACTTTGGTTACCCAGTTCACTGATTGATTAAAGTTTAGTTAATCTCCTCATTGTGTTGTTGTGTTGTAATTGTGTTAAAGCCCTTAAACGGTCCTGCAACACCTTATGAGCTTTTATTTAAAAGAAAACCTTACATAGGATATCTTAGAGCTTTTGGGTGTCATGTATCTGTTTTAAACACCATAGAAGCATTGGGAAAGTTTTCAGAAACAGCCTATGATGGTTTCTTTGTTGGATACTCTTCAACATCTATATCATATAGGATTTATATTCCACAAAAAAACATTATGGAAAAAACTCCTAATGTGTCATTTGATGAATCCTTATTTCTTAAATCTATGAAAGGATCATATTGGTTGTTTGATATAGATGCACTCGCAGACTCATTTAACTCTGGTTATATGAACAATGCAGCAACTGTGGATACATGCTATCCATTTGTTCCACCAAACATGAATAAAGTGTCATTATCTGCTGATCCTCCAAGAATACAATCTTCAAGTACCATGGAACAAGGAACTACAAATAATCTCCATAATGCAGTTCATGCAGCACAAGACCAGCCCAATGAAAACACTTCATTAGCAGCTGCTACTTCTGCCTCCGCAGATGAGTGTCCTACATCCGGAGATGTGAATATTACATCAGCAGATATTCAAAACATTGGAGATGCTCAACAAATCCCATCCGTAGATGTTATCGTAACTCCTACGGAAGCACAAAATCCATCCGTAGAAGTTTCTACGGAAGGTATTCATAATGCAGCTAATGTACCAACTCATGAGGAAAATCATTCACCTTCAAATAATCAACATGATGATCAATTTGACTACTTCATAAATTCATCATCTCAGCTGAATCCATGTGCATCACTAAATCTGACTAACTTGGAATCATCTATTCCAGTTGAGTCCATTCCAACAACTAGAATTCATATCACACATTTAATTGACAACATCATTGGTGATCTTACTGAAAGAACCACAAGAAGCCAAGGGGGAGCTGCAAACATCTGTCTCTTCTCTTGTTTTCTTTCACAAGTGGTTCCTCCAAATATCACAGCTACACTAAAAGATAATAGTTGGATTGAAGCTATGCAGGAAGAGCTTCAACAATTCAGAAAGCAGAAAGTCTGGAATCTAGTTGATCTACCTGAAGGTCAACATCCTATTGGCACAAGGTGGCTTTTAAAAAATAAACAAGATGACAGAGGTATAATTGTGAGAAACAAAGCAAGGCTAATTGCTTAGGGATATACTCAAGAAGAAGGGATAGACTATGATGAAGTATTTGCACCAGTTGCAAGAATTAAAGCCAAAAGAGTATTCCTAGCCTATACATCATATAAGAAGTTTACTGTCTATCAAATGGATGTCAAATGTGCTTTCTTATATGGGAAAATTGATGAAGAAGTCTATGTAGCTCAACCTCCTGGTTTTGAAGATCCTGATTATCCTCACAGAGTATACAAGCTTGACAAAGCTTTGTATGGACTTCATCAAGCACCAAGAAAGTGGTATGAAACATTTTATCTTTCTTGTTCAAGAATGGATATAAAAAGGGAATTATTGATCAAACTCTCTTTCTCAAAAAAGAACATCAAGATCTCTTATTTGTTCAAATTTATGTTGATGACATTATATTTGGATCAACTAACAAGAGATTATGTGTAAGCTTTAAAGAGTTGATGAAATCTTAGTTTTAGATAACTTCAAAGGGAGAATTAACATTCTTCCTTGGTCTACAAGTTCATCAGAAATAGATGGCATTTTCATCAATCAAGAGAAGTATATACATCAAATATTAAAGAAGTACAATCTTGCTAATACATCTTCATGCAAAACACCTGCCTCAACAATTGACAAAATTGTACCTGATCCTACAGAAAAATCTGTTGATCAAAAATTGTATAGATCAATGATAGGATCACTTATGTATTTAACTACCAGTAGACTTGACATTATGTTTGCTATGTGTGTTTGTGCGAGGTACCAATCAGATCCAAAAGAGTCTCATCTGAATATTATGAAGAGAATTTTCAGATATCTCAAAGGGAAACCAGCCCTTGGACTTTGGTATCCAAAGGATGGTGACTTCACTCTCTACGCATATTCAGATAGTGACTTTGGACGATGCTACAACAACAGAAAATCCACAACTGGTGGATGTCAATTCATAGGACCAAGACTTGTTTCATGGTAGTGCAAAAAGCAAACAAATGTATCTGTATCCACAGCTGAGGCTGAGTACATAGTTGCTTCAGCTGGTTGCTCTCAAGTCCTTTGGCTGCAAAACCAAGTGCTTGATTATGGTTATAATTTCCTTCAAACTCCAATTTATATTGACAATTCAGCTGCTATGTTTATAACTGCTAATCCAGTGCAACATAGTAAAACAAATCATATTGAAATAAGATACCATTTTCTGAGAGATTGCTCAAAAAAGGTTTGATCAAGTTAGTCAAAGTGGATACAACAAATTAGCTTGCTGATTTATTCACTAAAGCCTTCGATTCAGTTAGATTTAATTTTCTAATTGAGTTTTTAGGCATGATTAACTTAGATTAATCATCACTATCAAAGAAAAGCACATGTTTGTCATTGTAAATAGTAATAAATAAAAACCAAAAACATTCAGAAAAACATACAAAAATTCAAAAATATTGTCTTTATTTATTGTGTCTTTTGATTCCGCATGACATATGTATGAGAAATGATAGTACACTATGCCTTTGCTTACTTCCTGAGTTCATAAATATCATAAAAAATCTGATCAAAGTTTCTTGATATGTGAGTAGGTTCATCTTGAGTGGAAACTACACTAAGAGCATGCCTAACATAATGCAAAGTGACTGTTTATGGGAAACTTCATTTTGAGGATACAACAAGTGAGTCTTATTCTGATGTGACCAAATCACTCATCTAAGCACACTATGTACCAACACTTAATAATTTCTATCTTTGCAAATCATATTCCCTCTGTTTTGTGTAAACAAAGACCTAGGTGTATGATCATCATGGTATACACTTGTAACCAACTGGTGAAAAGATCATGATCCTCATCATCCCTCTACTTTATGTAAACAAATACCTGGGTAAAAGGCACCTCTGTTTTATGAAAGTCAATACCCGGTGACCTGATAATGATCACATGTTAGCTCTCAAAAGAATCCTATGTGATCAACTGTATATTAACTTCAGAACTATTACATCAATGCATTAATGAGATGTCAAACGCATCTCAAGATAGAACTTTTAACTTAAAGTATATAGTTTGTAAGTGTGAAAAAGTGATGATTTGACTCACAAAGGGAGGACAAACTCTAACTGATTTGAATATGGAGCCCATAACAGTTTCTCACTAATAATCTTGAAAACATGATATACAGCATGCCTAGTTGACACAATACTCTTGTTTGGATTTAAGTGGACAAACATACTTGCAATCAGAACTAAAATCAAGCATAATTTCATCAAACAAATGAAAAAGGAAGATACTTAGTGTTATAGTATGAACCCATTCTATGTTTATATATGCTTGTACATAGTACTCAATTCAATTTTGTTTATTTTAATTTATTTCTTTTCGGTATGTTTGGATAGACATGTGTCTTTCATGATATTCTTCTTATAAATTTATGATAAATGCCTTCTTTCATCATTGATAAAAAATTTAGGGGGAGTAGATACATGAAAACAAGTTAACAACAAAATTGTTAAATGAATTGTCAATATGAAGGAATTGGAACCTGAGCACTAACTTGGCTTTTGGATGCATGAAGTTTTTAGATTATAAATCTTCTTGTGTACAATTTGTCATGAAAATAAAGTCAACAAGGTCCAATAGCAATAAAGGGTTCTGCAGAGGACCGATGAAGGGTGGTCACTTACAACACAACAAACCAAAGAGAAGATTTAACCAAAACTTATCAAACAGTAAACTGAATTAACCACAAGTTGATACTAAGAACACAAGTAATAAGTAAGAGACAAAAAAAGAGACACAAGTGATTGGTTTTCAGGATGCAGTATATTGCTTTCTCAAGTTTATTACAAGTGTACAAAGCATAAAGGAAAGATACAAGAACATGAAATACTATACTACAGTATGCCGGCCATACTTCGAAAAGCCAGCCGGATTACAATTGACTAGATGTTGATGCATGTATGTCCCTAGATCATGATTTGTAATGTAATAGATCTTGTCTGTCTGATTATGATGTAATATGTAATGATTAATGAAAAAATATGGATTGTTTGTGTTTGTAATGTCTAATATTTCATTAATGAGTCGTTATTGAGTTGATTAATTGGGTTTATGATTGTTTGAATGGTTACACATAATGTTATATTAATTAAACATTCAAACTTAACTAATGAAGTTCTCATGCGAATGGCCCATGCGAATGGACCATACGCATGAATAACTTCATACGATTGACTCAATCGCACGACTGAACCAGGAGACTGGATCAGTCGTATGTATGATTGACACATAAGATTGGCACATTCGTGCGGATGAATCAACCGCATGGTTCAATCGCACGACTGAACCATACTTATGGTCCAGTCGCACGATTGAACAATACTAACCTATAAATAGACCCAATTCGTGGAAAAACGTAAGCATTCATACCATTACGATTCCAGACGTACCCTAGCCGTCCAGAAGCCTCCCAAATCGTTCTCCAAGTTCACAGAACACATTAGATCGATTCCCAATCGACTTCTAACGTTAGATTCAATTCTTGATTGATTCTTCGTGTGTTCTCACTGATTGGATCGCCAATCAAATAGGATTCCGCACTATTTGATTTGGTTAACACGCTAATCACTAGGTATTTCGTTCAAATACCAGGTCCTAACAAGTGGTATCAGAGCTTTGGCTCTTGATTACGTGTTGATTCAATCAAGATTGCATAAAAGTTTGTGTTTTTGCACTAAAAACGCAATCTTTGGTGTCAAAAGTGATCTTGGACGTTCCCTGCTCATCAAAGTTTGGTTTCTACGGACTTAGGCGATTAGACATTGCGAAATTTCGAATTTTTACGGCTGAAACACGTCAAACCTAGAAAATTTCGCAAAACAGCAGCTTCAGTCGCACGAGTGACCCATTCGCACGACTGGACTCCATTCGCGTGACCCATTCGCACGATTGGACCTAGTCGCACCTTCATTCGGCCGACTGAACCGTTCGTTCGCATAGCTCATACGCACCAGATTCATTCGCACGACTGAACCAATCGCCCAGTTCAGCCGCACGATTGAACCAGTCGCAGAGTTCATACGCACGACTAGACCATTCGCATCCTTCAGTCGCATCAGTGAAAGTTTGTTTGATTAGACTTAAAGTTATTCGCCATGGAAGATCAGATGTCAGCCTTTACTGCTGGGAAGGACTCTAGGATACAGAACTGCTGTTGCTTGAGAGTGAGGTGGGTAATCATAATAAACCACCAAAGCTCTTGACTTTAGATGAGTTTCCCCACTGGAAACAACGTTTTGAGATCTACCTCAATGGAGTGGATCCTAATCTGTGGGAAGCCATCGAGATTGGTTATAGTACACCGGTGGGAGCTGATGGAGTTAAGCTAACGTTAGGTGGGATGACGGACGCGCAGAAAGTTAAGTACAATGCAGAGAAAAGAGTTTATGCATTGATTACACAGTCTATCCCCAAAGACATATTCCACCAGTACTCAGAGAATAAGCAGTCCAAGAAACTGTGGGATGAGCTAGAGAAGAGGTATGATGGGAATGCTTCGTTGAAGGCAATCAAGGCCAAGGAGTTAAAAAGGAATTCGATAACTTCTCATCGATTGGTAACGAGAGTTTAGACGACGTCATAGATAGATTCTACCATTTGATGAGCGAACTGCATACACATGGGGTGGAAACGACCATGGAAGAGAAAGTTAGTAACTTTGCAGACGGATTGCCTGATAAGTGGGCTTCATTCGTGTCTAACCTGAGACAGAATGGAATGCTTGCAAAGCTGGATATTAATGACTTCATTCTTAAGTTGCGAGAAGAAGCACTAAGGATGAAGTACAGAGCTCAGAAGTCTTCGTACACACAAAATCCAGCTTTGTACAACGCCACGCCTCAAGCTAAGACATCTGGAGCACCTCTCCAGACTGCATTTGTGTCTAGCTCGTCGGGTCCTTCACATGCTTCTCCTTCAGGATCAGACACGTCAGGGTCTTCTTGTACCCACTATATTGGATCTGAAGCAAGTGCTACTAAACTGAAGACCGAGAACCTCGGTAATGTGACTGTGGAAGTAGCTCGAGAGCATATGGATCTTTTAGCTGCAGTGGTTCATTCATATGATGGACTTGTTGCCGGGAAGATTGGAAACTGCCATCTGGCAGACGAGGACTACGAGCAGTGGACGAAATGGAGCTTGAGAGGATGGACATAATGTGGGCCTTAGCTAGTGCTGTCCGGAGGGCGAAGAAGTTTGTTAAAAAGACCGGACAGAACTTGGTAGCTACTAAGGATACCACATTTGGCTTTGACAAGAGCAAAGTGACCTGCTTCAACTGTGGAGAGAAGGGGCACTTCAAGAGAGAATGTGTCAAGCCAAAGAAGACGGGTAACGGGAACCCATTCTCGTCCTTTACTCGCCAAGACAAGCAAGCTTCCAGTTCTACTTCATCAAGCAAGGATCCAAAAGCCTTGACTGCTCATGATGATGAAGGACAGGATTGGAGCTTTAGGTTTGTCTCACCAGGGGAATCAAACATTGCAAGTGTAGAGGATATTGATGATGATTCTGCGAGTGAAGGTGATCTAGCAGTTGAGATAGCGATGTCACACAGTGAAGAAGCAACTAGTTACAAGCCTAAGGAGGAGACTTCCACGTCAGAGACAGAAAAGACAGAATCACCAGAACCAGAGACATCTGATGCTGCGTTGATGGCTAGCTCTTCTGAACCAACTCAGGTAAGTACTACTGACCAAATGTTTGATAATCATGCTTGTTCTGCTTGTGATACTTTTAGGAATAGCATAGATGAAAAATTTGCTAGGTTATTAGATCATAATGATAACTTAGTAAAAGATTTGCAACTGTGCACTGAGGCTAATAGAGTATTAAAACAAAATGAGCATAGTTATAAAGAAAAGATAGACCTATTGACTAAACAGCTTAGGGAAACCGAAGTAGTTGCCTTTAACCAAGCTAATGACATTAGGTACTATCTAAACTCCCTAGAAGACACTAAGAAGCAAAAGGCAGTTCTAGAAGTAGAAGTAAATTCATTAAAACAGAAACTGCATAGTTGGACTAGTTCTTCACACATAGTTCAACACTTAGTGAGAGAAAGGAATAACGGGGAGGGATTGGGTTACAAAGTGGTTCCACCACCACCTGAGACCTTGATGAACACTAAGACTAGACCAGTAAATAATAACCCCATCAAGGATCACGTGGTGTCTACTCCTCTTGTTAGTGATCCAGATACCTCATGTTCATCTATTGAATCTGGACACAAACAAAAGGAGGCCACTTCAAAGGCAAAGGGTAAATTGCCTTGTGTTAATCTGGAAAAGGAATTTGAAAAAGTTAACTTAAAGTCAGGGTCAAACAGAGTCAAATCAGAACCTAAAAGGACTTCTAATGTTAATTTTTCACATGCTTCAAGTCAAAAACCAGTTAACCAAAAAGAGAAAGATGTTAAACAGGTTAAAACAGTTAACTTTGTTAAACCAGAGAAAACATCAAAAGAACCAGAGTCAAAACCTAAAGTGATTGATGTTACTAGAGTGTCACACACTTCTCCACAAAGAAAGTTTAATCATAAAGTTGATAGCAGGTCATGCTACAACTGTGGAGAATGTGGACACATTGCTTCCTATTGTCCTTTCTATCAGACACCTAGGAAGAAGATTGAACTTCAGGACTCTAAGCCTAGGTCTTCTAAGAGGAGCTCTCTGACTCCACCTAGAAGAACTAGTGAACCTAAAGTTCAACCTGTAAGCCAGTCGACTGTTTATCATAAACAGGCTTGCACAAATCTGGCTTATGGAAAGAGAAGTCATCCTGCGTGTCTGATACTGATGACAAGAAGGAACCTGAGCTACCCTCACCCTCTAAGGGTCAATGGGTGGAGTTTATGATGTGTGATGCCTCTGGGAAACCCAAGCCAGTAAAGGCTTGGGTTCCTAACCTAAACTAATTCTTTACTTTGTATGTGCAGGGTGTTCGATACAGTGCTGAGACTAACACGTGGATTGTAGACAGCGGAGCATCCAGGCACCCACATGACAGGAAATAGGGCCCTTTTATCAAACGTCAAGCAAATAAAAGGAGGGCATGTTTCCTTTGCTGGAAACAAGGGAGGCTATATCACAGCTCAGGGAGAAGTGGGAAATCAGAAAGTTAAGTTTGATAAGGTGAACTATGTTCAACAACTTCAAAATAACTTACTTTCTGTTTCCCAAATCTGTGATAAAGGATTTAAGGTCATCTTCGACAACAAGAAGTGTTACGTGCTGAAGAAGAAAGACTACGTGATCCCAGAGGACCAAGTTCTGATGACTGCTTCAAGATATAAAGACCTTTATGTCTTGGATCTGTCAACAGCTGCTACAACGGATCATGAGGTTCAGTGCTTTCTATCTAAAGCTACTGAGAAGGATTCCATCTCCTGGCATAGGAGAATGGGACACATTAGTCAAAGGAAGATGAATCATTTGATTCAGAAGGATTTGGTGAGAGGAGTTAATGTCAAGAACTTCCAGCTTCCTGACTTTTGTGTAGCTTGCAAGAAAGGCAAACAGACGAAGAAGTCTCATAAGGAAAAGAAAGTTCATTCAATAGAACTTCCTCTTGAACTTCTTCACATGGATCTGTTTGGTCCAGTCAGTACAAAGAGCATTGCAGGCGACTTGTACTGTTTTGTGGTCACTGATGACTACTCAAGGTTCACTTGGGTAATGTTTCTGAAATCCAAATCAGAAACATTTGAGTCATTCAAGGAGTTAGTAACCACACTGGAATCTCTCTACAAGCTGAAGGTTAGACAAGTACGCTCAGACAACGGGACAGAATTCAAGAACCAGTGGATGGAGGCATACTGCAAGGAAAAGGGAATTGTGCATCAATTCACTTCTGCCTACACGCCTCAGATGAATGGTGTTGCTGAGAGAAAGAACAGAAGCTTGATAGAGACAGCACGGACTATGCTGGCAGACTCGAAACTGCCTATCCAATTCTGGAATGAGGCAGTGGCGAATGCATGTTATACACTGAATCGAGTCCTGATAGTCAAGCGCCACGGAAAGACATGTTACGAGCTACTACAAAGCAAACCGAATTTGGAGTATCTTGAACCTTTTGGCGCGCCGTGCACACTTCTGAAGAAGACACAAGAAGGAAAATTCAGCGAGAAGGCGGATGAAGGAATCTTTCTAGGATACAACATACCGAACAAGCGAGTTTACAACAACTCAACGGGTCTTGTAGAAGTGTGGTGTAATGTTGACGTTCAGAGATATACCACACCACCTACTGGCAAAGGACCCGCCTACTTCTTCGACTATGATGGATTCTTCAAGTCCTTCAACATCCCTCTCTCTCCCTCGGATGATGAGTTAACTACTAGGATGATGTATGATATCCTGAATACACCATCTAGCTCACAGGGAGAATCATCTACTCAGTCAGGGGGAGTAGTCGATGACAGTGACTCCTCCTCTGAAGATGAAGCTGAAGCAGATGACCAGAACAGTCAGGAGGAACAGGTTCCAGTTCCTGAAAGTCCACAAGCATCTACCAGTGATGCACCTTCGACTTCGGAACCTCAAACTCCATCTACCTCAGATGCAGAACCAAATGTTCATAATCTTGGCTCTGAGGTAGCTGTTCCTACTACTCCAGGATCACGACTAAACGTCTATCATCCCCTTGACAATGTCATTGGGGATGTCAGATCAGGAGTACAAACCCGAAATCAGCTATACTCAGCTGATTACGCCTCGGTTATGGAGAAAGGTTATATTCATGATGGTGCTTATTCGGTGTTTTGTCTCGCAGTTTGAGCCAAAATATGTCAGTGATGCACTAAATGATGAGGCGTGGGTGAGTGCCATGCAAGAAGAACTTCTTCAGTTCAAGAAGTTAGGAGTGTGGACTCTGGTTGATAGACCCAAAGGTGCTAAAGTCATTGGCACCAAATGGGTACTGAAATGCAAGAAGGATGACCAAGGGGTCATTATCAGGAACAAAGCTCGATTGGTGGTTCAGGTTTTTCGCCAAGTCGAGGGGATTGACTACAATGAGGTGTTTGCACCCGTGGCAAGGATGGAAGCCATTCGTATCTTCCTTGCCTATGCATCGTACATGAAGATTAAAGTCTACCAATTAGATGTGAAGAGTGCATTCCTTCATGGGGAAATCAGAGAAACAGTCTATGTCAGTCAACCCGAGGGATTTGAAGATCCTTATCATCGGGATAGAGTTTACAAGCTCGACAAGGCTTTATACGGGCTTCATCAAGCTCCTAGAGCTTGGTATGAGAAACTCTCGACTCATCTTGTGAAACACGGCTTTCGCAGGGGAGTCATTGACTGCACGCTGTTTATTAAAGAAAAAGATGGCGACCTACTGCTCGTACAGATCTATGTTGATGACATAATCTTCGGTTCAAAGAACGAAGAGTTATGCAAAGAGTTTGAAGCAGTTATGAAGAAAGAGTTTGAGATGAGTGCTATGGGGGAGATGAAGTTCTTTCTCGGGTTACAGGTGGATCAGACATCAAATGGGATCTTTCTACATCAGACCAAGTATGTAGGAGACATTCTCAGTCGCTTTGACATGGAGAATGCTTCTGCTGCTGGGACTCCACTTGCTACGAATCACGATATAGCACCTGATGAAAATGGAGATCTTGTAGATGCCACGATGTACCAAGGAATGATTGGATCCCTCATGTATCTCACTGCCTCAAGACCCGATATCATGTATGCTACATGTTTATGTTCTAGATATCAGGCTAAGCCTAAGGTCAACCATCTGATCGGGGTCAAGAGGATTTTTCGTTATCTGAAGGGTACACCCACACTTGGGTTGTGGTACCCTCATGATGATGACTTTGAGCTTACCGCGTATAGTGACTCGGATTACGGGGGCTGCAAGATGAACTACAAGTCTACATCAGCAGGGTGTCAATTCTTTGGGAGAAGATTAGTTACCTGGCAGTGTAAGAAGCAGACATCGGTTGCATTGTCAACCTGTGAAGCTGAGTATGTTGCTGCTGCAAGTTGCTGTTCACAAATCATCTGGATTCAACAGCAAATGCGGGATTACGGTTTAAAGTTTTCTTCTACTCCTATTTTTGTTGATAACTCTGCTGCAATTGCAGTAACTAAAAATCCGGTCCAACATCCAAAGACCAAACACATCGGTATTAAATACCATTTCATAAGAGACTGTTTTGAAAAGAACTTAATTGATGTGGTAAAAATTAATACTGATTTTCAACGCGCTGACCTCTATACTAAAGCCTTTGATAAACCACGTTTTCAATATTTGCTAGAGGTCAACGGCGTTAAAAAGAAAAGTGAGGTTATTCCTGATGATGATAATGTGTAGTCCGATGTAGTTTAGTTAAAGTTTTCCTTTTATTTTATTTTATTTTATTTGTCTATTTTAGTCTGTTTAATTTAAACTCATGTTATTTTGCTGTTTATTAAAATCCTAAAATAATTAAACCAGTAATGATTTTAGTATTTTAGGGGGAGAATATGTCAGCAAGTTAACATTAAAAAAAAACGAGGGAGAAGGAGTGGATAGCTGATATAAGGTAGATCGTATCTGTGATACCGATTCAAAACCTTTGGAAAATGATAGTACACAGGAACAAATCAAGAGGGACTTTAAAATTTTAAGTTTAAAAAAGATGCACAAATTCAAAGTATAAGTCTGTGTAGTCTAAGCAATATAAAAGGAAAGATGATAGAAAACTGGTAACTCCTAAGGTAACAAAAAGAAAGTAGACCTAGAGGTTGCTAGACCACAAATGATATGTCGGTAGATTCAACACAATAGATGATTAGACCTGACTGGTGATCTCAAGATCAAACTAAGTTGTTCAACTGACTGTGGGCTTCCATCTTATCACTGGTTAACACAATCAACAATATTCAATAAGGGGTAATGAGCATGTAAACGCCACAAATGTGTGCGGATGACCATAATTAGAGCAAAGCAAAAAAAAATGAAAGACAAATGCTATAAAGCTAATGACTTATGTTGTTGGTGCATTTTGTGCAAAATAAAATAAGCTGCTCTAACAAGGAGATAGGTTGTGTGCCTCTCTGCTGTGCGATGGCACTGACCTGAGGATAAGCATAACCTAGATATTCTAGAATTCATTGTTGTTTGCCGCCTCTCTGCTGTGCGATGGCACTGACCTGAGGACTGGCTTCTCTTTGAAAGCTCTAAGAATAGTCTCTTCTTGTAATAATACCCGTAGACCGCTCAAAAGCTCCTGAGGAATGTTGATTACCATATAAGTGTGGGATCCACAAATGTTAGTTGAAATAATTAAACCTAAATCAATCACCAGTCTGTGTCAAAAGTCTGTGTATGGATTTAAGTGGACAAACATATTGACAATCATTGTGGCTGCAATTCTCAAAAGTTCAAATCAATGTGAAAATCTAAGAGTTCCAGTATGATTTCCTTAAGTTGCTAATGACTCTGGATGAACACCCAGAATGGAGCATCAAAAGATTTTGATAACAAGTCCCAAATGATTTGACTTGCCTGTATGATTCCAAAATTGAATTGGTCCAGGTGTGGTCAATCCAAGTTGAAGCTGTCTATTCCGGAACCAAATCCCATAGATGTCCATCTTAGGATTTATCTCTCACAAAAAGCCAAAAACAAGTCTTGTTTTGAGTATTTAGTTTAAATTTTCTAAGTTAGTTAGTAGTTTTAGTTTGTTAGTTTGTCGGACTACATCAGGAAAATCAGTAAGGAATCAACTCACTAAAAGGGTCATGTCTGAGATGACCACATGTGTTTTAAAAATTTAAAACAGTCACGTCTGAGGTGACAAAGTGTTTAAAAGGGTCACGTCTGAGGTGACTAAATTGTTTAAAAGGATCACGTCTGAGGTGATCATAAAGTTTTCAAGTTAAAATGATCATGTCTGAGATGATCAAAAGCTCATAACGTTAATTTCAATAATTAAAAGGGGTTTAAATGTTAATATTCAAATTGGCAGAAAAATTTAATAAGTGTGACCCATTCGCACGAATGGACCATACGTATGGACTAACCATACGAATGGACCATGAGTATGGACCATCCAACCGAATGGCCCATACGATTGGCCCAGTCGGATGCTTAAGGGCGAACGAGTGAGTCAGTCGCACGACTGAGATCCAGTCGGACGACTGAAGAAGGGCGACTGACCCAATCGCACGACTGAGTCCCACTCGCACGACTGAAAGGGCGTATGAGCTCAGTCGCACGATTGAATCTAGGGTTAGTATAAATAGAGGGGGAGTCGGTCGCAGAGACTCACCACCCTCAAAGAAACCCTAAATCGCACGACTTAACTCCACTCTGCCAAAATTTCATTTGATTCCTAAAACCCCCGTTTCTTGATTACTGATCATTTCATCGACTTTACAGGTAATTTGCGGTGAAGAGAAACCAAAATAACGTTCAATTTGACTCCAGATCAATCTGTAAAATCAGACACGGAAATCCAAGCCAAAGACAGCAACTTGAGTGCAAATCATACCCGAAAACAAACCAAGACTTAAGTGGCTTAATAACCTAACTAACGACTCAAACAGATGAAATTAAAGATGTTAGGTGTTATAAGAACGTATTGCGAGTCAAATGAACCAGATAACGATGTCTAAAACTCAAAAATGGTGAAAAAGTGAATTTGAATTGAACAGTCAGTACATCATGCGAATGGACAGGCTGATGAACTTCAGTCGCACGACTGAAGGGTGCGATTTGCCTAACCGCACGACTGAACCATGCGTATGAAGTTCAGTCGCACGACTGGTGTAACCGCATGAGGATACATGCGCATGAGTCCAGTCGCACACTCAGTCGTACGCATGAGATCATTCGCACGTCTGAATCTCAATCGCACTGTTCAGTCGCACGACTGATCTCAGTCGCACAACCTCAATCGCATGACAGAAACATTTTCTTCAAGTTTAAGTGTTTCATGATGTTCTTAGCCAAAGGTACTAATGTTTATTTTGATTTGTGTTACAGATGGCGAGTCGATGGACTATGAGCACGAAGCATAACATATGTGCTCATCTGGATTTGACATCCAGAAACGCTGCTGATTTCTCAGGCATCATCACATTTCTGCTGAGATCGAGGATAGCACATGCCATTTCTACTCCTTGTACTCCTTATAGATCAGTTCAGCAGGCCTTCTGGGAAGGCGCTACCGTTGATAGATCCTCTGAGCCTCACTGCATCAGGAGTACGATCTTTGGCGAGGCTATTACCATCTCAGAGGAGGATCTAAGGATCGTTCTACAGTTAGGGGATGACGCTGATTGTCCTACTCGTTTACACCCCCTCACAGTCAGAGGATGTTTTCTGAGAGCCAAGTACTCTGGGGACATCAATGCTGGGGTACTCAACAAGAGTAACCTCTGTCCCCAGTTCAAGTATCTTGCGCATGTTCTACTCAAGTGCATAGCTTCTAGGAAGGGAGGCTTTGATGAGCTATCTGATCAGATACAGAACGCGTATGCTGCGTTGGTGCTGAACCACCCGTTCAGCTTCTCCAAAATGATCTTCACCTATCTGGTGGAGAACATTGAGGGGAAAGGGAAGGAGGGCTTCTGCATGTATCCGAGGTTTATGCAGATGATTATAGATCAGAAGCTTCCCTCCCTGCCGAAGGAGAAGGAGGATGCGGTAGTGCTCGAGGTCATGGATGACACTACGTTGGGGAGGATGAAGGTGTACAGGGGGAAGCAGGTGAAACCCCCTGTCAGGAGGTTGTTTGGGCATCTGGCCCGTGAAGACTACGTGGTGCCAGCCAAGAGAAAGTGGCGCCACGATGATAGTGATTCCGATGTGGAGCAGATTGCTCTACCAGCTCATGACTCGGATGATGATGATAGTGGAGACGCGGGGACGATATGCCTGCTCCACCGAGAGGCACTGTGTCTGATGTTATTCCCCGGTGTCTGCCCCAGCTGGAGATGTTGCTGAGACAGCCGGATTTCATCAGGAGTTTGTTGTTGGTGCTGAGGAGGAGGAGGAGTCTGATGAGGAGCCCCTCACGCGAACTGTGGGAAGCAAGGTTGTTCCCACAGAACATGGGCTACGGGTGGTTGGTGAACACCCGAGAGACTCCAGAGAGACTGAGACTGACCCGAGTTATGCTCCGGGTTCAGCAGGCAGGGTTGTAGGGGGAGCATCCACCTCCACAGGGACGAGGAGGAAGAGGATGGCTCAGCCCCATGGACTGAAGAAGAAGAAGCGTCGGTTGACCTTCGTTACTACTGTAGCCTCTACATCCACCACCACAGCCACCACTACCACCTCCACAGCCATACCATCCACCACCACAGCTACCACAGCCACCACATCCACCACTGCTACCACAGCCACCACCATACCTACCACTACAGTACATTTCCCATCCACCACCATACCATTTACACCCACATCACCTCCACCATTTTACCGACCCATCTTCACTACAGCCACCACCACCACCACCTCACACCATGCAGGACCGTCAGCCCATACCTCACATTCTTATGGATCACCTCTACCTCCAATCGGGGTAGAGGAACAGCTGTCAGCGCTAAACCGTATGGTGATGCGCTTACTAGCTGCCGATGAGGAGAAAGCTGCACAGATACGCCAGCTTACCGACCTGACTGCTGCCCAATCTCAACAGATGGCAGAGCAGGCTCGTGTTATAGAGCAGCAGGCTCAGCTGATGGATGCACAACGTGTAGAGATGTCCCAACTCCAGGAGCAGCATGCCCAATCAGCCAAAAGGATAGAGGAGTTGGAGACCACCAACAAGACCATCATGCTGCGGCTAAAGGATCAAAGGATGAGCCCTTAAAGATCAAGGAAGGGGATGGAGATGATGGAGATGATGGTGATGATGATGATGAAGATGAAGAGGATGATACTGAGGATGAGGAGGAAACAGACAGTGAGAGGACAGAGGGGAAGGAAGATGATGATGAAGCAGAAGGAGGGGATGCGGCTGCATCGGCCTCTGCTTCAGGTCAAGAAAGAAGGTCGAAGAACAGACAGGACCAGTCAGCTACCACCTCTGCTCCTCCGAGTGATGAGACTTTGATTCAAGATAAAAGTAAAGACTAGATGTTTTATGTATTTATTTACTTTTGTGTTTGAATTCTGTATTGAAAAACAATGTATTGAATGTTTATATATTAAGTTAATGTATTTCTGTTTGATTACTTACTAATGATTTATGTGTTGAATGTTTAAATCAAACAGATCCAAATTATCAAAGAGATGAGTTTGATGTTGCTCCCCTTCAACAGGTCAAGACTCAACTAACCATGATTCTTGATCTGCAAGGGATCGTAAGAAGGTCTGTGAGTTATACCCCTGAAGAAGGGGAAATAATTCATGACCTATCTAACGAGCAACTCGCAGAGATCTTCAAGCTCAATCCGGATGAAATAGTTAAAGATGCTCCAACAGTTGATTCGACTAGTGATGAAGAGCTCAACGATGTTGATGAAGTCGAGGTCGAAGATATCACCGCAGAGGAGTACCCTCAGTACGCTGACAATGAGGGTAATGTGGTCCCCAATCTGGGTGAGTCCCTCGTCAGTGATACTTTTGAGGTGTTGAACAAGATGGAGCAGGAAACTGAGAAGGCAGAAGGAACAGCCCAAGCCTCAAATGATGATGTTGACATTCGAAAGGCTGAGTGGGCTGCATGTTTTGAAGAAGTTAGAGCCCAACGTGCTGCACCGAAAAAAGATGCCTACACCAAGCTCTACAGAGTCAAGAAACACCACAAGGTGTCTGGCAGGATTATAGCATGGGCGTATTTTGATGATCTTAATGCTTATGCAGTTAAGAGAGAACAGGGCATAGAGTACTTCAGATTCCCACATGATCTGAAGACTCTACCAGGTTTTGAGCTCAACCAGCTGGCTAAGCTAAAGCTTTTGTATGCTGACCCGAGGAAGATGTCAGGCTGGTTCGAGGCTGCCCTTAAGAAGGAGTACCACACCAGATGGGTTAACTTCAGACCCCAACAGCCTACTAGGTATATTAGAAGGTCTGAGGTTGATGCCATTACTGGCAAGCCCAAGATTGTGTTGAAGTGGAGTCCTCCGCGCACAATGTCGAGAATCCCACTCAGGGAAATGCCACAGGACTTCACTCCACACTTTAAGTGGTGGTACTATGATTGGAGAACAGCTGAAGCGGTCATAGTCCTAAGCAAAGAGGGACAAATGGATACGATCAGGGTATTCGACCCGATGTGGCTTACTAACTTGTCGGCTAATGATGTCTATACATTATACAAGTGGCCACTGTTCTATGACACGCAAGATATTGTACAAGCCCTCCAGTTCCAAAATGTTATACGACTCTGCTTCGCGTTTGAGATTCACGCGGGAGTCACAAAAGAGGAGAAGTACAAGAAGTACAAGGAGGTTATGCAGAAGACAAGAGATTAGAGAGATCTAGGTCCAAGGGGGAGTTTGTTGATGCATGTATGTCCCTAGATCATGATTTGTAATGTAATAGATCTTGTCTGTCTTATTATGATGTAATATGTAATGATTAATGAAAAGATATGGATTGTTTGTGTTTTGTAATGTCTAATATTTCATTAATGAGTCGTTATTGAGTTGATTAATTGGGTTTATGATTGTTTGAATGGTTACACATAATGTTATATTAATTAAAACATTCAAACTTAACTAAATGAAGTTCTCATGCGAATGGCCCATGCGAATGGACCATACGCATGAATAACTTCATACGATTGACTCAATCGCACGACTGAACCAGGAGACTGGATCAGTCGTATGATTGACACATAAGATTGGCTCAGTCGCACGACTGAACACTCAGTCGTGCGGATGAATCAACCGCATGGTTCAATCGCACGACTGAACCATACTTATGGTCCAGTCGCACGATTGAACAATACTAGCCTATAAATAGACTCAATTCGTGGAAAAACGTAAGCATTCATACTATTACGATTTCAGACGTACCCTAGCCGTCCAGAAGCCTCCCAAATCGTTCTCCAAGTTCACAGAACACATTAGATCGATTCCCAATCGACTTCTAACGTTAGATTCAATTCTTGATTGATTCTTCGTGTGTTCTCACTGATTGGATCGCCAATCAAATAGGATTCCGCACTATTTGATTTGGTTAACACGCTAATCACTAGGTATTTTCGTTCAAATACCAGGTCCTAACACTAGACAACTACAAAATCAATTGTAGAGTCAAAAGGCATATCTGCCTTTTGACTTGTGACTATGACATGCCATAGCTCACATCCTAATATATTACAAAAAGGATAAAAGTACATAAAGTAGAAAAAATGGACTCAAGACCTCAATGTACAGTTACCAAAAGCATGGACCTTTCACCAACTCATGTAAGTTGGTGACTTTATAGAGTTGCAGCGGAAAGGTGGTCCAGCTTTATGGTAAAGTACATCAGATAAAGGCATATCTCTAAAAGTCTTCGGAAGAAATCTGTCTTCACTCTTTGGCTTCGGAAGACTTTGTCTTTGAAGCTTCGGAAGACTTCACTTTTGGCTTCGGAAGATTTTACACTTAGAATATTTCTAGTGCATGGTGTAAAACTTCCGAAGCATTTCTACTTTAGTTCTTTAGTGCATGCTTGTAGAGAGACTTTGGATGTTTTGGCTGCATCAGACTTATAGGAATTCTTACAAACTCCCCCTAGGCTGATGGTACCAAAACATTTAGAAGATCTTCAGATGTTTGTAGTCTTCAGCATAATGATGACCATACCCTTCTTTATTAGATGGTCAGGATCATTCTGACTCTCATAATATCTTCTCATCTTAAAGAGATCATGCAGAGGTAAGTTGATTATGTCTTGCCATGTATAGACATTCTCAACACCTTGATCTCTGATCACATGCCATCTCCTTGGATTAGTAGTGAAGGTCCAGGATATGATGGGTGTCTCAGCTGCAAAAGGAGCCACTTGAATTGGAGTTGATTGGGCTACCTCTTCATGCACTTCCTAAGGTTGATCTGACTCACCCTGAGGTGTAGAGGTGGATGATTCAGGCTTCTTCTTCTTAGACTTTGGTTTAGAAGCCATCCTCTTCTTCCTCTTAGAAGACTTTAACTAAGAAGACTGGTCTGCAGCACCTTGTTGATCATCCTTGTCTTTCTTAGTTGGGTGTTCCTCCCTCACAGGTTCAGAAGGAGAGGGAGTTTGACCCTGCTGTGGATCAGAAGATGAAGCTTGCTGAGGCTCAGCAGGAGGTCCAGGTTGTGTTTTCTCAGGTTGTTCAACCTTAACCTCTACTTCAGGTGGGATTTGACTTGGAGGAGAGTATAAGTCAATCAACTCTCCACTCTTGATCTTCTGCTTGATTACCCTGATATGCTCATCCATTGTGGATAGAGACATAGGGCCAAGTCTCCTTCTGGAGAATCCATACAGCTTCAAGAAGCTCATCATCCTTTGTCTGTCAGCATACTTTTTCATACTCTTTTGGATGATAGCTCTTGACTTTGCAACATCTTCCCTCATCTTTCTCTTTGTTGCCTTTTGTTCTTTGAGCACTTGAAGTTCAAGCTATTTGAGATACTCAAACTCAATGTACTCAAAGGACAAGGGAAGAAGTGCAGATGCCTGGTAGAGACCTGTGGCACTCAGGTAGTTGATCATGTTTTGCCTATTTGTTTCCTTGTCTACCTGAGGTTCTTGTGTAGCAGCCACATCCTCTTGCACAGGACTCTCCTGAACTGGAGAGAGATTTGGAGCATGCTTGTATAATATTTTCTTCTCTTCTCTTCTTTGAATTGGAGAAGTAATCTTGCATCCTCTTTTTCCTTCATCTCTCTTGACACTTCCATGTCAGCTAGTTCATTTAATTTCTCTAAGGGGAGAGATATAATCTCATCTATGTCATAGTTCCTGGTCTGCAGGTAAGTAATCCTGACTGCCCTCAACTCATCTTCTTGAGTGTTTGGTCTGGGGGCAGCCCTGATTGCAGCTTGCATAAATCCTGAAGACCCAGAGGAACTTTCTCCCCGTTGCTTCATCTTCCTCTCTCTCCTCCTCCTCAATCTCCTCAGGAGTCAAAATCCTTTTCCCTTTGTCACCCATAGACCTTTGTGACTCAGGGTGGATAGAGGTTTAGCCTTCATTGCTTGGTGTAGCATCCAAGCTCTGGCCAGAGAGAGGTTGTCAGACACCTTCACCAGAAGATGTTTCACTGAGGGAATGAATTTCTGAAGCAGTTGTTGGTGTGACAGGGCTCTCAGGCTCTATCACTGGGCCTTCAGCCAAGGTTTTCCCTTTGAAGCTAATCTCAGGGTCTGCCTCAACATCCAGTTGACCAATGACATTACCTGATTGCCTTTGTCTCCTTCTAAGGCTGAACTCTTCAGTAATTCTGTCTTGAATCCTGAGTGCTAACCTGTCAGCTTGTCTTGATTTGCTTGGGTTGATAAGTGGCATGTTGATCAGGTCAAGACCTTCATAGTAGTCCATAGTCCAAAAATTGAATACTTCTTGTTGCCCTTGAACTCTGTGAAGAATGAGGGCTCTTCTATCAGCATCATACCTCCACCCAATTATGTAGTTTGAAGTTCCTTGAGGTGGGGATGACATAGCCCTTGGAATTCCTTCCTCAAAGAGACTCCTAATGACAGAGTCAATTCTGTCCACATTAATGTGAACTTGAGGAAGTTGCTGAGTATGCACAGTTGCAAGTGAGGATGGTGAATCCTCAATGTCCATACTCCCCGAAGAACTCCCAGGTTCTGTGACTGTAATGACTTTCTCCACCTTTTTGGTAGCATCACCCTCTTGCATAGGTGAGCTAAAGGTTAGGTCAACCACATTCACAGGTTCTTGTGTTCCTGGTTGAGCTCTTCTTAAAGATCTCCTAGCTAGTTTTTTCCTGAGATAAGATATCTCAAGTTGCTGATCATTGACCCTATTATGCAAGATAGTCACCTGAGATTCAAGGTGACTAACCTTAGAGACTAAATAGGAGCATGTTTTTGACAATTTTTGCACCTTTAGTCTCAGATTCCCCTCTTCTTCATCAGAAGAATCATTGGGGGATGAGATGATTGGACCAAAGTCCTCTCTCTCACCACCAGCTTCAGGTTCTTGGCTGCTGGATTTCCTCTGCACACTGACATCCTCAGTTGAGGTGTCAATGGGCTGAGTTGCCATGGTTGAGGTCTTAAAGATGTAATCACATGCAGAAGTGAGAGCCTCTTCCATATGGATATCCTGAACAGGTTCAGAAGTATCCACCTCAGTGATAGGTGACTGATGTGGGCTAGACTGAGGAGACTCAAGAGTACTCATATCTCTTTGAGTAGGGAAGGAGTAGAGAGACTCATGGTACCCACTGAAACCTAAGTCTTCATTAGTATAGAATGATAGGTTGGGAATGGGTTGAAATAAGTCTAAAGGCTGGGGATGGTAACTGTCCCCTGAAGGTTGTTCACTTGAGTGTTGAGACTCAGAGTGAAGGCTTAAGGCAGTTGGGCTTGTGAGCTCATCAGGGTGAGCATGAGGAACCTCAACCCTGATTGTTGAAGAGATGGGAGTGGTTTGCTCCTCAGGGAAAGTGGGAGCTCTAGTGTCCACTTCCTCCTGTATGGTTGAGTATATGGGGGCCTGCACAGACTCAATAGCTTGAGTAGGGGTTCGTTTGGATTTTCTTTGGTAGGTGAGGGTGAGTTGGGGCCTTTTTGGTGGTTGAGAGGTAGAAGGTGTGGGTTCAACACTGGCTTGTGTCGCTAGGTTGTCACCTTGAGCAGTGAGCTCTAACATTTTTGGGACTAGGGTTGTTTCTACCCCTGAGAAGCCTACAGTTGGCTTCTTCATAATTTTAAAGATGTTGGGCTTCATCTGTCCCAATTTAATAATATTATCTGTTTCCCTCAACTGTGAGCCCAGTTCACAGTTGAGAATGTGTTGAACATATCTAGGAAACATATAATACTTTAAGGAGTCCAAGTTAGCAAGCAAATTTGTATAGACAAATTAAGAGTACCTGAACTTGACCCCTTGAACCATTCCATGTACTATGAAGGAGAGATCCTCAAGAATCTGGTCCCACCCTTCATGCTTGTTTGACAAGCTGTGGATAACCACATGAAGCAGGTATTTCTACTGGGATGAGACCTTTCCTTTCCTGAAGGTCTTTATAGAGAAATCTCCCTCATAGGCCATCTGCTCAAAGGAATGATTTACAGCTTCCTTTGGGAAGGACAACTCACCTTCTTCATCATCCAACTGCAAATGAGTGTTTATGATGGCCGGAGTGATGAAGATTGTCCTTCCTTGCACTGTGGCAGACAGTGCCTTCTCCCCATCCATAATGACCTCTTGGCAGGTCTTCCAAAATTCAAGCAGATGATCCTCATAGAGAGTAGGATCAATGGTTAGGGAGGTGGAGTAGTTTGATAGAGCTAAGAAACGGGAAATCTATGAGAAACTTTCATCTTTCTCAGAGCTTAACAGAGCAACTTGGTTATGTTGCCTGTGAAGTTGCATGGAGAAAGATGAAGAACAAAAGGCGGTTTGGAAGAATTTATGTTTAAGGAAAAGTGTAATTGAGGAAGATAGTGAAAGAGGGGGGAACCGTTGGGCATTTATGTGAAAAGGATTTGAGACAAAGTTACTGAAAGAGGATAAACTTTGAAATCCGGATGTCGGTCCCACCTCTGAAAAGTAGTTTACTTTTGCCCAAAAAGTAGTTTTCTTGGAAGTCGAGACATCTTCCAAAGGTTATTTGCTTCGGAAGTTCTGAAGAAAAAACTTCTGATGGCAAATTGGCTTCAGAAGAGATTTCAAAGGTTTTTGAAAATTTTGCTTCGGAAGAGAGTTTTACACTCAGAGATTTTTATTCTAAGAAGAATAAATACTTCCGAAGGTAAATTGCTTTTGGAAGAAACTCGTTCTTTGAAAACATACAAAGTACTTACGTTGATTTTAAGCTTCGGAAGATATTTCAGAAATTTCTTCCGAAGGTAAAATTTACTGAAGCAATTATTTGTTTACTAAGACATAAACTACTTCCGAAGGTACTTTTAAATCTTCCGAAAAGATCAAGATTTTCAAAAATCTAAGAAAAGTCTTTTGAAAAGATTTTTTTTTCCAAAATAAACAAAGGGCTTATGAAGGTGATATAATAGACAACTTAGGACACACAGGTTTTGAAAATAAATATGATTAAGTTTTAAGAAAAGCTATTCAAAGTTAATCATCCCAATAGCTGATACAAGATATTTAAATCTCTGCTCATCAAAAGCTTTGGTAAACAGATCAGCATATTGTTCATTTGTGTTAACTTTGACTAGTTTGATTAATCCCTTTTCAAAGTTATCTCTAATCAAATGATACTTGATATTGATATGCTTTGTCCTTGAGTGCTGCACAGGATTCTCAGTGATGGAGATAGCATTATTGTTGTCTATGTGGATGGGAGTCTCTTTAAAGTTAAATCCATAGTCCAGCATCTGATTTTTAATCCAAAGCACTTGAGCACAGCAACACGTAGCAGCAATGTATTCAGCCTCAGCAGTTGATGCTGACACACAAGATTGTTTCTTGCATTGCCATGAGACAACCCTTCCACCAAGGAACTGACATCCCCCAGATGTAGACTTTGCAGTCATGTTGTAACCACCATAATCACTATCTGTATAAGCATACAGATTGAAGTCGGGATTCTTTGGATACCATAAACCAAATGTTGAAGCACCTTTGAGGTATCTTAGAATCCTCTTGACAGTGATGAGGTGAGACATCTTAGGGTTGGCTTCATATCTTGCACAAATACATGTAGCAAACATGATATCAGGCCTGCTAGCAGTAAGATACATAAGAGACCCAATCATAGCCCTGTATAAGTGTTCGTCTACACACTCCCTCTCAAGATCAGGTCCAAGGGAGTGGTTTCTGGCTATGGGTGTCTTAGCAATCTTACAATCAGTCATGTTGAAACTCTTAAGTATGTCCTGAACATACTTTGACTGACTTATGAAGATACCATCTTCAACTTGCTTCACTTGAATTCGCAGAAAGAAATTGAGTTCTCCCATTGCACTCATTTCAAATCTGTCTTTCATCAGCTTCTCAAAGTCTTTGCAGAGCTTTGGATTAGTTGAACCAAAGATGATGTCATCCACATACACTTGAACTAGCAATATGTCATTTCCCTGTCCTTTGATGAAGAGAGTTCCATCTATAGTACCTCTCATGTATCCATGTTTGCAAAGATACTCAGATAATGTCTCATACCACTTCCTAGGTGCCTGATGCAGCCCATAAAGAGCTTTGTCAAGCTTGCAGACATAATAGGATGATCAGGGTCTACAAAACCAGGTGGCTGTTTGACATACATCTCTTCATCAATCACTCCATACAGAAAAGCACACTTCACATCAAGCTGAAAGACCTTGAAGTTCTTGGATGCAGCAAATGCCAGGAATATCCTAACAGCTTCTAGTCTTGATACTGGAGCAAAGACATCAGTATAGTCAATCCCTTCTCTTGTGTGTATCCTTGAACAACTAGTCTAGCCTTGTTCTTGATGATAATGCCTCTATCATCCTTCTTATTCCTAAACACCCATTTGGTTCCAATGGTAGTCTTCCCATGAGGAAGAGGACAAAGGTTCCAAACTTTTTGCCTTTTGAATTGAAGCAACTCCTGTTGCATAGCTTCAACCCAACTTCCATCCTTTAGAGCCTCATCAACCTTCTTTGGCTCTATCTGGGATAAGAAACAAGAGTGAAGACAAATATTTGCTTCATGGGTTTGTCCTCTTGTTCTTACCCCTGTGACAACATCTCCACTGATGTTTGTGGTGGGGTGAGACTTGTGGATCCTAAGCTGAGGGATCACAGCAAGTTGCTGAGAAAGATCTAAATTAGAGAAATTTAGATCTGGCATAGATGTTTCTCCCACCACATCAGCACACTTATCAAGAGAAACTTGATCCAAGTAGTGTGTGACATCATTTATGTTATCATATATGGTGTGGTTATTAGTATCCAATGAAATGTCCATCATCTGATTTCTCAGCGAATTTGGCAATTTGATCTTTGGTATTCAAGATGGTGCAAGGACATCCAAATGACTAGAGAAAGCCAATGAAAGGTTTTCTCTTGTGCCAAAGTTCATAAGGAGTCTTACCATGTGTCTTAACCACTAAAACTCTATTTTGCACATAGCAAGCAGTGTTTACTGCCTCTGCCTAGAAGGTGATGGGCAGTTTAGAGTCAGACAACATAGTTCTTGCAGCTTCAATTAGTGTCCTGTTTCTCCTCTCAGCAACACCATTTTGCTGAGGAGTCCTGGGAGCACCATATTGTCTTGTAATAACTTTTTCATCATAAAATGTATCAAGGGTTTGATTCTTGAATTCAGTCTCTTGATCACATCTTATGGTTTTGACCTTGTGATCACATTGATTCTCAATCTTTAAGATGAAATTCCTCAGAATCTCAGGGGTCATATCCTTAGTTCTAAGAAAGAAAACCAAGTGAATCTTGTGAAATCATCTGTGATCACCAAACAGTAAGAGGTCCTTCCTAGACTCATTACACTGGCGGGGCCAAAGAGATCCATATGTAATAAGTGTAGGGGAGTAGTGATAGAGTTCCTTTCCTTAGGCTTGTGAGATACCTTATGCTACTTCCCTTTCAGGCATGCAACACAATGATCATCACTTGTAAACTCTTTCTTTGGCATTCCAGTTACCAAATCATGTTTAATTAGTTTATTCATGTCCTTAAAGTTTACATGGCACATTCTTTTATACCATAGGAAAGACTCATCACTATTGGCTTTAGACAGAAAGCATGAAACTTCTCCAGAGGGAGATGTTTCTTGCAAGTCCATCTTGTACATGTTCCTTTTTCTGGGGGCTCTAAGCAAGATGTGCTCATGAGGAATGACCACTCCAGGCTTGAGAACAATGCACTCATGGTCAATAAAGAGCATGTTATGACTCTGATCACAAAATTGGGATACACTCAGAAGATTGTACCCAAGCTCCTTGACAAAGTTTACCTTTTCAGTGTTGAGCATACCATTTGTGACCTTGCCCCTTCTAGAAACGTAACCACCTTCATCTCCTCCAAAAGCAACTAGTCCTCCATCAATCCTTTCAAAGTTCTGGAGTAGTGACCTATTGCATGTCATGTGCCTGGAACAGCCACTATCAATGATCCAGACATTCTTGTTTGTCTTGAGCTGTTCCTGCACAAAAAAATGAGTAGTTACATTTGGAAACCCAAGGTTTATTCGTCTTGGGCTCACTAAGTATAATAGAAGGTAATGCAATAGTAATAGATTCTATGGTTGTGCTAGGAGGATCTTGAGCTGTTGTTGATGGAGAATTTTCAGTCACTTGGTCTTTCTTAGACTTCCACACCACCTTTGGAGTCTTGGACTTAACCTTCAAAACTTCGGAAGCTTTTGGAACTTCGGAAGTTTTGATGACTGAACCGTTGGAAGATTCTGCAGTCACTGCAGCAGACTTCAGTGCTTCGGAAGAATTCCTTTCTTCCGAGACCAACTTCTCTTCCGAAGGTAATTTTCCATTTGCCTTCTTCTTAGATTTGGAGCTTCTGAAGGAAACAAATTTTCCTTCCGAAGCTTGAATCTTCTTGGAACTCTTTGAAGTCTTTGTCTTGGTCATATGGACAGTACTTTTAGGATTGTATGGACAATCCTTAGCAATGTGAGAGGTACTTTCACACATGACACACACCATTTTCTTCTTCATAAGAGTCTTCTTCTAAGAACAAGACTGTCTTTGGTCACATCCCTTCTCCACCTTCATCTTTGCGGATGCTGAGACAGTCCTTTTAGGCTGGGAACTATTTTGGAGTTTGATGGTCCAGGCTGTGCAGCAGTGGTACATAGCAGGTCTGTCTTCTTCTTGGTACTGAGATGATTTGAACAAGAACTAGAACTCTTAGCTGAAGAGTTTTGTTTTATGTCTTCAGTCTTTACTACTTCAAACCCTGCAGAGATAAAAACTTGTTTCTGCTTAGAGTCAAAAGTAGCCTTGATCTCTTGAGCTTTCCTTGCTTTTCTTTTGCTCTTCCTGATCAAGTTCTTTCTCATTGACTTGGTCATCACAGTAATCTTCTTCTCCTCAGAATCCTCCTCTTCACTCTTCTAAAGGAATTCTTCACTATCTCTTCTTCATCCTCTTCACTCATAGGATCTATGAGAGGAAGCTCATCTTCACAAGTTCCACACCTAGGAGATCTTACAGACAAGATTGTGTGTCAAGGAGCTATCTCATTGGATCCCAGTCCCTGCCTATTTTGATAACACACCTTGTTGTGCAGGGATGAGGATATCATGTTCTTGAAGGTCTCTTCTTCAAGAACACTCTTTTCTGCCCTGGCTTTGCTGATCACAAGCTCAGCCTGGCACTCAGTCAGCTTGGTTATGAGATCTTTGATTTGAGTCCTAAAATCTGTATGCTTATGTTTTAGAACTGAAATGGTTTTCTCTAAGTCCTCTATCTTTAGTTTATAATCATTTTCAGACTTTCTAAAATTAGATTTTAAAATATTTAAGGACTCAAGATCAGATCTCATCTCCAAGTTATAGGATATGTATCTATTAACTTTAGTAATGCATTCAGGAGTACAGAGATGTTCCAATACTTTGGTTTCATCATGATCTGCCATTAATGCTTGGTTTGGAGAAGCATCTTCCACCTGAAAGCTCCAGTGAAAGCCTCCTTCTTCAACAGCAACAGCAGCCTGCTGCTTTGGCTTCTCATTCTGGGAAGCTTTATCAGTGTAGTTGGGTCTGGACTGTGTTTGGCCACCATTTGTTCTAGGTGCCTTACACTCTCTGGCAAAGTGGCCCATCAAGTTACAGTTGTAACACTTGACTTTGCCTTTGTCCAGGCCAAACTTTCCACTGGTTGCATTGCTTGGAAACTTCCTTCCAGTTCTCTTGTAGAACTTCTTGGCTCTGTGAGTGAGAAGAGCCATCTGCTGGACTATTTCCATGTATTCCAAATCATCTGGATGGATACAGTCTAGGTCGTTAAGAGTGAAAAGAGAGTTGCCACAGCTTTCATCAGAAGACACAAAAGCTTGAGAAGAGCTTGTCTCTTGGAATGGGCTTCCTTGAGTGTAGTTCTCCCTGGGTGTCTCTGGGAAGGTGATGAAAGGACCCTTTGGTGAGTTGTCAGGGTAGCATATGAGATGATGTTGAGGTTCTATGCTATCCCTTTCAACCACGTGCAGGGCTGAACCCAATTCATTGTTGGAGTTGCCAGATGAACCTTGCATGTTTATCTCCATCTGATAGCCACTGAGAATCCCATATAACTCTGTAAGAGTAAGAGTTTTGAGATTTTCAGTCCTCTTGATCACCACACAGTAGTGTGTCCACTGCCTAGAAAGTGAGGACATGAACTTCCTTACAATGTCCCTGTTCTCAAGAGGAACTCCTCCATCCACAAGGGTATCCACTATCTCAACATACTTGAAGTATTGCTGAGTCATGGTTTCACCTGTTTTGAAGGTGAAGTTTTCAAACTGCTACTTTAGGAGATCCTTCTTGTTCTCCTTGGCTTCAGAAGAACCTTCATACATCAGTTTCAGTGCATCCCACAGCTGTTTAGCCGTTTTGCACTTCTTGAAACCTCTGTACACAGAGTTTGGAAGGGCAGTTTGAAGGGCTGTCATGGCTTTTCTATCGATCTCTACTCTTTTCCTATCTTCATTAGAGTAGTTAGCCACATCTTTGGGGATCATACCAGCACCAGTAGCAGAAGGAGTGCTAGGTATGAAAGGTCCATTCTCAACAGACTCCCACATTCTTGAGTCTAGAGACCTGATGAAACATTCCATTCTCAGGCACCAGGTATCAAAGTCATCAAGAGTGATCAGTGGGGACTTGTTCATGGTTCCAGTTTCCATATCAGTCTTAGAAATGGCTGCCATTTGAAAAGTTTAGTATTTGTGTGTGAGGGATCTTAAGATGGTGAGATCTTATATCAAGGGCCTGAAATGCTCTGATACCAAATATAGGACCGGTGAAGGGTGGTCACTTACAACACAACAACACAAAGAGGAGATTAACCAAACTTAATCAAACAGTAAACTGGATTAACCATAAGTATGATACTAAGAACACAAGTAATAAGTAAGAGACAGAACAAGAGAACACAAGTGATTGGTTTTCAAGGATGCAGTATATTGCTTTCTCAAGTTCTATTACAAGTGTTACAAAGCATAAAGGAAACATACAAGAACATGAAATACTTATACTACATCCTACAACCGACCATACTTCGAAAGCCAGCTGGATACAATTGACTAGACAACTACAAAATCAATTGTAGAGTCAAAAGGCATATCTGCCTTTTGACTTGTGACTATGACATGCTATAGCTCACATCCTAATATATTACAAAAAGGATAAAAGTACATAAAGTATAAAGCATGGACTCAAGACCTCAATGTACAGTTACCAAAAGCATGGACCTTTCAGCAACTCATGTAAGTTGGTGACTTTACAGAGTTGCGGTGAAAAGGTGGTCCAGCTTTATGGTAAAGTACATCAGATAAAGGCATATCTCTAAAAGTCTTCGGAAGAAATCTGTCTTCACTCTTTGGCTTCGGAAGACTTTGTCTTTGAAGCATCGGAAGACTTCACTTTTGGCTTCGGAAGATATTGGTCTTGGCTTCGGAAGATTTTACATTTAGAATATTTCTAGTGCATGATGTAAAACTTCCAAAGCATTTCTACTTCAGTTCTTTAGTGCATGCTTGCAGAGAGACTTTGGATGTTTTAGCTGCATCAGACTTATAGGAATTTTTACAGGTTCTATCAGCTAAATAGAACCATACAATAATACAATCAAAGAATATTCAAACTTTACATCAGCAAAAGCTACAGTGCACTCTTAGCATCAGCAAAATCTACAGTGCGAAACTTGATCAAGTAAAATATGACTATCCGTAGATTGGTAACCTACGGATGAGTTAATATTTAACAAGTATAATCTATTTTCATAGATTGGTAACCTATGGAAAATATAGTTATACTTCAATTCAATTTTAAATTTCAGTTTTAAGTTAGACATCCGCAGATGTCCTATGGAAGAACTGAAATCTACGGAACAAATAAATTCCACGAAAGGGTGATAAGAAAATTGGGACCCTCTTCATTAAATAAATAAAATAAATGTGTTTGATGGAGTATAAATGATGTTTTTGACCTGGAATTCATTATTCACTTTAAAGAACCTTTTTGACCTAAAATTCCGTTAGTCAAAACCTCATACCTCCCTCACCTGATTTCAAAATTACTCAAATCTTAAACATCAAACAAAGCTTAAACCTGATTTCAAGTCTTAATTTCAAGGTAAATCATATCATAAACATCAGTAATGAACTGCTTGATTCATCATTTTCGTTTAACCTCTTTGTATTCTTAAATATGATGACTTAGTTTTAACATAATCTTCTTCATTCTTATGAACAGATGACTAATCGATTTGCAAGGGAGTACAATGTGTGTGCGTTCTTAAATCCCGACGATCATGTGTCGGAAGGATGCCGGGACATCATAAGATACTTACGACGATCCAGGCTCTTCTATGCTTTAACAGCAGAGCCTGTGATTCATCAAGATCATATGGTGGATTTCTGGAATTTAGCACAAATTGAGGAAGATGGAGAATCTAAAGTGATTGTGGCTGATGTTAAGAATGAAAGACTAAGGATAAATGAGCAGACCATAAGAAGGGTACTAGAGTTGGGAGAACAAGAAGTTGGTCACCCTGATGTATTTGAGAATGAATACATATAGAAAGTGTTCTACCTGATGAGGTATGATGGTGATTTTGACAACGATGAAATAAAGAAAGGGAGATTATGCAAGCCATATAGATTCTTATGTCACATTTATCTAAAGTGCATCTCCAACAGGAAGTCTGGGCTTGACAGATTCTCAAGGCACATTTCATCTGGCATTATTGGCATTTTATAGGAAAGGACATATAACTACTCAAAGTACATTTTTAGTTATTTGTGTGACCAAATTAGGGTTCATAAGGCTGACAAGATGTATATGTTTCCAAGGTTCTTACAATTAATCATCAATGCTGATCTACCTGGTATAGCTAGAGATGGTGATGTGTTTGTTCAGGCATATCTAGGAAGATCTGTACTGAATAAGATCAGTGGAAGGTATGAAGGAGAAGACATGCTTATGTTTGCTCATGTGGCTGACCCTAATGCCAACATTCCCCAAGAGCTGATGTGGGATGATCAGCAGTATAGCTCTCATGCTGACACTAAGCAAGGCTCACATTCTCCACAGCCTCAATCTCCACAACCTCAATCTCCCCAACCTCAATCTCCAGCAAGTCAAAACACCCAACCAATTTCTCCAATTCACCCCAATCACCAATTCAACTCCAATTATAATTTTTCTAACAACCTTCAACTCCTGAAAACCAATCAACTGCGAGCATTTACACCGGTGAGACTGAGTTAGCCTCAAAAGCAAGTACTGTTCAACTGCCACTAACCAAAATTGAATCCCCTGTCCACTCAACTGATACTGAACCTATCTCTCCAATCATTGATCTTCAGCAACATCAACAACAACATGAAGAGCATGCAGATCAAGCAGCTAAGTCAAGCTCAAGCTCAGTCAGTATATCCCATGTTGAAGTAAATGATGATGAACTGGCTGCTGAACATGAAGAAGGGGAAGAAGAAGCCAACTATTTAGATGCGATTGCATATCATGAAGATGATCTAAATGAAGATGACATCCTTGTAAGCAAAATTTATTTGGTGGTTGAATATAAAAAACTTCTTAACATGTCAAACAAAAGAAAGCAAAGAATTGAAAAGTTGAAGGGACTGATAAAGGAAAAGGAGATTTGTTGAGGAAACAAGAATCCAGTCTGAAAAGATTAAGAGAAAACATTCAAGAAAACAATGAAGTCATTAATGCTTTGCATGAGCTTGTCAAAGAACAAAAAGAGACTATTGCACATGAGAAGGATAAAAGAGAAAAACTTGTGTTGGAGAGCAACAAAGCTAAAAAGACTCTTAAAGAACAATTTGCTTAGCTGGAAAGAAAAGATGCAGAGATTGAAAATCTGAAAAAGAACATAAGTGACATTGAATCAAGTGCTCATGCAACAAAACAATCAAAAGAATCTGCTGAGACGTCAAAGCAAATATTCAATACTCAAGAAAGAGGAGATACTTGGGGCCTACAAAAAAAGGAGTGATTGATTTTGAAGAATCACCTAAAAGATCAAAACTCACATCACCTGAACACACTCCTTCAGTGGATGTTTCCACCTTGAAGCCAATTTCTCATGATGACATGGAAAGTGATGAAGAATGGAAAGAACTTACTAAAGATGAGTCTCCCAATGATCAAAAAGAAGCAAAGGCTGATGACCTACTGACCACTAAAGACCTACTTGAAGAAAGGCCAGAATCTTCAATGTTTATGACCCTAATCAACCATGGGTTTCCGTATGACTTGGTAGAGAGACTGAATATGAATGAGATGAAGAACATGCTAAAGGAATTCGAGCTAGCAAGCTTCATAATCCCAAATTACAACTATGAAACATTCACAACCTTTCAATCAATTCAGAGAATAAAGAAGGAGTTAGGTCATTATGACACAGCCAAGCTAAACAAATACAATATGACCTGTTGGCTACAAGGTCATAACTACAAAATGCATGAGCTTAACAGAAGAACAGCTGGTGACCTAAGAAGGATGATGGAACATGTGATGAAAATAGAGCTAGAAATGGAGTAAAGTTCAGAAGTGAAGCTCCAAACCCATCCTATGAGTAAAAAAGCAAACTCCTTGCTGATCCGGTAACTATTGAATGTGAAGATCAAGTATAGGTTGGACTCACCTTAGTGTAGTTTAGATTATGTTTATATTACTTTGTAATAGGTTTAATGTTAGTTACTTTTGAATGTAATTCATTTTGTCTAGTTTTGTAGTCCAGCGAAACTATGAGCGAAATTACAGTTTCGCTCATAGTCAGCTGTTGTAGTTCACCCGGCGAAACTGTTGTTTCTGCCCGGCGAAACTATAGTTTCAGCAGTACAGTTTCGCTGGCAGCAAAACTGTTTGTGAAACTAAGACTGTTATATATAGATTTGATCATTTTTATTGTTGGGGTAATCCTAGCAAAACTCTAATCGTTTATCATTGTTGTTAGTGACCTTTGTAAGCAGTATTATAACAGAAATACATTTATGCTTTGTTATTATTTGTGTTGTTCATCATTTATCTTATTTTGATACACATGTGATTGTTCTCAATCTTCTTCATCTTAGTTGTCTATTGTTTGTATTTGAAATTGAACGATTCAACAACTCATTTGTACTGCAAATCGATCAAATGGACAAACAACTCATTTGGTATCAGAGCCTTAGTGCTCATGATTTGTTGAGTTTTTGGTTGTTTTTGTTCAATATCAAGTTTTCATCAATTTCAGATCAAGTTCTAGTGTATTTGATATGAAATTTGCTTGAATTTTGTTTGTTTTTGGTTGGAGAAGCTCTTTGAATCATCAGATCTCAAATCCATTGAGTTTTTGATGATTTCAGATTGATTTCGTGTTGAAAAGGGGTTTCAGCTTCATCTAGCAAAACTGTCTGCTCTTCTAGCGAAACTACATGTGTTATCCTATTTGAAGTTGTTTTCAGCTGTCCTGCAAAACTAGCTTCATTGAACGAAAGTTCAACAGTGTTTGTGGGTATTTTCAAGCAAAGTTGTTGCCGAAAGTACCATTGAACGAAAGTTCAAGCTTGTTTCATGCAAAATTGTCGGCGAAACTAATCAATTTCAGGCATTTGGCTAGCGAAACTACTGCCGAAATTGCTAGCGAAATTAAGGCAACCCAGCGAAACTAGATTTTCTCTGCGAAATTGTCTGCGAACTTACCAATTTTCAGCGAAACTATTTCTTTCCATGCGAAACTAGTATGTCAAAGATGACTTCCCTCACCCTTGCTGATCTTGAAAGTGTAGCTCCCAATAGACTTTCGAGACTCATTAACGGGGATAATTTTGAGGATTGGAAGAGATGTCTCAAAGCCTTTTTCTTCTACACTGACCATATCAATGGGAATCTATCATGTCTGGTCCTCACATACCAACTGTCATTGTTGGTGACGTTGTATCTCAAAACAAGGACCCGTCCACATTGAACGAGAAGGATCTGAAGCTGATTGATCGAGACTAGAAAGATTTTGGAGCTTTAACTCTCTGCCTCGCACCAGATATCTACAATAGATTTGCTGAGCATAAGAATGCTAAGTCCCTCTTCGATGCTCTATGTGAATTCTATGATGATAACGATGAGCTGGTGAAGGATAAGAGCATTCAAGCTGAGAAGGAATTCAACTCCTATGTGGGATACAAGAACGAGAGTCTCACAGATCTCACAAATCGTTTTCTAACAGTTTCAAGCACACTAAAAAAATACGATGAAAAACTTTCCAACAGTGAGCAAGTAAACAAATTGCTAGACTCTCTTCCACCTTAATGGAGCCTTCAGGTGAGAATGCTAAAGCAGGAAAGAGGTTTCACTGATTACAAGCTGATGGACATCATCAATAAGCTTAAATCCTTTGAGTTGGACATGAAGAGAGGGGAATTTAACCAGACCATGATGCCTACATTTGGTTTCACTCATAATGTTGCATTACTGTCTTTCGCTGCAAGCTCTCATATTCAGACATCTAGTTAAGGAGGAGTGAATACTAGTAATTATTCAGGAGGTTATGGTACTGTTGGGAGAGATCAGGCTAATTCGAAAGCAAATGTTGAAGCTTCAGTTCCATCCGAGACAATGGCTTTTTTTGGAATGTTTGTTCAGAGCTATGAAGCTTTAGTGGCAGGGGAGTTGAAAGGCAAAGGAATGATGATGGAGGATATGTATCAGGTCGACCCTGATGATCTTGAAGAGACTGATATTCAATGGCAAATGGCAATGTTGACACTTAGAGCTTGGAGATTCATGGAGCGCACTGGAAGAAAGAACTTCGGATGTCAAAGCTCTAACTCCAAACTGGGATTTGATAAATCTAAGCTGAGGTGTTTTAACTGCAAACAGTTGGGACATTTCAAACGTGAATGGCCTTTGCCAATCATCACTGATCCTAGTAACTCGGGAGTTCCACGACTGGTTTCTAGCGGGAGTAAAGAGGATATGAGCCACAAGAAAGAGACAGCTTTGATCTCAAATTTTGATTGGAGTGCTGAAGTTGAAGAGATGAGAGATGAAATTAATCAAGCACTAGTGGCTGAGATTGTAAAAGAAAGGAGAAGGCAACCTGTGAGGATTTTGATCCATTCAAGGAACTTAAAGATGAAGCTAAGCAGTCTGTGAAGGTGAAGGTGAAGGAGGATGAGAGGGTAAAGATGGTAAATCTGAGGAACTGAATAAGGAAGGAAGTCAATCCATTGAGCAAGGAAAAGAAAAAGATGATGCTGCTATCACTGTTGAGGAAAGCAAGTCAAGTACTCCGGTGTGTCAATGTGAGAAGGCCTTAGCAGCAGAAAAGGTGGTGATGGGACTTCCGTATGAGGTAATTCAAGACATGTGTTCCTCTGCATGTAAAATCAGATTATTTGGGGTTTATAAAGCTAATTGTTTATTAATTGATAATGAGAAAGATTTGAAAAGAATTAATGAGGAACTTAAAATAAATGAATCTAAATATTTTGTTAAATTAAATGAGGCTTTGAAAGAGAATGATCACCTAAAATGAATTGTTTTGGAAAGAAATGTTGAGATTAACACTTTGACTGAAAGGGTTGCTCTTGCTGAATTCGAAACAAGCAAACTTCAGTCAAAGCTAGATAAATGGACGATATCGGGAATGAATGATGATCTATGTAAATCTCAACAGGGGCTAGGATTAAAACATGAGTGGGATATGAAAATGCTAAGGTTTATCCTCCTCCCAGTACTTATTGCTACTCTCCTTTGCCTGTTCCTCATCCTTCTAATGATTTGATCAAAACATATACTAACAGTATGTCTGCAGTTTAGAAGGTGTGAATCCTAAGCATGCTCGTGAGGACTACGATTATGGACCGACTAGCGGGCTTGGATGCACTAGTCTTAGTACACCTGAGTTTCAACATCCTATTTTAGATCATAAATCTAGTTTAAATTCTATTTTTGTTTCTAGTGAATCTGTAATAGACTCTGTCTTATCATGTTCTCGTCATGTTTCTATTTCATCTTTAACTTCTGTGGATTGTGATGATGCATGTGTTTCTGATTGTGTTAATAATGTGAATGATTCCACCAAAAGGAGCAACAAGAAAAATCAGACTAATTGTTTTGAAAAATTCTTTTCTCATCCTATTCCATCTTTTATACCAATGAATAATTCTTTATAAAATGAAAGGATATCGTCATCATCTGACGCTAGTACAAGTGGTACAAGTACTACATGTACTTCTGATGACAATTCATCTTCTTTTGTAAATAACTATTCTTTTTCAAATAAAAACAGACCTCGAGATATGTATGAGACATACAGTGATGTAGATTCTAAACTGTCTGAATGTGAAGGAAATTCATATTGATCCAATCCCTACCTCGTTACATTACAGAGCTAGATTAAAACCACACTGTTTTAGGTGTGGTAAAGATGATCATGTGGTTAAGCATTGTCCAGAACTACATCATAGACACGTTAATAGGAATTCATTCGGGAATAGATTGATAAAATTAGTTAATAATTTCTTCTGTAAGAAATCTGTTCTTCCTAAACCCAAAGTTGTTCAAAGTTGGGTCCCCATTTCACCTGGTTAACCTTTTCTTTGATATGTTTACAGGAGTTATCCACGAAGGTCGTCAACAGTGTATGGCATGTGGATAGTGGATGCTCCAGACATATGACACTTACTAACCATTATCGAATAATAAATGGAGGATATGTTGCATTTGCTGGCGACAAGAAAGGAGGGAAAATGGTTGGTCAAGGAGAAGTTTCCAATGGGTCTCTAACTTTAGAGAAAGTCAATTATGTACCCGAGCTTGGGTTTAATCTGTTGAGTGTCTCTCAGATTTGTGATAAGGACATTCCGGTCTTGTTCAAGTCCAATGAATGTCTCTTTTTAAAATCTGAGACTGATATTCGAGATAAGATGGTACTAATGGGGGCTCCGAGAAAGAATGATACATATCTTCTTGACATGGGTTCAAGGGAGTCAACATCTACCGTCACCTGTCTTCTTTCCAAAGCCTCCACTTCTTAGTCTTTTCTATGGCTGCAGATTAGGCCACGTTAATTTCAAAAATATAAACAAATTGGTTAAAAACAATCTCGTTAGGGGACTACCTTTAAAAGAGTTTTCCGTGGTTGAAAGATGTATGGCATCTGCCAAGGGTAAACAACATAAGACACCACACAAGCCAAAACTCGAAAATAGCATATCTAATCCCCTCGAGTTGTTACACACCGATTTGTTTGGCCCAATCCGTGTTAAATCAATTGCTAAAAAATCTTTCTGTCTTGTTATAACAGATGATTTTTCCTGGTACTCTTGGGTGAGATTTCTTGCTCACAAGGGAGAGGCTACTGAGGAGCTGCAGAAGCTAGTTCTTTCAATCGAGTCTATAAGCAAGAGAAAAGTTATGGCAATCAGAAGTGACAATGGTACCGAATTTAGAAATCAGATCTTTGATTCGTTCTGTGCTGCTAAGAGAATCTTAAGACAATTCAGTGCTGCGAGGACCCTCAACAGAACGGTGTGGCTGAACGAAAGAATCGCACCCTCATTGAAGTTGCTCGTACAATGCTGATTGAATCCTCCTTACCCATTATCTTTTGGGTTGAGGCGGTGAACTGTGCTTCATACGTCCTAAACAGGGTGTTGATAGTCAAGGACAAAATGAAGACTCCTTATGAACTTTTTCATAAGAGAAAGCCTTTAATTGACTTCTTTCGACCATTTGGCTGCTCCTGCACTTTATTGAATACTCAGGCGCAAAATACGAAATTTGGTGTCGTGTCTGATGAATGCTACTTCGTCGGCTATTCTTCTTCTCAAAAAGCTTATCGGGTATATAACAAGAGAACACATATTGTTCAAGAGTCGTTCTATGTTGATTGGCAGGAATCTAATTCCTCTGTTGTTCGATCTGAACCAGCAAGGCTCTTTGACTCCGATACGGTGTTTAACTCATTTAATCTTCATGTCTTCGACGATGATGCGTCTATCCCCAATGTTCAAACGAATATCATTCCTCCAACTCCATTACCTGTCATTCCTCAAGCTCATCCCACCTCATCTGCAAATGATGCCACGTCAGTTGATATTGCATCGTCTTCATCATCATTTGACCTTCTACCTCCACCTGTTTCTGCATCTCTTCCTTCACCCCCAACATCTACCTCATCACAGCCAGTACCATCCCTCTCACCTTCATCTACCCATCAACAATCTATTAGCCAACCATCTCCAAACACCCTGCCTATACCCATTGATTTCAAAACCTTGAAAGATCATCCTCATGATAACATCATTGGATCTATCACCGATGGAGTACGGACGCGAAGTCAATCTGGTTTGATTGACATTTGTCTCTTCTCTTGTTTTATTTCTCAAATCGTTTAGAAAATTGTTCATGCAGCTCTCCAGGACCCTTGCTGGGTTGAATCGATGCAATTAGAGCTACAACAATTCAGAACACTCAAAGTGTGGACTCTGATCAATCTTCTACCAAACAAATGCCCAATTGGCACGAAATGGGTTTTTAAGAACAAACCTGATGACCGTGGCATTATGGTGCGGAACAAATCAAGATTGGTGGTGCTAGGGTTTGCTCAAGAAGAAGGGATAGACTATACCGAAGTTTTTGCTCATGTCGCCCGTCTTGAATCCATAAGAATTTTTCTAGCTCATGCCGCCTATTAACAGTTCAAAGTCTATCAGATGGATGTCAAATGTGCCTTCCTTTATGGAGACATTGGCGAGGAGATATATGTGTGTTAACCACCAGGTTTTGAGGATCCCGATTTTTCTGACAAAGTTTACAAGCTTGACAAGTCTCTTTATGGTCTTCATCAGGCTCCTCGGATCTGGTATGAGACCCTAACACAGTATCTCTTAAGCAATGGATTCTCTCGTGGCACCATCGATATGACTTTATTCAAGAAGGAAGTGGATGGTGAGATGTTGATCGTACAAGTCTATGTCGATGATATTATCTTTGGCTCCACCAATCCAAAGTTGTGTCGGGAGTTTGAGGAGGTTATGCGTAGTCGTTTTGGAATGAGCATGATGGGGGAAATATGCTTCTTCCTTGGGCTGCAAGTTGAACAAAAGCCAGAAGGAATCCTCATTCATCAAGAGAAGTATGTTAAAGAAATGTGGAAGAAATTCAAGATGGATGACGCTTCTCCTAATGACTCCATTTACTGCTCAAACGTGCCTCACTCCTGATGAGAACGGGAAACCTGTTGATCCTCATCTCTACAGATCCATGATAGGTTCCCTTATGTATCTTACAACAAGTCGTCCCGACATCACCTTTGCTGTAGGATATTGTGCTCGATACCAATCTGCCCCGAAAGAGTCTGATGAAAAAGCTGTAAAACGAATCTTTTGTTATCTTAAAGGCTTTTCTCGTTTAGGTCTTTGGTATCCTTATGGTGGGAATTTTGACTTACATGCCTATTCTGATAGTGATTCTAATAGCTGCAGGTTAAACAGAAAGTCGGTTACTGGTGGGTGTCAATACTTGGGAAATTGTCTGGTTTCATGGCAAAGCAATAAACAAACCACTGTTTCTCTCTCTACAAGAGAAGGAGAATACATTGCTGTCTCCAATTGCTGTTCACAAGTACTCTGGATCCAGCACCAGATGATTGACTATGGGATAAACTTTCTCCATAAAACGTTGTTCTGTGACAATGAAGCAGCTGTTGGGATCGCCAAGAATCCTATTCATCACTCCCGAACCAAGCACATTGAGACACGGATTCATGCAATCCGTGATGCTCAGGAAAAGGGTTTTATTGATATTATTCCCATTGATACCAAAAATCAAAAAGCAGATCTTTTCACTAAAACATTTGATAAACCTCGCTTTTATGAATTGATCTCTATGTTATGTTTAATATCATTTTAAAACCCATTTTCCTTAAATCTATGCTCTGTACAAATTGTTTATATTTCTCCTTTTATTTTTTTCTTTTCTTTTAGTTCTGCCCGCTCCTTCATTCTTCATCCTTTTTCACATAAAAAATAATATAAATATATATATATATATATATATATATATATATATATATATATATATAAATAATTTTTTATAATCATAATAATAAAAATTATAGTGATATACGGTAAAGTGAGAAATTTCCACATCTTTCTTAAATGTAGAAATTTCGGGGGAGAATATATATTAAAAGTTCTTCCTGTTTTCCTTTGAAGAATAAAATGAGAAGTCTGGACGATGTAAAGGACGTTAACAATATTGTGTGGATATGTTTGATAGGTTCAGCCAGAAATCAAAGTAAACAGTTGTCTTGTAGCTAAATTAATAGACAAGAAACTTGATGACTCAAATAATCCCCTTTACATCTTTGGCCTTCACAAAGTTTCAAGTCCTTGTTCAAAGAGGATTGAGAACGTGATACCTCTGTTTTGAGTTATTCTTATCTAAAGTATCTTTGTGTCAAATCATTTCAATCTATCTCAAAAAGCAATATGCTTTTTCATCTTTGCATATAAGATGCTCCCTGCTGTATTCTATCTAGTGCTTATATCCTCTGCTATGTGTGAACATTGACCTGGAGTGATGATCTCCTTTGCTGTACGATAGTACTGACCTGGAGCTCTCATTGGCACAATATGATAATCTTCTCCGTTATACGTAAGTATAGACCTGAAGTTATCATCTGGAAAACTCAATTGATCAATTCCTCTGTTATACGTAAGTATAGACCTGGAGCTCTCATCATTTGATGTCTATAAGGGCTTTGCTTCTTTTGAAAGATGACCTCTGTTGCTTCTGAGAGGAAGATTCATGCAAAGCGTGTCATTTGTTCAATACATCATGAGGACAGGATAAGTTTCTTTGCCAAATGTCTGTGGGGATTGGGTGATTCAATGTTTTCTTTAAACATAAACCAAAACATGATAACAATAGCTGTGATGCATTTGTTGAAACGAAGAAGGATGGACTTAAAAGGACGAGCATATCAGCAATCCCACCAAACTTTGATTCTCCAGAAGATCTTTTCAGCTTCTTGTTCATATCCTTTTATATTGTTCAAATTTTATTACACAATTATTAATCGTGGATAATGGTGAGGTCTTGTGGGGCAAATTTCTTTTGATTTTGTTTACCTTTTTTTAATTCTTTTTATTTTTTATTTCCTTTTCTTTTATTTTATTTTTTTAAAGAAAGAGTATCAAAATAAAATTTTTAAGTTTTTTGGTTTACAAAGAAATTATACTTTCGCTGGTAGTTTCGCATGGCGAAATTGTAGCTTCGCCAGCTCTTTCGCTTTGAGCAAAGTCAATTTCAACCAGAGTTTCACCTGGCGAAATTGTAGCTTCGCCTAGCGAAACTACAGTTTCGCTACCTACGAAACTACTGGCTATATAACTCAATTCGCGAAACTACTTTCTTATTTTTGCACAATCGAAAGTTTATGAGTTTTAGGGCGTATCAGACGCCTTTGTGTGCGATTTTGATTTTCTGAGTGTTTGACTCTTGATTGACCGTTCTATTTTATTCGCAAGTGAGTTTCGAACTCAGAACTATAACTTAATCGAAGTTAAACAACAACAATGTGGGTCTATTCGATTGTGACTCTTCGGTACCTTTGCAGTTCTTACTGCGAAAGTACCGATAGTCCAGCGAAACTGAACGAAAGTTCATGGTTTTTCAGCGAAACTGTGATGTTATGCTGTCCGAGCGAACTTAACAGTTTCGCTGTGTAAACCTTAGTTTCGCTCTGTCGAAACTATACTTTCTTGCAGAAACTAAAGAATAATTGCTGACGAAACTATACTTTCGCTTGCCGAAACTAAAATTCTTCTTGCGAAACTACAGTTTCGGCCAACGAAATTAATTTGGTTTTTGATTAATTTTAATCCTTTTCTTGTTTTCTTTAATATTATTATTTAATATACTATTCTAATGCGTTTCAACTGGTTTTCAGGTTTAATGGTGAATCTGAAGTTTGACGAGAGGAACAACATTACTACTATCTTAGACGATACACACCCTAAAGCGGCTGGATTTAGAGACTGTATTCGTTGGCTGCAGAGATCTCCTATTGCCTACATGATCTCTCATTCTTCTACCATATATGACTTACATATAAGATATTTTGGCGGACGGCGGAGTATGATACGAGAGGCAACTCTCAGAGGATTGTAGCCAGAGTAATGGAGAATGAGGTGATCATTACTACTGAAGTTGTATCGAGGGTGCTAAGATTAGATGAAGATACAGGAGATGAGGTTACTATGTCAGATCAGGAGGTGTTTGAAGCCTTCAGATCGATGGGATACGAGGGACCGCCTTTTGGGACGAGGAAGAAGATTAAGAAGTCCTTTCTTTCTAAGGAATGGAGATATATAGCCCATGTCTTCATTATGTGTTTAGATCACCGTAAAGGTGGATCAGATGGACTTAACCTAGACTGGGCAAAAGCCATGGTGTTATGCTGCAAGGGAAGGAAGGCAAATATAGCAAGACTGATATTTGCTTGTATGGCAGAGAATGTGATGGCACTGAAGAAAGATAAATGGCTGCTCTACCCTCGATTTTATAGATGATTTTGATTATCTTATTCCTAATTTACCAAGAGACAGGGAGGTTAAAAGGCTGGTGCAAATGAACACCCGTATCTTTGCAGACTGATGTGCCATCCGTCACAACTTCAGTGGAAGAATTACTCATCTGTGGGAGAACATGTACCCACCAGAAAGATGGAGTTATATCAGGAGGGTGGACGAGTCTGAGAACAAAAGGCCGGAAGAGACCAGGGCACAACAGACAGATGCTGCTAAGAAGAGGAAAATATATGCGAAGGAGAAGGATTATGACTTTGAGGAGGAAGTGCATGAAATGGTTGAGGAGGTAAGGGTTGAGAAAGAAAGGAGATCAAAGAAGAAAGCTGATGTGGGAGAGACTGAGAGGAGGACTAAACAGAGACACCAATCATTTTCTGAGACCTCAAGGAGAGAGGAGAGAGCCAAATTAGATGAGGATGTTATTAGAAACCTCAACACCTCTCTGGCCAATGAGTTAAGCATGATTAAGAAAAAACTCAACAATCAAGAGATGAGGGAAAGGTAGAAGGATGAAGTGATTGAGGGTATGACCAGAATGCTGATAGATCAGAACAAACTGATTAAGAGACTGTTTGAGGAGGTGAATGACCTAAAGGCTGTAGCCGGCCTGCCCAATCAGCTGTCTCAACCTGAGTTAGACGATTTGACTGATACTTTTAAGTACCCATTTCTAAATGTGGGTACATCTTCCCGGGCAGGAGAGGGCACATCTGGTGCAGCAACTGAAGAAGCTGGCGGTTCTGGTGTGAGGAAGGAGACTAAAAATGTGGAGAATGTTGAGGACATATTTGAAGCTGGATTCGTTAACATGCAGTTTGATTTTGAAAAGGACTTGGTTGGTGAAGAGGTGATAAGAGAGAAACCTGTTAAAAAGGATGCTGAGAAAGGGAAGGGGCTAATTGATGAAGAAGAAGATGATGAGAAACTGGTTGATTATGACTCAAAACCAGAATACTATGAGGTTGATGAGAGGCCCCTAACCTACGTCGCCAAGAAAGGAGACAAGGATGGAGATGTGTTTGAAATGGCCAAAGATGAATGGTTTCTCAAGGAGAAAGAGCCTGAAGAGCTGACTCCCTTGTTCAAAAACATGGAAGTGTTGAGCAAAAAGGAAGCAGACAAGAAAATCATCAGTTGGTGTTATAACCCCGGCCTCAAAATGTTTATGATCAAGAGGAGAGGGGAGGTATAACTTACTTGCACAAGAGGAAGGCCTTCAAGACCTTACCCAAATGGGATCTTAGAAATGGTTCTATGATAACAACACGAGGGAGGCTGTGATCAGGGTAAAGAACAGGATTGAGTATAGATTGTTTGACCCAATGGAGTTGTTCACCTTCTGTGATGAGGACCTGCTGGTACTTTGTGAGAATCATATTAAAACAGGGGTCGGGGAGGAGACTAGGAAAGAAGCCAGTTTGTTTATGAATGTGGCAAACTAGGTGCGGGGTGTGAGAGCTGAGGTGAAGGAGTTGGCTGAGAAGGTAGAACACAAGATGATCTGAACATGGATGTCCGGGACTTAACAAAATAACTTGAGCAAGCTAGTGCTCGTCCCGAGGGATCTAATAAAGTAGGAGGACCAAAGTAAATCAGTGGCTGAAGCTTCCAAAGAGGTCACTGCAGGAGCTGATAAAGATATATCAGAGGCAGTGGGGGAGACTGAAGCTGACCAAGGAGAATCTGTGACTAAAGCCCCCGAGGAAGATGCTAGAGGAACTGCAAAAGAATCATCAGAGGCAGCGGTAGAGATTGGAGCCGATCAGACAAATCAAGACCAATGAAGATGGTGAGATCCAACTAGGGGAGTATTGAAGATCATGTATAGGTTGGACTCACCTTAGATTAGATTATGTTTATATACCTTTGTAATTGGTTTAATATTCGTTTACTTTTGAATGTTGTTTATTTTGTGTAGTTTCGCTGCCCAGTGAAACTATGAGCAAAACTGCAGTATCGCTCATAGTCAGCTATTTAGTTCACCCGGCGAAACTGTTGTCTTTGTCGGGCAAAACTATAGTTTCGGCAGCATAGTTTCACTGACAGCGAAACTGTCAGTGAAACTATGTCTTCTATATATAGTTTTGATCTTGCTCATTGTTTAGCATCCTTGCAAAACCCTAACCGAATATTATTGTTGCAAGAGACTATCGTAAGTTGTTACTCTACTGAAATATATTTGAGCTTTGTTTACTTTTATTGTATTGGATCCTTATTGTTCATATTTGAATACATTGTGGTTGTTCTTAGTCATCTTCATCTTTGTTGTTTGTCTATTATGATATTGAACGATTCTACATATTAATTGTACTGCAATTCCATCAAATGGACCAACACAAGACCCTACAGCGATATGTTAGTGACATCAAGGCTGACATTCACTCAGGAAGAAAGAAAGAGATGTATAGAAGAGTACAAGGGATGACTTCTAAGCCAACACCACAACCACAACCTCAACCTGAACTAATCCCTTTTTATTTCCCTAACAAAACCGAGCCAACCACTGAGTCGTACACTCCTGAACCCACATCATAAACCATACCCTCTTCCTCATCCATTCTATCACAACAACCACCACCTCTACCCATCCTCAAACCTAAAACACTCCCTAGAAACCAACCATTACCTACCAAACAGCCACTCAAGTCATCCTCTCAACCATCCAAACCTCTTTCCTTGGAAGAATTCAAGGAAATCAAGAGGAAGTTCCTCAACTGCATCACTCTGAGCGATTCTCTTGTGAGGAGGGGTCCATCAAACTAACCTTCATTGATAGCTTCTCATGTTCCCTCACAAGAGAACAATTCCTTGATCTGCCTAGAGGAATACTGGACCAGGCTTTGAACCTCTTGGCAACCAACTCCGAATCCCTTGGGGAAGAAGAGAATATGCTAAGAAGAAAACTGGTGACTTTATTGGACACTAAGAAGGGAGACAAGTTACTATCTCAACCTCTCGTTCCTAGAAAGAAAATAGTCTAGTGGAGGTTCGAAGACTCTTCTCACAACTTTTTTGTGGAAAGAGAGAATGGTGAAATCAACAGGCTTAATGCCTCTTCCTTGCTACACTCAAGCAGATTTGACATTGCTGAGTTAGCAGAGAAACCATTCTCCAATCCCTCCAACTCTGAGATAGCTGCTCATATCAGAAATCATCTGAGCAGTCTTCATCTGGCCGAACTAACTACTAGGGCCAAGATTGAAGAAGGGTTAAAGCTAAGAGAGAAGGAAGAAAGGAAGGGTCAACCATCAACGGCAAAGCTTTCTTACAAATGGTTGAAGGCCATGAACTGGAATCCATTGTCAGATGGGAGTATGACTACAACTCTTGTCAACTAACTCTCTTTAGAGGGCCACAACAAAGGGTACATATCATTTAAAGTGATAGACTGGATCTCCTGTCTAAAAATGATTTGTACAAACTCAGCACCACATCTGGAAAGAACAAGGAGACAGATAAGTATTTTCTCTCCTTGGTGCTAAAAGTTTTGAGAAGTAGAAACAAGTGAATTGGTAGCATCAGCCTATGGGGAGTTTGTTAGATCAAGTAAGGCTGGTGCAACCAAAATATACACTTAAAACAGTTTTGGTGCAAGTAAAGAGGGAACTTCCAAAGACAAATGCAGAACTTTCAAAGACAAATGCAGAACTTCCGAAGGCAAAGTCTTATAGAGCTTCCAAAGAGGAACTCTAACTTCCGAAGACAAAGTCTTCTTTCTTTCGAAGTTCAATGTAACATCTTGTATTTGTCGTTAAATTCTTGTAAGGACCATTGTTGTCAATTATGAAACTTATGGGTTACTTATACTTATTTCTTAGTTTGTCATTAATTTTTAATATAAAAGTTAATAATCTAACTAATAAATTGAACAATAATAATTGTAATAATAATAACTCTAATAATAATAATAATAATAATAATAATAATAATAATAATAATAACAAATTATAATAACAATAATAATAATAGTAATAATAATAAAGATAATATTGTTAATAATAATAATAATAATTTGTAAGAGTTATTAAACCTAAAAATGTTAAAACTTAAGTTTAGGGGCTTGATGTCAATTTATAAACTTTAAATGAAAGTTTAAGCATAAAATAATAACATTCAAAAGTTGAGGGACTGTTCTGTAAAATTGAAAATCAAAACCCCCATTTGGGTTCTCTCTCCCCGTATTTCCGGCCGTCGGCCGGCTAAGCCCGACGCGACACAGGCGAGACCAAAGGCACCCATTTCGAACCTGTTTTAGAGTCCAAAAGGTACCTATCAATTCAGGAAACTGTTTCGAATCTCTACGTGCACATTAATTCGAGTTTAATTCGGGTGTGGGTGTCGATTGAGCTTGGTAACCGCTCGACATCAACTCCTAAACTATTCGCTAATTAAACTCTAATAATAATCAAATTAAACAAACTTAAACACTCAACTAACTATCCTCAACTCCAATTTCACCTGAAAAGCACTCAAACATCAAGATCGATCACCCACTTTCATCGCGATCTGCAACAAAGGGCTTATCACCATCCAAACGTCCTACACTTCAATTAGCAGAGGGCTTTCCATCTTCAAGACCACTAGAAGCTCCCTGTGCAAGGAATTTGTCTATCATCTTCGTTTGAACACCAATCAAGTTTGTACGTGGCCGCGACCTGTTCATCACTCGTTCTTGTGTTTAACACTTTGATATCGGGTAATTGATTTCATCTACACACTTGTCTTTACATGAAGAACAAAAGCCCCATGATTATAATCACTTACAAAATCGAATTGAACTTTAATTTGGATCAAAGTGTTATAGGTTTAATCGAATTTGGGGGATTTTCTTTCTGTTATGTTTTAAGCATTTGAAACCAGGAGATCCAAGGCCACGGCCCTGGTTCACTGGTTAAGACACATGTACCCTTACCATGAGGTCCCGGGTTCGAACCCAGGCACCCTCTTGTATTTTTTTAAAGCCTTTTCAGCCTTAATTTAATTATGAAAAATTTCTAATATATATAACTTTTATAAACTTCAGATATTTTTAAAGTCACCTAAATATTTCTTATAAATTTATTCTTGTAAAACATTTTAACATTTTATTATGAAAATTATTTACAAATGTTATAACTAAATATTTTTATAAAAATAGATTTTATATAATAATTTATATTATTAAATTATTATTGGACCTTATGTTATCTTTGATTAGGGATTAATCATGATAATTATAGAATTTAAATATATTCTATAAATAAATTCACAAGTTAATTACAAAGGACTTAGTTCCTTTAAAATAAATTTCATAAATGGTACTTTTCATAAGAGTTCACTAACTTTATTTATAAAAATCCCCAAATTTTAATACCCTAGTTCACGTTAAATCGTTAACCTTATTATTAACCTAAATCTTGTAATATATATATATATATATATATATATATATATATATATATATATATATATATATATATATATATATATATATATATTTAGGTACCTTATAAAGGTTTATATTGGAACGACGTTTATTATTCTTATTAATCTCATTATATACTTATTGATCATGTGAGTTTTCTTGCCCTCTTTTTCTTTATTTCACACCTTTTGGGGTGAAACATGTTAACCTTATAAACTTACACTTTAAACATCTTGATACTTGTAAATGCACATGCAATTCATCTTTACTTTGTGTCATGGTTATTTGTGTTATTGTGAGTGTTATATGAGATACATTATATGTTGACAATCTATTGCTAGCCTGGCGACGTCATAGATCTATGGGCCTGACAAACATATTTGGTGCTAAAGCCGATGTATTGCCGACTCCTGATGACGTATGACTTGTTCATAATGGGAACCAAGTACACTTAGCCAATCGTTATAAACTTGTAATCTTAATCTTGGTCGAGGTTTGATTGTAGCTATATGTATTCTATAAACTTGCATAACTCATAACCCTTGACATGAATTGCTACTTGTAACCTTTTGATATATTTATGTATATTAAATTCTTGGACACTCACCAACTTTCATAGTTGACCTTTATTTTTAACATATTTCAGGAAAATGCTCAAGCTTGAAGTTATCTTTTGAAGTTGCTCAAATCTAGGATTTGGACCTAGAATAATAAATAAATTGTCTTGGATTATTTTAACTTATGTTTAGTTTATTTCATGTTGAGACTTATGATTGTATTTGGCACTTTTAAAACTTATGATAATAATATTTTCATTTAAAGATAGCGTTATGTGGCTGTGAACAATCTTAACCCTCACATCTTGACGATTCTGCCGTCAAGATTGGGGTGTGACAGATTCGTATCAGAGCCCATAACTATAGGAATTTAGGTAATTAGAAATGGTGACCTAGACTATAGTTTATGCATGAACCTTATAGAATAATATTTATATCCTTGTAAATATATTTTGTTTTCATGCTACATGATGCTATGCCTTCTTATGTGCAATTTTATGCCTTAGTATAGGATTGCCTTGTAATTGGTTAAACTTTGTTGCTTGTCTCCCCTAAACTTATTCTTGACTCTTTAATTCTCCTCGACGAATGAAACTTCTTAAACTTATTCTCGACGACACGTGGGTTCGTACGCCTTATATCTATAGTTTAAATCTTTAGACTTTATGTCTAATCTATATAAATATCATCAAGGTTTTGATTCCATGAACCAAAGAAATATTGTGTGACACATAGACACCTGTATTCTGGATTTCCTGGAAAAAAGCCTTCGGGCTAAGGTAAGCATTTCGCATAAATCCAACGGGACTAGTTATGCTTACCTGGGGATTTCTGGGATGAGTTATAAACTATGGTCAACATACACAAGTTTCTAAGTCAAATGGGTCAATTCACCTTGACGTGTCAACGTTTCCAAATAGTAATGTGTTACCAAATGGAATCATTCCATATGCCTTACAAATCTTGAATAATCCTTGTTTAAATTACTGTCCTTTTACCTCCAAATTCCTAGACTAACTTATTTTGTATACAGCATGTCTCGTCACCATGGAAAGCGTGGAAGTTCATATCGCAAGTTAGCCGCCATGATTGCACGACAAATGGCTACCGTTTTCCCAACCATGGTTGCTGAACTAAATAGCAATTTAATGACCAACGCTAGCAACTACAACAATGGCAATGGTCAAGTAGAGAATAGTGTGAACCATGAGTGCAACAACCAAACCTGCACTTTCAAGCACTTTAGTTCATGCAAGCACTTTCAAGCACTGGTGTTCTCGAGTGGTTTGAAAGTATGGAGAATACGTTCATCAACTGTGAGTGTTCCGAGGCACTCAAGGTTCGTTATGCCACTAGTATGCTCCAACAAAGGGCACTTACTTGGTGGAATAGCGAGAAAAGGTACCGTGGTGCTGAAGCTGTGTTAGCACTCACTTGGGATGAGTTCAAAAACATTGCTATCTCAAAGTTCTGCCCGAGAAGTGAACTACAAAAGCTAGAGGAGGAATTCTGGAATCTTAAGCAAGATGGTGGTGATCATTTGGCATACTCAACTAGGCATCACGAGTTGAGCATTCTATTGCCTCACATGGTTGACACTGTTCCTCGCAACATCGAGAAGTTCATCAAGGGTGTACCACCCCAAATCCAAGATGTTGTGGTAGGTAGTCGACCCACAACTTTGGAGGAAGCCATCACTATCACCGCTCAACTTACCGAGAATCATATACGAGCGGGCACCATGTCTGTGAAGGGTGCTAAGAAGGTGGAGAAGACGGTTACTGAAGCTGTTAAGGAGACCAAAACTAAACCATCTTACAACAACAACAAGAAGAAGCGCAAGTTCACATCGGCTCACAACTATGCTGTTAGGACCATGTACGGACTGAGTACTAACTAATTTACGTGTATACCAACTCAAATAGTGCGGAATCCTATTTGATTGGCGATCCAATCAGTGAGAACGCACGTAGAATCGATCTTAGAATGAGTCTAAACGTTAAGAACGATTGCAATACAATTTAGTGCGATCTATGAACTTGGAACAGGTGTTCTTGGGTCTCTGGACGGCTAGGGTATGAATAGGAGTCGAAATATTGAAAGTGTTACGTTTTTCCACGAATTAAGTGGTATTTATAGGTTAGGGTTAGTCAATCGTACGACTGGACCATTAGCATGGTTCAGTCGTGCGACTAAAGCATGCGACTGAGTCAATCACACGAATGAAGGTTCAGTCGTGCAACTGAGTCATCTGTATGCCTCAGTCGTGCGACTGATCCAGTCTCCTGGTTCAGTCGTGCGACTGGTCCATTAGCATGAAGTATTCATGCGTATGGTCCATTAGCATGGTCCATTCGCATGAAAACTTCATACGACTAAGTTTGAATATGTTTCTCAATCACTACTTAACTAAGATCTATTCAAACAACCACAAACCTATATAGTTGGTTCAATATGCGTTAATAAATAATAAACATTGAAACATACACTGAAACATTCAACATTAAGATCATCAATCACATATTCTATTTCATTCAACTCATACAGTTCATTTAAATTTAGGACATGACAGACATATTATATTAAGATCGTAAACTAGGTACATATGTATCAACAAACTCCCCCTTGGACCTAGTTTCCTTCATTGTCTGGCATCCTTCATTAGCTCGTCAAACTTCTTGTGCCTCTCCTCGACTGTGACTCCAGCATGTATCTCGAATGCAAAACAGAGTCTTATCACGTTCTGAAACTGGAGGGCCTGTACAATATCATGCGGATCATAGAATAATGGCCACCTGTATAAAGTATAAACATCACTAGCTGACAGGTTGGTTAACCACATTGGGTCAAATACCCGGATGGTCTCCATTTGGCGCTCTTTCTACAATACTATGACCGCTTCTCCTGTTCTCCAGTCATAATACCACCACTTGAAGTGGGGAGTGAAGTCCTGTGGCATTTCCCTTAGAGGGATTCTCGACATTGTGCGCGGAGGACTCCACTTCAGCATAATCTTTGGCTTCCCAATAATGGCATCAACTTCAGATCTTCTGATATACCTCGTTGGTTGTTGAGGTTTGAAGTTGACCCACCTGGTGTGGTACTCTCTCTTCAAAGCTGCTTCAAACCAGCCTGACATCTTTCGAGGGTCAGCATATAACAGCTTCAATTTGGCCAGCTGGTTAAGCTCAAAACCGGGTAGAGTCTTCAGATCATGTGGGAATCTGAAGTACTCGATTCCCTTCTCTCTCTTGATAGCATAAACATTTAGATCATCAAAATATGCCTACGTTATAATCTTTCCTGACACCTTCAGATGCTTCTTCACTTTATAGAGCTTGGTGTAGGTACTAGGCTTTGGAGCACTACGTTGGGCTCTGATCTTTGCAAAACATGCCGCCCATTCAGCCTTTTTGATGTTGACATCGGTATGTGAGGCTTGAGCTTGATCTTCCTTCTTTTCCAACTCCTGCTCCATCTTATCCAGTGTTTCAAATGTATCACTGACAAGAGTGTCACCCAGATTGGGGACTACATTTCCCTCGTTGTCAGCATACTCTGGATAATGTTGTGTCGTGACGTCTTCAATCTTAATCTCATCCACATTGTTGAGCTCGTCATCACTAGCAACATCGAAGGTAGGTGCATCTTTAACCAGTTCATCCGGATTTAACCGGAACATCTCTGCGAGTTGCTCATTAGTGAGGTCGTGAATGATTTCTCCTTCTTCGGGAGTATAGCTTACTGACCTCCTGACAATCCCTTGCAGATCAAGTATCATAGTGAATTGAGACTTGATCTGCTGCAGGGGAGCAACATCATATTCATCTCGCTGAGATGAATGATCTGCTTGACTTAAATATGTAAATACATCAATTATTAGTCAATAATCAAGACTGTTAAACATTAAATATATATAAACATTAAGTACACATTTTGATACATGATTCAATCACAAAAGCTTTTAAATACTACGAAATCTAATCATAACTTTTGTCTTGATCTGTTGATTCTTTAGCTTGAGTCAGATATGCAAAAAACCCCAATCGTTAATCAATTTCTCAAAAGATATTAAATCGGGCTGAAATTCTCACACTGCCGATGTGCCAGAGACTTAGTTTCAACTTCACGGTCATCACCTTCTTCTAGGATCTTTAGTACTTTTTCAGCAAGCTTTTGTCTCTGTTGTGGATCAATCTTGTTAGTTTCTTGAGAGTCTTCGTCATCCATACCACCGCCCATTTGCATAGCATTATTCCCATCTCTGTCCAAAACATCATCTTCTTCCTCTCCGTCAAGCAGGAGAGGATCATGTGAGAGCACGTGGACAGATGGTTTAACATTAGTGCTAAGTATGCATTCTGGATTTGATCGGACATCTCATCAATTCCTCCTCCCCTTGACACTATACACTTATGGATGTCATGAGCTAAGCGCTTGAACTGAGGGCAGAAAGTTTCTCTTGTTGAGCAAACCTGCGTTGATGTCTCCAGTGTACTTCATCCTCAGAAAAGCATCTGCATATGCACATATGTTGTGCTTGATGTTCTTTATCCATTTTTCAACCATAGAGCTGCAACACAATACACATATACGTTAGAATTTGTGTAACAGGATGACATTTGAATTTTAATGAACTTGATTCATTTAGTACAATCGTGCGAATGGACAATGCGAATGAGGCTTAGTCGTGCGATTGGGCTCAGTCGTACGATGGAGCTTTTGACTGAGCTTAGTCGTATACTGTACCATGCGATTGGACCAGTCATGCGACAGAACCCATAAGCATGGTTCATACGTGCGATTGAGTCATTCGGCTAACTCAATCGTGCGACTGGAGTTCATCAGCGTGTCCATTCGCATACCTCACTGTTAAACACAAAAGATTTTACCCTTTATCAAGACATGACATTTCACTTTGTGTTTACAATCATTTTGACCGCAGAGACTCGAACTAGCACTTAGATTCATTTAAGCCAACATGTGTGACCACTTAAGTGTTCTATTCTTAAGAGGAGTCTCGGTTACGGGTTTTTGTGATTTCAGCACTTAAAACCTGCACTTAAGACATTCATTTTGACCGAGTTTAGTTGAAGTGTACCTGTAGATAGGTACAGTAATTGTTAGAATCACAAACACAGTGCTACAGCAATGAAACGCAATTTTGGCAGAGTACCAATGCTCTCGTGCGACTTTAGGACGATATTGGGAGTGATGAGTGACTGCGTCCGACTCCCCCTCTATTTATACTGGGGTTTCTTTCAGTCGTGCGACTGAGCCCAGTCGCATAATTGATCCGTGCAACTGAAGATCAGTCGTGCGATTGGCACGGTCGGTCACCTTCAGTCGTGCGACTAGAATTCAGTCGTGCGACTGTGTCATTCGGTCACCCTCATTCATGCGATTGGTTCATTCTGATGATCCAATCGCCTGGATTGACCCATGTTGATGGTCCAATCGCACGTCTGAGCCATACGTGTGGTTTAGTCATGCGATTGGACTCATATGTATGGTTCAATCGTACGGTTGGTCCATACTCATGATCCAGTCGTGCGACTGACTCAAACTTATGATTTTAACTTTATGACCATTTGACACTTATCCCTTTTAACACTTGGTAAAACATTACAAGCATTTGATCATCTCAAACATGATCACTTTTAACTTTGGAAACATTTGATCACCTCAGACGTGATCCTTTTAACAGTAAAACATTTTGTCACCTCAGACGTGACCCTTTTGACATTTGAAAACATGTGTGTGGTCACCTCAGACGTGACCTTTTTAAGTGATTAAATCCCAGATGAAATTCTACTGCATAGTCCGACGATTAAAACTGAAATGACTAAAAGTTAAAACAAAATAAAACAACTATAACTAAAAGATAAGACTGAACATATTTTTGTGATTTTGTGTGAGGTGGAAGTTTAAAGATAGAAATCTAGCAAACTTCTTTCTAGAACAATACAGCTTCAAGTTATTGTGACCATAACTGGAACGATTCATTATGGAATCATACAGGTAATCAAATAATTTGGGACATGTTACCAAAGTCTTTTGATGCTAGATTCTTGTTTTCATCAAGAGTCATTAGCAAGTTTAGGAAATCATACTAGAGCTATAAGATGCACACACTGATTTGGACTTTCAAGAGTTGTTGCTCACGATGATTGTCAGTATACTTGTCCTCTTAAATCCATACACAGATTTTTGACACTTATTGGTGATGAATTAAGGTTTAATTATTTCAACAAACATTTGTGGATCCCCGCTTATATGGTAATCAACATTCCTTAGGAGAATTTTAAGCGATCTATGGGTGTTTTGACAAGAAGAAACTATTCTAAGAGCTTTCAAAGAGATGCCAAGCCTCAGGTCAGTGCCATCGCACAGCAGAGAGGCGCAAACAACAATGAATTCTAGAATATTTAGGTTATGCTTATCCTCAGGTCAGTGCCATCGCACAGCAGAGAGGCACACAACCTAGCTTCTTGTGAGAGGATTTTTCTTTTCTTTTTGCACGTAACACACCAACAACATTTGTTATCAGCTTGATAGCGCTTACATAATTTTTTTTTCATGCTTTGCTCTTTTTATGGTCATCCGCACACATTTGTGGCGTTTATTTGCTCGTCACCCCTTATTGGAACTACGTTGATTGTGTTAACCAGGGATAAGATGGGAACCCACAGCAAGTTGAATAATTTAGTTTGAATTTAAGTCACCAATGAGGTCTACTCATCTATTGTGTTGAATCTACCGACACATCATATAATGAACATGCAACCTCTGGGTCTACTTTCTTTATGTTACCTTATTAGCATACTAGTTTTACTATCATTTTTCCTTTTATATTGCTCAGACTTCTCAGACTTATACTTTGAATTTTGCATCTAATTCAATTTAATCTTTTAAAGTCCCAAATGCTTTGTTCCTGTGTACTATCATTTTCTATAGTCATTGAATCGGTTTCACAGATCCGATCTCATTTCTATCAGCTAGCCTGTCCTCCTCCCTTGTTTTTTTTAATTACTAACTTAACCTATTCTCCCCCTAAAATTCTAAAACCGAAACTAATTTGGTTTTTAGGATTTTAACGAGACAGGAAATAAAGTAAGAAAAATAAAAGAAAATAAAATAAAATAAAAAGAAAACGTTGTCGGACTAAGCATTTTCATCCTCTGTGATCACATCACTTTTCTTTTTCACCCCGTTGACCTTTAACAAATATAGAAAACATGGTTTATCAAAGGCTTCCCCTTGAGCTGTGATGTAACCTCATTTATTTCCCGCAAAAGAAACATGACCTCCTTTAATTTGTTTGACGTTTGACAGGAGTGCCCGGTTTCCAGTCATGTGCCTTGATGCTCCGCTATCTACGATCCAAGTGTTAGTTTCAGCACTATAGCGAACACCCTGCACATTCAATGGAAATCATTAGTTGAGGTTAGGGACCCAAGCCTTAACTAGCTTGGGTGACCCAGAAGAATCACACATCATAAATTCCACCCACTGTCCTCTTGAGGGTGAGGGAAGATCATTCATCTTCTTGTTCTCATTATCATATCCAGGGATGGACTTTTCTTTCCATAAACCAGTTTTATGTAAGGCCTGTTTGTGATAGACAGACGACTGGCTGATGGGTTGAACTTTAGGTTCACTGACTCTTTTTGGTGGAGTCATGGAGCTTCTTTTGGAAGAGCTAGCTTTAGTGTCATAAAGTTCAACCTTTTTCTTTGGTGTCTGATAATAAGGACAGTTAGATGCGATGTGTCCATATTTTCCATAGTTGTAGCATGATCTACTTTCGACATGATGATTTAACTGTTTCTGTGGAGAAGTGTGTGACAAACGTGTGACTTTATTCTGTTTGGGTTTTGACACTTCTTGTTTAGATGTTTTATCTTGTTTAACAAAATTAATTGTTTGAACATTTTTAACATCTTTTCCCTTTTGTTTATCTGGACTTAGACATGTTGTACGTGATTTGTTAACATGTTTGGTCTATATAGGTTCAGAATTAAACGTGGTTGAACCAGACTTTACCTTAACCTTCTCAAATTGTTCATCCAGATTAACACAAGGCATTTTACCTTTTGATGTTGAAGTGTCCTCCTTTTGTTTAGTGCCAGATTCATTTGGTTTACATGTGGAATTTGGATCACTTACAAGAGGAGTGGACACCACATGATCCTTGATTGGGTTATTATTTATTGGTTTACTTTTGGCATTCATCAAGGTCTCATGTGGTGGTGGAACCACTTTATAACCCAAACCCTCTCCATTGTTGCGTTCTCTCACTAAGTGTTGGACAATGTGAGAAGAACTTGTCCAACTATGCAGTTTTTGTTTTAATGAATTTACTTCTACTTCCAAAACTGCTTTTTGTTTCTTAGTGTCTTCTAGGGAGTTTAATAGAACTTAATGTCATTTGCTTGGTTAAAAGCCACAACTTCAACTTGTTTCCCTAAGTTGTTTATTTAACAGTTCTATTTTCTCTTTGTAACTGTGCTCATTTTGTTTTAAAACGCGATTTGTTTCTGTGCACAGTTGCAAGTCCTTTACTAGGCTATCCTTATGATCTAATAACCTAGAAAATTTTAAATCAATGCTTTCCCTAAATTTATTACATTCAACACAAGCAGGATTATCAAACAATTTGTCTTTAGAACTTACCTGAGAAGATTCAGTTGAATCCGCCATCAGTGCAAAGATTGTCTCTTCAGCTGCTGAAGATTCTGAACATGTAGTTTTGTCATCTTCTTCAATCACAGGCTTGACCACTTTCGCAGCTTCTTCAGTTTCTGACATGGCTATTTCGACTGCGATATCGTCTTCACTTTCAGTATCGTCATCCAACACCTCGACATTTGCAATGTTGGATTCTCCCGGAGGCACAAACCGAAAGCTCCAATCTTGTCCTTCGTCATCCTAAGCGGTCAAGGCCTTAGGATCTTTGCTTGACGAAGTAGGACTACTTGTGGGTTTATCCTGACGATTGAAAGATGAGAATGCATTCCCATTTCCTGTCTTCTTGGGCTTCACACATTTACGCTTGAAGTGCCCCTTTTCCCCACAGTTGAAGCAGGTAACTTTGATCTTGCCAAAACCAAAAGTTGTGTCCTTAGTGGCAATCAAGTTCTGTCCGGTCTTTTGACAAACTTCTTAGCTCTCCGGACAGCACTTGCTAAGGCCCACATGATGTCCATTCTCTCCAACTCTGTCTCGTCTACCTGCTCGTAGTCCTCATCTGCCAGATGGCAGTTTCCAATTTTCCCAGCAACTAGTCCGTCATAGGAGTGAACGACAGCTGCTAAGAGATCCATATGCTCCTTTGCTACTCTACTGTCACATTCCCGAGATTCTCGGTCTTCAGTTTTGTAGCATTGGCTTCAGGTGCTATGTATTGGATGCAAGACGACCCTGACGTGTCAGATCCTGAAGTAGTAGCTTGAGATGAAGAGCTGAACTCGACACAAATGACGTTTGAAGTGGTGCTTTCCAGACGTTTTAGCTTGTGGCGTTGAGTTGTACAATGACGGATTCTGATCATATGAAGACTTTTGGGCCCTATACTTCATCCTCAACTCTTCCTCTCTCAGCTTAAGAATGAAATCATTGATCTCTAACTTCGCCAGCATATCATTCTGTCTAAGGTTGGATACAAAGGAAACCCACTTCTCTAGCAACCCATCTGCAAAGTTCGACACCTTGTCCTCCATAGACGTTGTAACTCCATGAGTGTGCAGCTCACTCATCAAGTGGTAGAACCGATCGATGACGTCATCCAAGCTCTCCTTACCCATTGACGAGAAGTTGTCAAACTCCTTCTTCAACGCTTTAGCCTTTAGAGCTTTCAATGATGCATTCCCGTCATACCGTTTTCCAATTCATCCCACAGCTTCTTTGCTTGCTTGTTCTCAGAAAATTGATGGAAGATGTCCTTAGGAATTGACTGAGTTAGCAATGCATATACTTTCTTCTCAGCATTGTACTTTACCTTTTGGCCACCAGTCATGCCGCTTAAGGTAAGTTTGACTTCATCTGCACCTACAGGCATGCTATACCATGTCTCTATCGACTCCCACAGATTGGGATCTACTCCATTTAAGTAGATCTCGAATCTTTGCTTCCATTGTGGGTAATCATCTAACGTTATGAACTTAGTGGGTTTATTGTGATTCCCCACTTCATTTTCCAGAAGCAATAGATTCTGGATCCTTGAATCCCTCCCTGCGGTGAAAGCTGAATATTGGTCCTCCATTACTATCTACTTTGAACTTTAGAACAAACTGTTTTACTTGTGCGACTGAAGGAATGCGATTGAACACTTCGTGCGATTGAACAATGCGGATGGCTCAGACGTGCGAATGAACTAATGTGGATGGCTCAATCGTGCGAATGGACAGATGCGGATGAACAATGCGAATAGGAGGTTCAGTCGTACGAATGGATGAACGACTGAGTCCAATCGTGCGTATGAGGGATGCGGATGGATTCAGTCGTGCGATTGAGTCAATCGTGCGACTGAAGCTACTGAATTTTGAGAATTCGAAGGTTTAAGGTATTTTGACGCAAAAACACGAATTTCTCACTAACCCTAATTGTCGTATGCTGGAAAACGTTAACTTTTTGACCTGGAGACGTCTAAAACACTGTTTGACACAAAAAGATTGCGTTTTTGAGTGAAAAACACAATCTTTATATCAAAAACAATTGAATCACACGTAAATCAAGAGCCAAAGCTCTGATACCACTTGTTAGGACCGTGTACGGACGGAGTACTAACTGATTTATGTGTATACCAACTCAAATGGTGCGGAATCCTATTTGATTGGCGATCCAATCAGTGAGAACGCACGTAGAATCGATCTTAGAATGAGTCTAAACGTTAAGAACGATTGCAATACGATTTAGTGCGATCTATGAACTTGGAACAGGTGTACTTGAGTCTCTGGACGGCTAGGGTATTAATAGGAGTCGAAATATTGAAAGTTTTACGTTTTTCCACGAATTAAGTGGTATTTATACGTTAGGGTTAGTCAATCGTACGACTGGACCATTAGCATGGTTCAGTCGTGCGACTAAAGTATGCGACTGAGTCAATCACACGACTGAAGGTTCAGTCGTGCGACTGAGTCAACCGTATGTCTCAGTCGTGCGGCTGATCCAGTCTCCTGGTTCAGCCGTGCGACTAGTCCATTAGCATGAAGTATTCATGCGTATGGTCCATTAGCATGGTCCATTCGCATGAAAACTTCATACGACTAAGTTTGAATATGTTTCTCAATCATTACTTAACTAAGATCTATTCAAACAACCACAAACCTATATAGTTGGTTCAATATGCGTTAATAAATAATAAACATTGAAACATACACTGAAACATTCAACATTAAGATCATCAATCACATATTCTGTTTCATTCAACTCATACAGTTCATTTACATTTAGGACATGACAGAAATATTACATTAAGATCGTAAACTAGGTACATATGTATCAACATATGTTGTGGCTGCACCCAAACCACCTCAAAGACAACTGAACCTGTGGCTGCACTTGTGGCACAAGTGCCTGTGGCTAGGGCCTATGCTGGTCCTCAACCTATGTGCAAAATTTGTAGGTACAATCATCCGGGGAACGCTCCGTTTCGCATCTGTACGTTGTGCGGAAAATATGGACACTTGGTGGCGACTTGTCATTGTGCTCCAAACAATGCCGCGATGGTTGCAAATCGTGTTTGCTACAATTGTGGGGAACCTGGTCACTACCGCCCATAATGCCCTCGTCTTACGGGTAATGTGCCACAAGCCCGAGGATGTGCTTTCAATATCATCGTGAATCAAGCACAAGCAAACAACAATGTGGTGAACGGTATGCTAAACCCAACCTCAACTTTTATGATCTAATTCGTGTGATGCTTTACCTGTATCGTTAAATACCTTTAAAAATGAATAGTTATGTTCCTTATTAATAATATTTATGCCTACGTTCTATTTGATTCTAGAGCCGATAAGAGTTTTGTATCGTTAGAGTTTGAATCCGTTCTTGCTAAGCCATATACAACTAGAAAGACCTCTCACCGTTGAAGTCGCCGATGGAGAACCGATCACCGTAGATATCATTATTCGTGATTGTATCTTGAGTCTCGACGCACATGATTTCTTTATTGATCTTATTCCTATGAAACTTGGAAGCTTTGACGTCATCATTGGTATGGATTGGTTAGCCAAACACCATGTCGAGATTATTTGTTTCGAGAAGTGCATTCGTATCCTTTTGCCTTCTGGGAATACCTTGAAAGTATTTGGTGAAAAATCCTCCAAAGGGCTCAAACTCATGTCATGCACTCAAGCCCGAAAATGCTTAAGCAAGAACTATATGGCTTTCTTGGCTTACGTAGTCAACAGGAAAGTCAAAGGGAAAGATCTTAAGGATGTCTCGATTGTACGAGACTTTCCTGAAGTATTTACCGATGACCTTAGTGGTTTACCTCCCGGGCGTGAAGTTGAATTTAAAATCGATTTGATTCCGGAAGCAAACCCCGTGGCTAAGTCACCATATCGACTTGCACCATCGGAAATGCAAGAGCTATCTAGTCAACTTCAAGAACTATCCGAGAAGGGTTTTATTCGTCCTAGCTCTTCGCCTTGGGGTGCACCTGTTATGTTCGTGAAGAAGAAAGATGGGTCGTTTCGTATGTGCATCGACTATCGTGAACTTAACAAGCTTACAATCAAGAACCGTTATCCTCTTCCTCGTATCGATGATTTGTTTGACCAATTTCAAGGAGCTTCCATTTTCTCGAAGATTGATTTACATTCTGGTTATCATCAATTACGATTCCACGACGATGATATCCCAAAGATTGTGTTCCGTACTCGTTATGGGCATTATGAGTTCATGGTTATGCCTTTTGGTCTAACAAATGCTCCTGCTGTCTTCATGGATCTCATGAACCGAGTATGCAAGCCTTATCTAGACAAGTTTTTGATCATCTTCATTGATGATATCCTTATCTATTCCAAGTCCAATGTCGATCATGAACATCATCTGCGACAAGTTCTTGAGTTGTTGAAGAAAGAACAATTGTACGTGAAATTCTCAAAGTGCGAATTTTGGCTTGAGAAAGTTCAATTTCTAGGATACGTGGTGAATAGCCAAGGAATTCACGTTGACCCTGCAAAGGTGGAAGCTGTGAAGAATTGGTGTGTTCCTACAACTCCAACCGAAGTTCGTTCTTTCCTTGGTCTTGCTGGTTATTATCGGCGATTCATTGCCAACTTTTCAAAGATCGCGAAGCCGCTTACTTCTTTGACTGAAAAGAACAAACCATTCGAGTGGGGGTCCGAGCAAGAAGAAGCCTTTGAAGCGTTAAAGCACAAGTTGTGCATTGCTCCTATCTTGACCCTACCCGATGGTAATGACGATTTCACCATGTATTGTGATGCATCTAAACAAGGCCTTGGTTGTGTTCTCATGCAACGAGGAAAAGTCATAGCTTATGCATCGAGACAATTGAAGGTCCACGAGTTGAATTACACGACACACGATCTTGAGCTTGGTGCTGTTGTTTTTGCTTTGAAGATTTGGAGACACTACCTTTATGGTACTCAATGTATAGTCTACACCGATCACAAAAGCCTTCAACACGTTTTTAATCAAAAAGATCTCAATATGAGACAACGTCGTTGGGTGGAGTTGATTAGTGATTACGACTGTGACATTCGTTACCATCCTTGTAAAGCAAATGTTGTAGCCGATGCACTAAGCCGAAAATTCATAACAAGACGATTTCGTTCCAAGAAATTCACGATCGACGTCAATGGTTTGACACTTTGTAACACCCGGAAATTTTCGTTGAAGCCAACGAAAGAAGAAAAAGAAATAAAGTCCAAAGTCGGGGGGACCAAACTTGCCAAAACGGGAAGAAAGTTCGATGAGTGAGGGTATAAAAGGGGGAGGGCAGCCTACACCCTCCGCATTCTTGCCAAATACTCAGCCAAGGGAGAAGAGAAGGACAAAAGAGGAGAAAAGCTTGGTTCGGGTGGATTCGAGCGTGAAAATCGAAGTGTAGCGGGTCAAATCGAAGCTCTACTCGACAGGATTGTTTGTGTGAGGTCTAGGACCCCTCTTTTACATGTTTTCAAACGATTTTGGGGCTGGAACACATCAAAACCCGTTTTTGAAAAAGTTGGGTGTTGAACCCGTTTAAATGCGTATGTGTATGTGTTTGATGTGTGTGGGGTTCGATTTCGGGCTTGTGTGTGCTTGAATGGTGTTGTGGTAGGTGTTTCCAAGGTTTAGGATGGTTGATTTGGGCTAAAATCGAGTTTGGAAGAGCTTGGGGGCCAAAAAGGACAGTTTGCGTTCGGCTGAACTGCATTCTGCATCAGCTAGGGCTAGGCGACCGACTGGAGTGCGATTGGAGGCCATACGGCCGATTGGCGTGCGATTGAAGTCCATGCCCACGATTGCCATATGACTGAGTTCCATACGCATGATAGTCATACGACTGAAGTTCATGTGCCTGGAAGGCATGCGATTGAAGGTTATGCGACTGAGGTCCATGCGCCTGGAGGCCATGCGACTGAGGTTCATTCGCACGAAGGGTATGCGACTGAACCCCATGCGCCTGAAGTCATGTGACTGAAGGCCATACGCATGAAAGCTATGCGACTGAGAGTCCATACGCATAGATGTCCATTCGCCCATAGGTCCATTCGCATAGGGTCCATTCGCCTGATGTCCATTCGCCTAAGTGTTCATTCGCATGGAAGGTCATGCGGCTGAATGGTGTCCATACGCCTAAGTAGGGCTCATAAGCCCGAAAGAACAACGGTTCATCTTATGACTTTCGAGGGAAAGTGCGGTTGTGGGTTTTGACTAGGGAGGTTCCCGGAAGTTCGTGTAAGTTGACTTTGAGGTCATAGACGTTATGTTGGGCATGTGATGATGATGATGTGATGTATGATTGGTGTGTGTGTATGATGGTATGTATGATGTATGGTATGTATGTATGATGATGTCCTGTATGGTGATGTTGTATGTTTATGTTTATGTTTATGTTCCTTAATATGTGTGGTTATTTTCCCATGGCTTTACGTGGAATGGTAATGAATGAAATGAAAGTATTATGTAACGTAAAGTGGAAGATAACGAAAAGTGGAACATGATGAATGAATGCATGCATTAATGAACGAATGAAAATGTGAAAGGCTTGCAATGAAAGAGGCAGTTGCAGAGGAGGTTCATGATGAATGAATGCATGCATTAACGAAAAGTGGAACATGATGAATGAATGCATGAAGAACCTGAGACCCCTTATCTGGAGGCTGGTGATGAGAGTGCGAAATTGAGGGCCTCAATGAAAGAGGCAGTTGCAGAGGAGGTTCATCAGGTCATACAGACAATCTTACCGTCTGTGGTGACTAAAGTAATTAAGGCCATAAAGGAAGGAGAAAGGAAAGAGAGGAACAGGTCCTCGGGAGGACGGGAGCAACCGGAGCCTAAAACAGTTCTCTCTGATGATGAAGAAGAGGAAGAAGAAGAGCCTGCGCCGGAGGCGGCACGAGGCTGTAACTATGGGGCGTTTCAACGATGCAAGCCCCCTGCTTTCGATGGAAATGGCACCGCTACTGCTGCTCACTGGTGGGTGAGAGAAATGGAAGCTGTTTTGAACATCAGCGAATGTCGGGAGGATCAGAAGGTAAAGTTTGCTACCCACTCTTTTGTGGACTCGGCTCTGTGTTGGTGGGACAATATTGTCCAAGTTGAGGGAAGCAGGGATATCGGGAGGATGAGGTGGGCAGAGTTGAAGAGGCTGGTGATTGAGAAGTTTTGTCCTCACCATGAGATGGACGAAGTTGAAAGAGAGTTCCTGCAGCTGAAGGCGGGAACCATGACACATCAGCAATATACCACGAAGTTCAACGAAATGGCACAGCTGGTGCCGGATCAGGTGACGCCTCTGTCACATGATCGCTGCCCGACCGAGCACGTTTAGGTTGGCAGTTGATTTGGCAGGAAGGTTGTACGATGAAAGAACTGTAGTGGTGGTGGCTGAAGACAGCGAGAAAGGTGATGGAGACCAGAACTGGAGGGGGAAGAGAACTGGACGGGGTGGTGTCCCGACGAATAATAAGCACGCACGGGGGAATGACCGTCGTGTGGTCACACCCGGTGCGGAGTCGAACAGATGTGGTAAATGCGGGATGGACCATTCGGGAGAATGCAAAAGGGGACCAAACACTTGTTTCAAGTGTGGGAAGCCTGGTCATGTGGCTAGAGAATGTGGGACTGTGAGATGTTATAATTGTGGAGAAATTGGCCACAGAAGCAGGGACTGTAAGAAGCCAAGGGCGGAAGGTTCGAGAGTGAAGAGGACCGGAGGAGAAGGACAGAGGGTGAACGCAGCGCCTACACGATGATGCAGGAGGAGGCTAGGGCGGACCCCGATGTTGTGTCAGGTACGTTTCTAGTAAATCAATCCTTAGCTTTTGTGTCGTTCGATTCTGGCGCTAGTAGAAGTTTTATTTCTGCTGCTATCTGTGCTATGTTGCCTGTTAGTAATAAGAATGTAGATACACCCTTCGATTTGGTTCTTGGGATGGATTGGTTAGCGAACTTCGAGGCGAACATTGTGTGTCGCAAGAAGATGATACGGTTGACAGCGCTTGATGGGGTCACGGTGACGGTTTAACGCGATCGAGGCTACGACTGAGAAGCTCGAGAGGATCAAAGCCTTTATGAAGGCAGCCAAAGATAGACCCAAGTCGTATGCCGATAGGAGACGTAGACCGATCGAGTTCCAGGTGGGTGATAGAGTTATGTTGAAAGCCTCACCTTGGAAAAGTATCATTCGGCTCAGAAAGCGGGGCAAGTTGGGCCCGAGGTACATAGGGCCTTTTCGAGTCATGGCTCGAGTAGGAGAGGTGGCCTATAGCTTGGAGTTACCAGAGGAGCTAAGTGGGATTCACCCGACATTCCACGTATCTCATCTGATGAAATGTTTGGTGGACGAAGATATGGTTGTCCCACTGGATGATATCGAGGTAGATGAACGGCTCAATTATGTGGAGCAACCAGTGGCAATCATCGATCGAAAAGAGAAGAGGCTGAGGAATAGAGTGGTTCCAATTGTGCGCGTACAGTGGAAGCACAAAAAGGGATCTGAGCCTACGTGGGAGACTGGAGAAGAGATGAGACAGCATTGTCCACCTTTGTTCGAGGAATAACAGGTTTTGAGGACGAGACCTAAATAAGGGGGGTGGACTTGTAACACCCGGAAATTTTCGTTGAAGCCGACGAAAGAAGAAAAAGAAATAAAGTCCAAAGTCGGGGGGACCAAACTTGCCAAAACGGGAAAAACTTTGATGAGTGGGGGTATAAAAGGGGGAGGGCAGCCCACACCCTCCCCATTCTTGCCAAATACTCAGCCAAGGGAGAAGAGAAGGAGAAAAGAGGAGAAAAGCTTGGTTCGGGTGGATTCGAGCATGAAAATCGAAGTATAGCGGGTCAAATCGAAGCTCTAATCGACGGGATTGTTTGTGTGAGTTCTAGGACCCCTCTTTTATATGTTTTCAAACGATTTTGGGGCTGGAACACATCAAAACCCGTTTTTGAAAAAGTTGGGTGTTTAACCCGTTTAAATGCGTATGTGTATGTGTTTGATGTGTGTGGGGTTCGATTTCGTGCTTGTGTGTGCTTGAATGGTGTTGTGGTAGGTTTTTCTAAGGTTTAGGATGGTTAATTTGGGCTAAAATCGAGTTTGGAAGAGCTTGGGGGCCAAAAAGGGCAGTTTGCGTTCGGCTGAACTGCATTCTGCATCAGCTAGGGCTAGGCGACTAACTGGAGTGCGATTGGAGGCCATACGGCCGATTGGCGTGCGACTAAAGTCCATGCGCATGATTGCCATGCGACTGAGATCCATACGCATGGTAGTCATGCGACTGAAGTTCATGTGCCTGGAAGGCATGCGATTGAAGGTTATGCGACTGAGGTTCATTCGCACGAAGGTTATGCGACTGAGGTCCATGCGCCTGGAGGCCATGCGACTGAGGTTCATTCGCACGAAGGGTATGCGACTAAAGCCCATGCGCCTGAAGTCATGCGACTGAAAGCCATACGCATGAAAGCTATGCGACTGAGAGTCCATACGCATAGATGTCCATTCGCCCGTAGGTCCATTCGCATAGGGTCCATTCGCCTGATGTCCATTCGCCTAAGTGTTCATTCGCATGGAAGGCCATGCGGCTGAAGGGTGTCCATATGCCCAAGTAGGGCTCATACGCCCGAAAGAACAACGGTTCATCTTATGACTTTCGAGGGAAAGTGCGATTGTAGGTTTTGACTAGGGAGGTTCCCGGAAGTTCGTGTAAGTTGACTTTGACGTCATAGACGTTATGTTGGGCATGTGATGATGATGATGTGATGTATGATTGGTGTGTGTGTATGATGGTATGTATGATGTATGGTATGTATGTATGATGATGCTTTGTATGGTGATGCTGTATGTTTATGTTTATGTTCATTAATATGTGTGGTTATTTTCCTGTGGCTTTACGTGGAATGGTAATGAATAAAATGAAAGTATTATGTAACGTAAAGTGGAAGATAACGAAAAGTGGAACATGATGAATGAATGCATGCATTAATGAACGAATGAAAATATGAAAGGCTTGCAAGCAAAATGTACAGAGGTGCACGGCTCTAAAATGTCGTAAGCTCAACTGCGTATAGTTTAGCTAACCCTTAAGGGTACACGCAGGGGTTCCAGACTTTGTGACTGACCAACGTTATGGTACATGGTGTATAGTGATTACTCACCTCGGTGCTGGTGCCAGGCTATGTGCAGTGTGGAAGTCATTTATGAACTTAGGCCCAGTACTCGAGTTATGCATATCGTTGGGGGTGGAGTAGTGATTACTCACCTCGGTGCTGGTGCCAGGCTATGTGCAGTGTGGAAGTCATTTATGAACTTCGGCCCAGTACTCGAGTTATGCGTATCGTTGGGGGTGTAGTATATGGATGGGATCTTTGTTTTGGGGGTGTAGTATATGGATGGGATCTTTGTCGCTTACCCCGGTGCTGGTGTCAGGCTATGTGCAATGTGGAAGTCATCTATCAACTTCGGTCCAGTAGCCATATAGTTTGGGGCATAGCTGTTGACACTGATCCAGAACGTGATGAAATAACAGATGTAATGATCCTGAACTTTATCTTAGGTACTGTGGCCAGAGGTGCTATGCACCGTTATAGAAGGTCTATGATAGGCCTAGGTCCAGTACCATAAACAGAAGGGTAAAGTTTATGGTTTTATGGAAAGGAAAAGATGTAATGATGAAAGAATGTAAAAGTTAATGACGTACGATGAATGAACAGAAGTTAATGAATGAATGATGAAGATAATAAAGATATTATCTATGTGTACGTATGACGTGTGATCGCATGAATGTAAAGAACGGTTTTTAATGACAGCAAAGTATGTTTTATTATAAAACTAGAACTCACTCAGCAACGCTGACTTTTATGTGTTTCCAGTTGGCAGGTAAAGTTGCTGAGGATGGCATAGGGCGGCTACTCAGCTTGTTTTGGATAGCATTCTTTCGTTTAATGCTTTTGTAATGTAATGAAACAATTATTTTGTAATTGGACAACGATTTATTATGGTGCAAAAGTTTTTATGATGAAATGGAATGATGTTTAATGTTTCCGCTGCAACATTTTATGAAAGTTAAATGTAATTATATGTTTTATGTGCGATGAGGAACCAACTGTAGGAATCCCGGGAACGGGGCCTTACACACTTTGGGAGAGTTTGATACCGAGATCCATCTAGATGTCAACGAGACTACCGTGTTGCTACAAAATTTGAGGATCGAAAGTAACATCGAGACTAGTATTTTAGAGGCTCAACAAGCGGTTCAACAAGAAGGAAGAATTGGAGAGGAATTGGAGCATAACCTTCTAGCTCAATTGGAAACGAAACCAAATGGGTTGATGTATTTCGCGATACCCCATGACGACTCATAATTTCATCAATGTATATACGAGCCAACCTTGATGTTTTGTAAGTGTCACATATGGGTATAAAATGTGCCGATAAGCGACGTAAGCCATTGGAACTCCAAGTTGGGGATATGGTTCTTCTAAAGGTCTCAACGTGGAAGGGAGTTGTTCGCTTTGGGAAGAAGGGTAAACTGGCTTCAAGATTTGTAGGACCTTTCAAGATTCTGAAAAGGATCGGGAAAGCGGCTTACAAACTGGAACTACCTTCCGACCTAAGTGGAGTTCATCCTGTTTTTCATGTCTCAAAATTGAGAAAGTGTTTGGCTGATGAAAGTCTGCATGTTCCGTTGGACGACATTCAGATCGACGAGTCATTACACTTTGTTGAGAAGCCTGATGAAATCATGGATCGTATTATAAAGAAGACTAGAACCACAACTACCCCAATCGTCAAGGTTCGATGGGAGAATAAGCGTGGAGCTGAGTTTACTTAGGAGCGCGAGGAGCACATGAAGAAGAAGTACCCGTTTTTGTTCGCATAGTTTCATTTTTCTTAATTTCGGGACGAAATTCTTATAAGTTGGAGAGACTGTAACATCTTCTATTTTTCGTTAAATTAAAAGTTGATGTCGTTAAATTCTTGTAAGAACCATTGTTGTCAATTATGAAACTTATGGGTTACTTATGCTTATTTTTTAGTTTGTCATTAATTTTCAATATAAAAGTTAATAATCTAACTAATAGATTGAACAATAATAATTGTAATAATAATAACTCTAATAATATTAATATTAATAATAATAATAATAATAATAATAATAATAATAATAATAATAATAATAATAATAATAATAATAATAATAATAATAATAATAGTATAATAATAAAATAATAATAATAATAATAATAATAACAAATTATAATAACAATAATAATAATAGTAATACTAATAAAGATAATATTGTTAATAAAAATAATAATAATTTATAAGAGTTATTAAACCTACAAATGTTTAAAACTTAAGTTTAGGGGGCTTGATGTCAATTTATAAACTTTAAATGAAAGTTTAAGCATAAAATAATAACATTCAAAAGTTGAGGGACTGTTCTGTAAAATTGAAAATCAAAACCCCCATTTGGGTTCTCTCTCCCCGTATTTCCGACCGCCGGCCGGCCAAGCCCGGCGCGGCGACGGAGAGACCAAAGGCACCCATTTCAAACCCGTTTTAGAGTCCAAAAGGTACCTATCAATTCAAGAAACCGTTTCGAATCTCTACGTGCACATTAATTCGAGTTTAATTCGGGTGTGGGTGTCGATTGAGCTTGGTAACCGCTCGACATCAACTCCTAAACTGTTCGCTAATTAAACTATAATAATAATCAAATTAAATAAACTTAAACTCTCATCTAACTATCCTTAAACTATCCTCAACTCCAATTTCACCTGAAAAGCACTCAAACATCAAGATCGATCACCCACTTTCATCGCGACCTGCAACCAAGGGCTTATCACCATCCAAACGTTCTACACGTCAATTAGCAGAGGGCTTTCAGTCTTCAAGACCACTAGAAGCTCCCTGTGCAAGGTATTTGTCTATCATCATCGTTTGAACACCAATCAAGTCTATACATGACCGCGACCTGTTCATCACCTGTTCTTGTGTTTAACACTTTGATATCGGGTAATTGATTTCATCTACACACTCGTCTTTACATGGGGAACAAAAGCCCCATGATTATAATCACTTACAAAATCGAATTGAACTTCAATTTGGATCAAAGTGTTCTAGGGTTTAATCGAATTTGGGGGATTTTCTTTCTATTATGTTTTAAGCATTTGAAACCAGGTGATACCAAGGACACGGCCCTGGTTCACTGGTTAAGACACATGTACCCTTACCATGAGGTCCCGGGTTCGAACCCGGGCACCCTCGTGTATTTTCTTTAAAGCCTTTTCAGCCTTAATTTAATTATGAAAAATTTCTAATAAATATAAAAATGATTTTTATAAACTTCAAATATTTTTAAAGTCACCTAAATATTTCTTATAAATTTATTCTTGTAAAACATTTTAACATTTTATTTTAAAAATTATTTACAAATGTTATAACTAAATTTTTATAAAAATAGATTTTATATAATAATTTAAATTATTAAATTATTATTGGACCTTATGTTATCTTTGATTAGGGATTAATCATAATAATTGTAGAATTTAAATATATTTTATAAATAAATTCACAAGTTAATTACAAAGGACTTAGTTTCTTTAAAATAAATTTCATAAATGATACTTTTCATTAAGAGTTCACTAACTTTATTTATAAAAATCCCCAATTTTAATATCCTAGTTCACGTTAAATTGTTAACCTTATTATTAACCTAAATCTTGTATATATATATATATATATATATATATATTATATATATATATATATATATATATATATATATATATATATATTTAGGTACCTTGTGAAGGTTTATGTTGGAACGACATTTATTATTCTTATTAATCTCCATTATATACTTATTGATCATGTGAGTTTTCTTACCCCTTTTTACTTTATTTCACACCTTTTGGGGTAAAACATGTTAACCTTATAAACTTACATTTGTAAACATCTTGATACTTGTAAATGCACATGCAATTCATCTTTACTTTTTGTCATGGTTATTTGTATTATTGTGAGTGTTATATGAGATATATTATATGTTGACAGTCATTAACTATTGCTAGCCTGGCGACGTCATAGATTTATGGGCCTGACAAGCCTATTTGGTGCTAAAGCCGATGTATTGCCGGCTTATGATGACGTATGACTTGTTCATCATGGGAACCAAGTACACTTAGCCAATCGTTATAAACTTGTAATCTTAATCTTGGTCTTGGTTTGATTGTAGCTATATGTGTTCTATAAACTTGCATAACTCATAACCCTTGACATGAATTGCTACTTGTAACCTTTTGATATATTTATGTATATTAAACCCTTGGAAACTCACCAACTTTCATAGTTGACCTTTATTTTTAACATGTTTCAAGAAATGCTCAAGCTTGAAGTTATCTTTTGAAGTTGCTCAAATCTAGGATTTGGACCTAGAATAATAAATAAATTGTCTTGGATTATTTTAACTTATGTTTGGTTTATTTCATGTTGAGACTTATGATTGTAGTTGGCACTTTTAAAACTTATGATAATAATATTTTCATTAAAAGATAGTGTTATGTGACTATGAACAATCTTAACCCTCACATCTCGACGATTCCGCCGTCAAGGTTGGGGTGTGACATCCAACACTTAGAAGAATTCAAGACAAGAACTTCCGCAGGATGATGTCCTAAAGATCAAGTCAAGCCTCGGAAGAAGTAGCCTCTTCCGAAGTATAAGTGGCTTCAGAAGAACTTGTTCTTCCGAAGCCAGTTAACCTTCGGAAGAACCTACTATGAACCAGTGGACATAAGTATGGTTCCTGTGACACTCCGTTGCAACCTCTGAGATACTGCATGGTGCTTTTCCATGCCCATGTAGTTGACCATATTTTATTCCATTGTTCATTCCTTATCAGTTAATACAGTTACCAACTTTAGTTGGTGACAAAAGTTAAGTCATGAACATGTCATGACTACCAAATCTTAGATAGTAGTTTATCTAAGATACCTTACTTCTAGCAATATAGTATTTGTCTAGTTGTAAGTTCCAGCTGGTATCAAAGTATATTTTGCTGTAGATAGTAGTATATATAGTTTCTCATTGTAACTCATTTAACATGCTTGTAAGAGTCTTGTAAAACTTTGAGTTGAGAAGTAATATATACAAGTATCTTGAAAACCATTCTCTTGTGTTTTGTTTACTTTACTTAGTATATTATTATCAACTCTTAGAGGATTCTGCATCATCAATTCAAGTGAGACTTAGTGAGTTTGAGAGACTATAATCGTGTTAAGTGAACAAACTTGATCCTACCCTAAAAATCTTGATTACATTAATGCAACTTATCATTTTCTCAAAACAAAAATCAAATCTGGTAGTCATTAAGTTGTTGAGTAGGCTCGGTGTGTCCACAGATTGATACTCAGTTATGATTTTGATTATGGTTGTAACTAGTTAAGGGTCAAGACTTATAGTTATCTTCAAGTTTTGGTAGGATAAGCCTAGGGGGAGTTTGTAAAAGTTTATCTTAAAGGCTGATGCTAACCAAAGATTTCTCAACATGCACTGAAGTACAAGGAAGTTACTTAGGTAGATTTGTCCATACACAAAGAAAAATAACTAAGTGTCAAATCTTCTGAAACCAAGTACAAAAATCTTACGATGCCAAAAGTGAAGTCTTTCGAATGTTGGAGACAAAGTCTTCTGAAGCCTGAAGACTGAACACTTCCAAAGACAGAGAAGACATGCTTCTCTAACATACTTTTGACAAAAGCTGACCACAATTCCACTGCCAGCTCTTGTTAGGACCGTGTACGGGACGGAGTACTAACTGATTTACGCGTATACCAACTCAAATAGTGCGGAATCCTATTTTATTGGCGATCCAATCAGTGAGAACGCACGTAGAATCGATCTTAGAGTGAATCTAAACGTTAAGAACGATAGCAATACGATTTAGTGCGATCTATGAACTTGGATCAGGTTCTCTGAGGTCTCTGGACGGCTAGGGTACGATTTAGTACGTAGGGATTCGAATTGTTGTGTTTTTCCACGAATTAAGTGGTATTTATAGGTTAGGGTTTCTCATTCGTGCGACTGAACTATTAGTATGGTTCAGTCGTGCGACTGAGTCATACGATTGTTCCATTCGCACGACTGAGTCTTCAGTCGTGCGACTGAGTCAATCTCATGTCACAATCGTGCGACTGATCCAGTCTCCTGGTTCAGTCATGCGACTGGTTCATTAGCATGAAGTTGTTCATGCGTATGGTCCATTAGCATGGGCTATTCGCATGAGAACTTCACATGACTAAGTTTAAACATATTTCTCAACCATTCTTGACTAAGATCTATGTAAACAACCATTAACCTATATAGTTAGTTCAACCATGCGTTATTACATAATAAACAATGAAATATTCAATATTATAAGCACAATCACACATTGTATTTCATTCAGTACCCATGCTATTACATATATGTAAGAACTGAAAGACATTTTACATTTGAGCTCCTAAACTAGGTACACATGTATCTACAAACTCCCCCTTGGACCTAGTTTACTCTATTGTCTAACATTCTTCATCATCTGGCATCCTTCATTAGCTCAACAAACTTCTTATGCCTCTCCTCGACTGTGACTCCAGCATGTATCTCGAATGCAAAACAGAGTCTTATCACGTTCTGAAATTGGAGGGCCTGTACAATATCCTGAGGATCATAGAATAATGGGCACCTATATAAAGTATACACATCACTAGCTGAAAGGTTGGTTAACCACATTGGGTCAAATACCCGGATGGTCTCCATTTGGCGCTTTTTCTGTAGTACTATGACCGCTTCTCCTGTTCTCCAGTCATAATACCACCACTTGAAGTGGGGAGTGAAGTCCTAAGGCATTTCCCTCATGGGAATCTTTGACATAGTGCGCGGAGGACTCCACTTCAGCACCACTTTGGGTTTCCCAGTCCTTGGGTCCACCTCCGACCTTCGAATATACTTCATAGGTTGTTAAGGCTTGAAGTTAACCCATCTAGTGTGGTATTCTTTCTTCAACACAGCTTCAAACCAGCCTGACATCTTCCGGGGGTCAGCATACAGCAGGTTCATGCGTGCCAGCTGGTTGAGCTCAAAACCAGGGAGAGTCTTCAGATCATGTGGGAATCTGAAGTACTCGATTCCCTTCTCCCTCTTCACGGCATATACATTAAGATCCTCAATATAAGCCCACGCTATAATCTTGCCAGACACCTTTAGATGCTTCTTTACTTTGTAGAGCTTGGCGTAGGCACTCGGCTTTGGCACTGTGCGTTGGGCACAGATCTCTGCAAAACAAGCCGCCCATTCAGCCTTTTTGATCTCAACATCAACGTCCGAGGCTTGGGCTTGGCTTTCTGATTTCTCGGCCTCCCTCTCCATCATATCAAGTTTAGCATACATATCATTGTCGAGAGTATTTCCAAAATCAGGAACCACATTTCCCTCTCGATCAGTATATTCTGGATAATGCTATGCAGTGACGTCTTCAATCTCTATCTCATCCACATCGTTGAGCTCGTCATCACTAGCAACATCGAAGGTAGTTGCATCTTTAACCAGTTCATCCAGATTTAACCGAACATCTCTGCGAGTTGCTCATCAGTGAGATCAAGTATCATAGTGAATTGAGACTTGATCTGCTGCAGGGGAGCAACATCATATTTATCTCGCTGATATTGTAGATCTGCTTGATTTAAAACATGTAACATCAGTCATTAGTAGAAAATCAAGACAGTTAAATAATCAATTATATAAATAAACATTCATTTCATAAGTTTTAATACATGATTCAATTACACAAAAGTTCAAAATACAGAAACATCTAATCATTACTTTTGTCCTGAATCATATGCTCTTCTGCAGTCAAGGCTGATGTTGAGGCACCCTGATCTTCATTTTTCTTGGTCTGCCTCTCTCTTGCTTCTGTGGCACCCGATGCAGGTGCATCTCCTCCTTCTTCATCATCTCCTCCATCTTCTGCACTCTCATCCTCTCCTCCCTCTGTCTCATCCTCTACATCATCATCTTCATCCTCACCATCATCATCATCATCATCATCACCATCTCCCTCTCATATCTTCAGAGGCTCATCCTTTGTGCCTTTAAGTTTGAGCAGGATGGTCCTCTTGGCATCCTCCAACTCCTCAATCTTCTTAGTAGATAACACATTCTGCTCCTTGAGTTGGGTAATCTCTAGACTCTGAGCAGCCATTTGCTGAGCCTGCTCCTCAATCTGTTGTGCCTGCTGAGAGATCTGTAGTGATTGTGCAGCAGTAAGCTCCACTAACTGTCTGAGTTGTGTAGTCTTCTCGTCATCGGCGGCTAACAACTTCAGCACCATACGGTTTAGTGTTGAAAGCTGTTCCTCTACCCCACTGGGAGGTAGAGATGATCCGAAAGGGAAAGATGGGTGAGATGATGGTCCTACCTGGTGGCTAGTGGTGGTGGTGGTGGTGGTGGTGAATATGGGAGGTGGTATATGTGTGGGTGGTGATGGGTGAGCTGTAGTGGTGGTGGATGGGATGTGGGTAAGTGGTGGAGTGGCTGAGGTAGTGGTGTGTGAGGTGGTAGTAGTGGTGGAAGTAGTGGCTGAGGTAGTGGCGGTGGTGGTGGCTGAGGTCAAGGTGAACTTCAGTCTCTTCCCCTTCTTGCCATAGGGGTGAGCCATTCTCTTCTTCCGTGTGCCTTTAGACATTGTGGCTCCCCCTTGGCTGCAAGGCGGGTCCGGGGTATATGAGGGATCTGAATAGCAGCAGCAGTGTCCCCGGACTCCCCTTGTCGTCCACCAACCGCCCTTATACCTCTTTCTGTGGAAACCACCCTGCTGCCCACAGTCCTAGTCAGAGGCTCCTCATCACTCTCCTCCTCCTCATCGGGAGGGCAAAAATCCTAATGAAAACTGGCGGTGGTGGCTTCTCCATGAGTGGGTGGTGGAGATGTAACATGTGCAGTGCTGGCCCTAGAAGCAGCGGGGCCAGAATCTCCACCAGCGTCACCGTCATCGTCATCGGAGTCATCAGATGGGAGAGCAATCTGCTCTACATCTGAGTCACTCTCCTCATGGCGCCACTTACGCCTTGCCGGCGCCACGTACTCCTCCCAGGCCAGGTACCCGAATAGTCTCCTCACAGGGGGCTTGACTTGCTTTCCCCTGTAGACCTTCACGCGGCCCAAAGTTGTGTCATCCATCACCTCAAGTGATACCACATCATGGCTCTCCTTAGGCAAGGCAGCTTCTCATCGATAATCATCTGTAAGAATCTTGGGTACATACAGAAGCCCTCCTTGCCTTTGGCCTCAAGATTCTCTATCAGGTAGGCAAATATCATGCTAGAGAAGCTGAAGGGGTGGTTAAGCACCAGTGCCACATAGGCATTCTAGATATGGTCTAATAGGTCGTCAAATCCACCCCTCCTCGATGCTATGCACTTCAGTATCACGTGTGCCAAGTACTTAAACTGGGGACACAGTTGCTTTTGTTTAGCACACCTGCATTGATGTCCCCAGAGTACTTCATCCTGAGGAAGCATCCCCTCACAGTCAGAGGGTGTAGCCTGGTTGGGTGATCAGCATCATCACCCAGATCCAGTACTCGTCGAAGATCTGCAGCTGACACCTCTATATCCTGCCCAAATATAGTACTCTTGATGTTGTAGGGCTCACGAGATCGATCAACTGATGCACCCTCCCAGAAGGCCTGCTGTATACACCTGTAGGGAGTGCATGGTGTAGATATGGCTTTGTGGATCTCTTCAGGAAAGCTATGATGCCAGCAAACTCGGCCGCGTTCCGAGTTGTGGCGTCCAGATGAGCACAAATATTGTGCTTGGTGTTTATGGTCCACCGATCAGCCATCAATCTGTAACACAAGAAGCATACAAGTGAGATCATCACACAACAGAAACCATTTCTAATTAGCCTGTTTGAGATCAGTCTGGTTCATCCGTGCGATTGAACCATACGACTGGGTTCAGTCGTTTGACCTAACATGCGACTGAATACAGTCGGATGACCTATCATGCGACTGAGTTCAATCGGGTGATTGAGCCTGCGATTGGTTCAGTCGGCCGACTGAGTTCATTCGCATTGTTCATTCGGCCGATTGAGTCATTCGTCCAGCTCAGTCGTGCGATTGTAGTTCAACCGGGTGTCCAGTCGCATGACCTACTGTCTGTTCGATGACGATTACTGTCTGTTCGATTGAGATTCAAATTTTGAGCTAATCTTAATATTAGACATCGTGGTTTGGCTCATTAGACTCGCAATAACCCTACTTAGCACCTAATAACTTTGATTTCAACATTTTACTTAGTTTTATTAGCTTATTTTTCCAACTTAAGTCTCGGTTCTTGTTAGGGCCGAATTCATTGATTTAGGGCAACAAATCGACTGAGATTTGAGTAGATTGCACCGCATTGTACCTGTATAACAACCAGCAATCGTCAGAATATCGAAATATGAAGTCAAATTAGGTCAGAGGAAAATTTGGCAGAGTAACGGTATGTTGTGCGATTTTAGGGCGAATGAGGGGTGATGAGTGTATGCGATCGACTATGGCCCTATTTATACTAAATCTGGTTTCAATCGGGCGACTGGATCCATTCGCTCTTTTCATTTGTGCGATTGGATCTCAATCGTGCGATTGGTTCAGTCGGTCACATTCAGTCGGTCGACTGGGTTTTAGTCGGGTGACTAACTCATTCGGTCAACCCCATTCAGGCAACTGGCTCATTCTTGGACTCCAATCGGGTGAATGGTTCATACTCATGCTCCATTCGGCTGACTGGTTCATAAGTATGATTCAATCGTACGACTGGTCCATACTTATGGTCCAGTCGTGCGAATGGTTCATACTTATGAGTTTGACCTTATGACATTTCAACACTTAGCCCTTGTTAACTTTTGAATAAACATTTTGAGCATTCGATCATCTCAGACATGATCGTTTTTAACTTTTGAAACATTTGATCACCTCAGACGTGATCCTTTTAACAGTAGAACATTTTGTCACCTCAGACGTGACCCATTTGACATTTGAAACATGTGTGGTGGTCACCTCAGACGTGACCTTTTAAGTGATTAAATCCCAGATTGAATTCCACGGCATAGTCCGACGTATACAACTGAATTTACTAAAAAGTTAGACAAAATATAACAACTATAACTAAGAAATAAAACTGAACATATTTTTGTGATTTTGTGTGAGGTTAAAATTTTAAGATAGATATCTAGCAGATTTCTTTCTAGAACAGTACAACTTCAAGTTATTGTGACCATAGCTGGAACGATTCATTATGGAATCATACAGGTAATCAAATCATTAGGGACATTTTACCAAAGCCTTTTGATGCTAGATTCTTGTTTTCATCGAGAGTCATTAGCAAGTTTAGGAAATCATACTGGTACTATAAGATGCACACATTGATTTGGACTTTCAAGAGTTGCTGCTCACGATGATTGTCAGTATACTTGTCCTCTTAAATCCATACACAGATTTTTGACACTCATTGGTGATGAATTAAGGTTTAATTATTTCAACAAACATTTGTGAATCCCACACTTATATGGTAATCAACATTCCTCAGGAGATTTTTGAGCGGTCTACGAGTATTTTGACAAGAAGAAACTATTCTCAGAGCTTTCAAAGAGAAGCCAAGCCTCAGGTCAGTGCCACCGCACATCAGAGAGGCGGCAAACAATAATGAATTCTAGAATGTAGGTTATGCTTATCCTCAGGTCAGTGCCACCGCACAACAAAGAGGCACACAACCTATCTTCTTGTTAGAGCATATATTTTTTTTTCTTTTTGCACATAACGCACCAACAACATTTGTTATTAGCTTGATTGCGTTTATTTTTCATTTTTTCGTGCTTTGCTCTTTTTGTGGTCATCCGCACACATTTGTGGCGTTTATTTGCTCGTCACCCCTTATAGGAAATAACTGATTGTGTTAACCAGTGATAAGATGGGAACCCACCGTCAGTTGAACAGCTTAGTTTAAATTGAAGTCACCAATGACGTCTAATCATCTATTGTATTGAATCTACCGACACATCATGTGGTGTCTAACAACCTCTAGATCTACTTCTTTGGTGTTACCTTAGTAGTAGCCAGTTTTACTATCATTTTTCCTTTTATATTGCTCAGACTTCTCAGATTATACTTTAAATTTCGCATCTAATTCAATTTAAATCTTTTAAGGTCCCAAATGGTTTGTTCCTGTGTACTACATTTTCCATAGTCATTAATCGTTTCACAGATCCGATCTCATTTCTATCAGCTAGCATGTCCTTCTCCCTCTTTTTGTGTTTATACTAAGTACTGAAATTAAAACAAAACAACTAATTAATACTATTTAACCATTCTCCCCCTAAAATTCTAAAACCGAAAATATTTTTTGTGTTTTTGGATTATAACGAGACAAGAAATTAAAATAAGAAAAAATAAAAGAAAATAAAAAGAAATGTTTTCGGACTAAGCAATTTTCATTCTCTCTGGATACATCACTTTTCTTTTTAACGCCGTTGACCTCTAACACATATAGAAAACGTGGTTTATCAAAGGCTTTTGTCTAGAGGTCCAGCGCGTTGAAAAATCCGTATTTATTTTAACAACATCGATAAGTTCTTTTGAAAGCAATCACGTATAAAGTGATATTTAATATCGATGTGTTTGGTCTTAGGATGTTGGACCGGATTTTTTGTAACGGCTATTGCAGCAGAATTATCAACAAATATAGGAGTGTTAGAAAATTGCAAACCGTAGTCCCGCATCTGTTGTTGAATCTAAATGATTTGAGAACAGCAGCTTGCTGCAGCAACATATTCTGCTTCTTATACTGCCACGTGACTAATCTTTGCCCAAAGAATTGACAACCTGCTGAGGTGGATTTGTAGTTCATTTTACAGCCTCCATAATCCGAGTCACTGTACGCGGTAAGCTCAAAATCATCGTCATGAGGATACCACAACCCAAGTGTTGGTGTACCCTTCAGATAATGAAATATTCTCTTGACCCCTATAAGATGGTTAACTTTTGGTTTCGCCTGATATCTTGAACATAGACACGTCGCGTACATGATATCAAGTCTTGAGGCAGTGAGGTACATGAGGGATCCAATCATTCCTCGGTACATGGTGCATCAACCAGATCACCATTCTCGTCGGGTGCTACATCATGGTTTGTAGCAAGTGGAGTCCCAGCTGCGGAAGCATTCTCCATGTCAAACCGACTGAGAACATCCCCTACATACTTGGTCTGATGTAGAAATATCCCCTTTGGTGTTTGATCCACATGTAACCCGAGAAAGAACTTCATCTCTCCCATGGCACTCATTTCAAATTCTGCCTTCATTACTACTTCAAATTCTTTACATAAGTCTTCGTTCTTGGAGCCGAAGATTCTGTCATCAACATAAATCTGAACAAGCAGTAGATCACCATCCTTTTCTTTGATGAACAGTGTACAGTCAATTACACCTCTGCGAAATCGGTGTTTCACAAGGTGAGTTGAGAGTTTTTCATACCATGCTCTCGGGGCTTGGTGAAGCCCGTAGAGAGCCTTATCTAGTTTGTAAACTCTGTCCTGATGATATGGATCCTCAAATCCTTCGGGTTGACTGACATATACTGTTTCCCGGATTTCACCATGAAGAAATACACTCTTTACATCCAGTTGATAGACTTTAATCTTCATGTAAGAGGCATAGGCTAGGAAGATACGGACGGCTTCCATTCTCGCCACAGGTGCAAATACTTCATTGTAATCAATTCCCTTGACTTGTCGAAATCCTTGAACTACAAGTCGAGCCTTGTTCCTGATGATGACACCTTGGTCAGCTTTCTTACATTTCAAGACCATTTGGTGCCAATGACCTTAGCACCTTTAGGTCTATCCACCAGTGTCCATACACTTTCTTGAACTGAAGAAGTTCTTCTTGCATGGCACTTACCCATGCCTCATCATTTAGGGCTTCACTGACGTATTTTAGCTCAAACTGTGACACAAAACAACGATATGCACCATCGTGAAGATATCCCTTTTCCATTACCGAGGCATAATCAACTAATATAACTGATTTCTTATCTGAACTCCTGATCTGACATCCCCAATGACATTGTCCAAAGGATGATAGACATTAAGGCGTGATCTAGGAGTGGTGGGAACAACTACCTCAGAATCAAGATTATGAACATTTGGTTCCGAATCTGAGGAAGTAGGAGTGTGAGGTTCCGAAGACTCAAAGGCAGCAACGTCAGATGCTTGTGGACTTGCAGTAGTAGGAACCTGTTCCTCCTGATTGTCTTGGTCATTCTCCACGGCTTCATCGTCAGAAGAGGAGTCACTTACCTTGAGTGCTCCCCGTGAATGGTTATACGCCTCACCTTGTGAACCAGATGATGTGGAGTCTTGTGATGGTGTGTTTAAGACATCATACATCATTTTGGTTGCTAACCCATCGTCAGAAGTGGGAGAGGGGGATGTTGAAGGACTTGAAGAATCTATCATAATCGAAAAAGAATGCGGGTCCTTTTCCAGCTGGAGGGTGGTGTATCTCTGAACGTCCACGTTACACCACACTTCTACTTGACCCGTTGAGTTGTTGTAAACTCTCTTATTCGGTATGTTGTATCCTAGAAAGATTCCCTCTTCAGCCTTCTCGCTGAACTTTCCTTCCAGAGTTTTCTTCAATAGGGTGCAAGGTGCGCCAAACGGTTCGAGATACTCTAGATTTGGTTTACGTCGTTGAAGTAACTCATAACACGTCTTGCCATGAAGTTTTACCACCCGAACTCGATTTAACGTGTAACACGCATTGGCAACTGCCTCATTCCAGAATTGGATGGGCAGTTTCGAGTCTGCTAGCATCATCCATGCTGTCTCTATCAAGCTGTGATTCTTTCTCTCAGCAACACCATTCATCTGAGGAGTGTAGGCGGAAGTGAACTGGTGCACAATCCCTTTTCTTTGCAGAAAGCCTCCATCCATTAGTTCTTGAACTCGGTTCCATTGTCTGAGCGTACTTGTCTGACCTTTAGCTTGTAGAGTGACTCCAGTGTAGTTACTAACTCTTTGAGTGACTCAAGTGTTTCTGATTTTGATTTCAGAAACATCACCCAAGAGAATCTTGAGTAGTCATCTATAACTACATAGCAGTACAAGTCGCCTGTGATGCTTCTTGTACTGACTGGACCAAACAGATCCATGTGAAGAAGCTCAAGAGGCAGTTCAATGGAATAAACTTTCTTTTCTTTATGAGACTTTTTCGTCTGTTTGCCTTTCTTGCAGGCGACACAAAAATCCAGTAGTTGGAAGTTTTTGACGTTTACTCCTCGCACTAGGTCATTCTGGATCAAATGATTCATCTTCCGTGGATTGATGTGTCCCATTCTCCTATGCCAGGAGATAGAATCCTTCTCAGTAGCCTTTGACAAGAAGCACTGAACTTGATAATCCGTTGTAGAGGCCTTTGATAGATCCAAGACATAAAGGTCATTATATCTTGAGGCAGACATTAAGACTTGGTCCTCTGGGATCGCATAGTCCTTTTTCAGGACATAGCACTTCTTGTTGTCGAATACTACCTTAAATCCTTTGTCACATATTTGGGATACAGAAAGTAAGTTGTTTTGAAGTTATTGAACGTAGTTTACTTTATCAAACTTCACTTTCTGATTCCCCACTTCCCTTTGAGCTGTGATGTAACCTCTTTTATTTCCCGCAAAAGAAACATGACCTCCTTTAATTTGTTTGACGTTTGACAGGAGTGCCCGGTTTCCAGTCATGTGCCTTGATGCTCCGCTATCTACGATCCAAGTGTTAGTTTCACCACTATAGCGAACACCCTGCACATATAAAGAAATGATTAGTTTAGGTTAGGTACCCAAGCCTTAACTGGCTTGGGTGACCCAGAGGCATCACACATCATAAATTCAACCCACTGTCCATTTGAAGGCGAGGGCATATTATGCTTCTTACTGCTCTCAGTATCAGACACTTGATTAGATTTTTCTTTCCACATGTCAGTTTTGTGCAAGGCCTGTTTGTGATAAACAGACGACTGGTTTATGGTTTGAACTTTAGTTTCATTATTTCTTTTAGGTGGAGTAATAGAACTCCTTTTAGAAGAAATCTGTTTTGTATCATAAAGTTCAACTTTCTTTCTTGATGTCTGATACTTAGGACAGTTAGAAGCGGTGTGTCCTCTCTTTCCACAATTGTAGCACGATCGACCTTCAACATGTTGGGAAAGACGTCTCTGTGGGGAAGTGTGTGAGACTAGGGTGACTTTGGGCTTGTTGGGTTTTGTCACTTCTTGTTTAGATGTTTTATCTTCTTTAACAAAATTAATTGTTTGAACCTTTTTCACATCTTTACCCTTTTGTTTATTTGGACTTAGACATGAAGCACGTGATTGGTTAAATTGTTTGGTCTTTTTGTGTTCATTATTAGACGTTGTTGAGCCTGACTTAACCTCAACCTTCTCAAATTGCTCATCCAAATTAACGATAGGCATTTTATCCTTAGATTTCAAAGTGTCCTCCTTCAGTTTAGTGACAGATTCCACCGTTTGACAAGTGGAATCTGGATCACTAACTAGAGGAGTGGTCACCACATGATCCTTAATAGGATTGTTATTTATTGGCCGACATTTAGTATTTAACAAGATCTCATGTGGTGGTGGAACCACTTTGTAACCTAATCCCTCCCCGTTATTTCGTTCTTTCACTAAGTTTTTAACTATGTGAGAAGAACTAGTCCAACTGTGCAGTTTTTGTTTTAATGAATTTACTTCGACTTCCAAAACTGCTTTTTCCTTTTTAGTTTCTTCAAGGGAATTTACATAGAACTTAATGTCATTTGCTTGGTTAAAAGCCATAACTTCGGTTTCCCTAAGTTGTTTATTTAACAGTTCTATTTTCTCTTTGTAACTATGCTCATTTTGTTTTAAAACGCGATTTGCTTCTGTGCACAGTTGCAAGTCCTTTACTAAGCTATCATTATGATCTAATAACCTAGAAAATTTCAAATCAATGCTTTCCCTAAATTTACTACATTCAACACAAGCATGATTATCAAACAATTGGTCTTTAGAACTTACCTGAGAAGATTCAGTTGAATCCGCCATCAGTGCAGAGATTGTCTCTTCAGCTTCTGGAGATTCTGAACATGTAGTTTTGTCATCTTCTTTAATCACAGGCTTGACCACTTTCGCAGCTTCTTCAGTTTCTGACATGACTATTTCGACTGCGATATCGTCTTCACTTTCAGTATCGTCATCCAACACCTCGACATTTGCAATGTTGGATTCTCCCGGAGACACAAACCGAAAGCTCCAGTCTTGTCCTTCGTCATCCTGAGCGGTCAAGGCCTTAGGATCTTTGCTTGATGAAGTAGGACTACTTGTGGGTTTATCCTGTCGATTGAAAGATGAGAATGGATTCCCATTTCCTGCCTTCTTGGGCTTCACACATTCACGCTTGAAGTGCCCCTTTTCCCCACAGTTGAAGCAGGTAACTTTGGTCTTGTCAAAACCAAAAGTTGTGTCCTTAGTGGCAATCAAGTTCTGTCCGGTCTTCTTGACAAACTTCTTCGCTCTCCGGACAGCACTTGCTAAGGCCCACATGATGTCCATTCTCTCCAACTCTGTCTCGTCTACCTGCTCGTAGTCCTCATCTGCCAGATGGCAGTTCTCAATTTTCCTAGCAACTAGTCCATCATAGGAATGAACGACAGCTGCTAAGAGATCCATATGCTCCTTTGCTACCTCTACTGTCACATTCCCGAGATTCTCAGTTTTCAGTTTTGTAGCATTGGCTTCAGGTGCTATGTATTGGGTACAAGACGACCCTGACGTGTCAGATCCTGAAGTAGTAGCTTGAGATGTAGTAGCTGAATTCGACACAAATGCCATTTGAAGTGGTGCTCCAGACGTTTTAGCTTGTGGAGTTGAGTTGTACAGTGACGGATTCTGATCATATGAAGACTTTTGGGCCCTGTACTTCATCCTCAACTCTTCCTCTCTCAGCTTCATAATGAAATCATTGATATCTAACTTCGCCAGCATCTCATTCTGTCTAAGGTTGGATACAAAGGAAACCCACTTCTCTGGCAACCCATCTGCAAAGTTTGACACCTTGTCCTCCATAGTCGTTGTAACTCCATGAGTGTGTAGCTCACTCATCAAGTGGTAGAACCGATCGATGACGTCATCCAAGCTCTCCTTACCCATTGACGAGAAGTTGTCAAACTCCTTCTTCAACGCTTTAGCCTTTAGAGCTTTCAATGACGCATTCCCGTCATACCGTTTTTCCAATTCATCCCACAGCTTCTTTGCTTGCTTGTTCTCAGAAAATTGATGGAAGATGTCCTTAGGAATTGACTGAATTAGCATTGCATATACTTTCTTCTCAGTATTGTATTTTACCTTTTGGCCATCAGTCATGCCGCCTAAGGTAAGTTTGACTCCATCTGCACCTACAGGCATGCTATATCCTGTCTCTATCGACTCCCACAGATTGGGATCTACTCCATTTAAGTAGATCTCGAATCTTTGCTTCCATTGTGGGTATCATCTAACGTTATGAGCTTAGGGGGTTTATTGTGATTCCCCACTTCATTTTCCAGAAGCAATAGATTCTGAATCCTTGAATCCCTCCCTGCGGTGAAAGCTGAATATTGGTCTTCCATTACTATCGACTTTGAACTTTAGAACAAACTGTTTTACTTGTGCGACTGAAGGAATGCGATTGAACACTTCGTGCGATTGAACAATGCGGATGGATCAGACGTGAGAATGAACTAATGTGGATGTCTCAATCATGCGAATGGACAGGTGTGAATGAACAATGCGAATAGGCGGTTCAGTCGTACGAATGGATGAACGTGTCACACCCCGAAAATCGCAGCGGAAAGTCGCGTGACGTGGTGGTAACGGAAGTTGGGCTTGACCCAACTTTCATGGTCAAACGTATACTAAAATATCATTAGTTATTAAAAACCATTAGTCATCATCATACGAGTATTTTGTTGTTCTACATCGAAACATTTTTAGTAGTAGTGAATACTACTTTTATTACACACACATGGTTTTATTCAAAACATTTATAGTCTTAACGTTTGACCCTTCCAAAGACAAAATTCCGAATTCCATGTTGAGCTCACCTATAACCCTGAAAAGCACGAAGGGTAATAAAGTCAACATAAAGTTGGTGAGCTTTCGGGGTTTTGAAATCTTGCAACCATACATCTCATTTAAAAATCATATGATGAAACAAGGCATAATATATTCCACATAGACTAGCTAGGTACTATGTTATTTAGGTCATAAGCCCATAATCAAACCAAGAAACACGTCGTTGCCCCACAACTATCCAGACATATAAACTCCCTCGCCACAACCTGACCAGTGCGACTGGTCGCGAGAGCGGGCCATTCTAACCCGATAGATCTACCAATATATTCTGTGGCCTCATCCCCGAGGTTAATGATTATAGAGGGATTTAGATTTCAGTAGTATATATTCCATACTACTGATTCAAACTTCCCTCATATTATATATCCCGTTTAACTCATCATATACTTTAATAAATAATTTCTGCTTTTCCCCCAAACAATTTAAAACCATTTAAAATGGGGCCGAAGGACTCACCTTGAGCGTAATCCTTGAGGTTAACCATGTGAAATGCTTTTCGAATTGTAACCCTAATCATAACATTATGGTTATTACGCGATAATTCATGCTTAAGAATGCACTTCACCATCTATATATGATTGTTTGAAATGGTACTTTTTGCTTTAGTCAAACGTATATTTTGTAATGTAATATTTCTTTTAAAATCACATGTTTTGTGTCCTATAAACCACCAATTTCCTTAATTCTTACTAACTTGTCACTAATAAACTTGAGTCGAAAAGTCTTATTATACCATCATCTTGGGTGTCTAAAACCTTCTTAAACAGAGAGTCAATCATCTCTACTTTAGGTCTTTATTCCTAAAAATGATTATCTGATCGGGCTTCTTTTACCTGAGTTCATGTAGAATTCAAGAAGGTAGTTTCCTTCCTTCGTTTATCTTTTATAAATACTCTTTTTAATATTACTTGATTATTAATACATCTATTATCCTCTTCTTACATATCTTTACTAATTAGTCGTTTAAAGTGTATACTTATATTTTCTTTTATTTGTCGTAGTTTGTCCGAGGCACGTCCATTCTTAATCTAGTTATAATTTTCGATATTTCAATCAACGTCGTCTTAATTGGGTTTGTTGGTCGGGTGTCTCCTTGGTCATTTGTTTGATCTTAACCATAAATCTTAGTCTCAAGGTCCTTTTGTCGATTTTTACCTAAGAGAGTCCTTAATTGTGTCTAAAATTCCATTTATTTTAAGCTAGTCATCTTCCTAATATTATTATCAAAGTCACCTAAAATCCTTGATCTATCTATTATTCTAAGTTATCATGTTAATAATAATCCTTCATCCAATAAATCTCCTAATGTTCTTATCAAGACCATTCTTCATCATTTTTTTTTCCATCTACATGTTTATGCCTTCATACATACATGACATACCCATACATACATACATTTTACCACCTAACCTTAACATAACATGTTTTCATCCACATAACCATCCATTTTCAGATTCATCAACCATCATAATAGCCATTTTACATACAAGATCATCAAATAACCATTTCATACAATACCTAAATGGGTGAACTAGGGTTCATCAAGATTCCTTATCTTGATCATCCATGCATGAACATATATATACATTGTCTATCTATTATACCTTACTAGATGAAATCCTTAACGGAATGCAAGCTCGATCTTTGATTTCCCGATGAAACTTCGGGTCCTAACTAAGTTCCAACTAGAGTGTAAATGCAAATGAGAGTGGTGATTGTTGGTGTTAGCCGAAGGTAAAGGGAGGGGGGTTCACGGCGGTGTTGGATAAGGGTGACGGGGTGATGGGGTCGGGTGAGAGTGGTGGTAGTCGTGGCGGTACCGGGTGAAGGTGGTGATGGCGGTATCGGGTGAAGGTGGTGGTGGTGATGTCGAGTGAGGGCGACGGTGATGGTGGCTTCGGGAGAAGGCGACGTGATGGGGGATTCGGAGATGGCGACGGTGATGATGGTGGTGTCGGTTTCGGATGTAGGTGATGGTGGTCGCGGTGGCGTGTGTCCGGATGGTGGTCGCGGTGGTGTTTGGTGCGGATGGTTGTCGCGGTGGTGTTGGTGCGGATGGTGGTCGCGGTGGTGTTGGGTGCGGATGGTGGTCGCGTGGTGTGGGGTGGTGATGATGGTGACGGGCGGCGGGTGGTGGTTGCGGTGTCCGACGAGAGGGGAAGGGGAGGGGGTCGGCCGATGGAAGGGTGGTGGTGTGTGTGTGTTTGAGAGTGAAGTGGAAGAGGTGGAGAATGAAGAGTTGTGTGGGTGTTTTAAGAAGGATTTGTGGGGATTGGATGCTTAGTGGTCATCCATGCATGTCTCCCAATCCATAATATCATTATTATTAATATTATTATTATTATTATTATAATTATTATTATTATTATTATTATTATTCAAGAATTGTTAAACGTTTACAACGGTCTGCTAACGTTAATGCATGGTTTCGTTTAATTAGACTAAACGTTAAATAATCTTAAATTAGATATTGCGGACAGTTTCGAGAGTTGACCTGATTTGACCGGTGTCACAGTCTCCCCTCGTTAAGAAATTTCGTCCCGAAATTTACGTTGTTGATCCTGAGTCAAATCCGGTTTTGAACAGGTATGGGTACTTTTGTTGCATTTCATCTTGGCGCTCCCAAGTAAATTCAGGTCCTCTTCTAGAGTTCCATCGGACTTTAACTAGCTTGATTTGCTTCCGCCTGAGTTTCTGAGTTTTCCAATCTAAGACCTCTATTGGCTCTTCGATGAATTGGAGTTTGTCGTTGATACTAACTTCATCTGGAGGGATACTAGGGATTCATCTGTCATGCATTTCCTTAAATTAGATACGTGAAATACATTGTGCACATTACCAAGTTCCTCTGGTAGTCTGAGTCGTATGCACTTTCCCAATCCGCTCCCAGGATTTCAAAGGGTCCTACGAATTCAAATCGTGCTCTCAGTTACTCCATCTCTTTTACCAAATCTCAATTCCCTTCCATGGAGATACTTATCTCTCAAACACTCTATCGCCGACTTATACATATTATTGATTCCTCCGATTATCTGCATATAACTCTTTTGATCGATTACTTCGACTTCTTTCTAGCCTTTTTCGGATCGGAACAATCTTATCCGTTGTTTCTTGAATGATTTCTGGTCCGGTTAATTGTCTTTCTCCAATGTCGGCCCAACATAATGGCGATCGGCACTTTCTTCCATATAGTGCTTCAAATGGAGCGGCCTTGATGCTGGTGTGATAACTATTATTATAGGAGAACTCAGCTAGTGGTAGATGAGTATCCCAATTTCCACCAAAGTCGATCACACAAGCTCTCAATAAATCTTCCAAGTTTGAATAGTTCTCTCTCTCTGTCCGTCAGTTTGTGGGTGATAGGCCGTGCTCATATCTAATCGAGTACCCATGGCTTCCTGTAGAGTTTGCCAAAATCTAGAGGTGAATCGACTATCTCTATCTGATATGATTGAAATTGGTACACCATGGCGTGAAACTACTTCTTTGATGTATAAGCTTGCCAATTTGCTCATACTGTAGGTCTTTTCATTGGTAGGAAATGTGCAGATTTTGTTAGTCGATCAACAATTACCCAAATGGTATCATAACCACTTGTTGTCCTAGGTAATTTTGTCACAAAATCCATGGCAATGCATTCCCATTTCCATTTTGGAATTTCCGGCTGTTGTAGAAGTCCCGATGGTTTTTGGTATTCTGCCTTTACCTTAGAGCAGGTCATGCATTGGTTAACATAGGTAGCTATGTCTCCCTTCATGTTAGGCCACCAGAAAAATTCCTTCACATCATGGTACATTTTGTCGATTCCTGGGTGAATCGAGTACCTTGTTTTGTGTGCCTCATCAAGAATTACTTTGCGTAACTCTCCATGCTTAGGAATCCACATTCTTCCGGCAAATCGTACCATTTTATCAGAATCTGTTGCTAACTCCTTGACCATCCCTCGCAGACCTTCTCTTTCTAGGTTTTCTCTTTTCAATGCTTCGAGTTGAGCATTGCGGATCTGGTCAGTAAGGTTCGAGTATATGGTAAGTTTCAACGCTCGCACTCGCAGTGGCTTTTCTCTTTTTCTTCCTACTAAGAGCGTCTGCCACAACATTTGCTTTGCCTGGGTGATATCGGATATCGCAGTCATAATCATTCAACAGCTCCACCCAACGACGCTGCCTCATATTAAATCCTTTTGATTAAAAATATGTTGCAGGCTTTTATGATCCGTATAGATGACACATTTGGTTCCATACAAATAATGTCTCCATATTTTAAGAGCAAAAACGACAGCTCCTAGTTCTAGGTCATGGGTGGTGTAATTCTTTTCATGTACTTTCAATTGTCTTGATGCATAAGCAATGACCTTATCTTTTTGCATCAATACACACCCAAGGCCTAATCGCGAGGCGTCACAATATACTACAAATCCCTCAGTTCCATCTGGTAGAGACAGTATGGGTGCGCTGCATAACTTCTGCTTTAGTAATTGAAAAGCTTTCTCTTGATCTTCGCCCCATACATAATTCTTGTCCTTACGGGTCAATAGGGTCAATGGTTGAGCTATCTTTGAGAAATTTCTTATAAACCTACGGTAGTAACCAGCTAACCCTAAAAATTGTCGCACTTCTGTTGGAGATTTGGGGACTTCCCAGTTCTTAATTGCTTCTATCTTTGTTGGATCCACGTGGATACCCTCCTTGTTGATAATATGACCGAGGAATCGAACTTCTCGAAGCCAAAATTCACATTTTGAGAATTTTGCGTACAGCTTTTCTTTCTTTAACACGTTTAGGATTAGCCTGAGATGTTGCTCATGTTCTTCTTTGGATTGTGAGTATATCAGAATATCATCAATGAATACTATCACAAACTTGTCTAGGTAGGGTTTACAAACCCTATTCATGAGATCCATGAATATGGCAGGTGCGTTGGTTAATCCAAACGGCATTACTAGAAATTCGTAATGACCGTAACGTGTTCTAAAAGCCGTTTTTGGGATATCCTCTTCTGCTATCAACAATTGGTGATATCCAGACCGTAAATCTATCTTCGAGTAGTAGCTGGATCCTTGCAATTGATCGAACAACATCAATTCTTGGCAGTGGGTATCGATTTTTAATGGTGAGTTTGTTTAATTCTCTATAATCGATACACATTCTGAATGATCCGTCTTTCTTTTTGACGAATAGCACAGGTGCTCCCCATGGAGAAAAGCTTGGTCGAATGAACCTTTTTCTAATATTCTTGCAGTTGCTTTGACAACTCCTGCATTTCGGAAGGTGCTAGTCTGTATGGTGATCGTGCTACTGGTGCTGCTCCTGGTAACAAATCAATTTGGAACTTGATCTGTCTTTGTGGAGGTAACCCTGGCAAATCTTCGGGAAATACCTCTGGGTATTCTCGTACAATGGGAATATCTTCAAGTTTTCGCTCCTCATTCCTAGTGTCAGTGGCTTTTATTAGGAAGGCAGGATATCCTTCATTAAGGTATTCATATGCTTCCATGACACTTATAATTTTTAATGAAGGTTTTCCCTTTTCTCCTTGTACGATCAAGAGTTCTCCACTAGGAGTTGGCAATCGAATGATTTTCTCGAAACATACTATTTCAGCATGATTTCGAGAGAGCCAATCCATTCCAATAACCACATCAAAACTTCCCAGATTGACAGGTAATAAGTCAATACTAAAGAGGTGGTTGTTAAGTTGTATCGTGCAGTTTCTAATTACTTCATTGGATTCAATTTTCTTTCCATTAGCTAACTTATAATATACTTCTTTCTTAGCTTACATGGTTTAATTCCCAATGATGTTTCAAACTCTTTGGATACAAAACTTAAATCAGCACCGGTGTCAAACAAAACAGAGGCATAATGATTATTGATAAGAAACGTACCGTTGACTACTGACGGCTCTTGCTGTGCTTCCTTGGCATTCATTTCAAAGGCTCTCCCTCTGGCCCTAGATCCATTCAGTCTTGGACAATCCTTCTTGAAGTGTCCAACCACACCACATTCATAGCAAGCTTGATCATTTCTGATCATCCTCCCTTCAGGTTTTGCCCGACAATTCTGGCTTAGATGTCCGAACTTATGACAATGAGCACAAATTTTACAGTCACCAGTATGGGGATATCCACATTTGCTACATTTTCCTTGAGGTTCTTTGGTTGATCTTCCATGGTTCGATGTTGCTACATAACCCGTTCAGATCTCTGATTAAAATTCTTCCTGTTGTTCACTGGTCCCTTGGGATTTTCGAACCACTTTCTCTTTCCATCAAATATTCTTTGGTTCACTCTAACCGTCTTCCTTTCAATTTCCATCACACTCTTTCCTTGATCGTTCTTCTTGATTAGGGTTCCATTTCGTATTGCGTCATCGGTTAAGGTGTGTGCAATAGCGATTGCACTTTGGATGGTGGTTGGTTTAGAAGCTGTAACGTTGCTCCTTATCTGAGGTGCCAATCCCCATATGTATCTTTCAATTCGGACATATTCCGGCGTGACCATTCTAGGTACTAACCTTGCAAGGTCATTGAATCTTGAGGTGTATGTCCGAATCTCAGCTCCTTTCATGGTATGATTCCAGAATTCAGTCTCAATCTTCTGGAGCTCATTGCGTGGGCAATATTCTTTAAGTAGCATCTCCTTTAGTTGTTCCCAGGTAAGTTCATATGCGTTGGTATCGCCCAAAATCTGGCGTTGGGAATTCCACCATGACAGTGCTGCATCTTGAAAGGAACATGTTGCATACTTGACCTTTTGATCGTTGGAACAATTGCTTATTGTTATAACCGTCTCCATCCTTTCGATCCACCTGATTATATCTAACGCTTCTTCAGCGCCCGTAAAAGTTCTTGGGTTGCATCCTTGAAATGTCTTATATGAACACCCTTGTGGTTGTACACCTGATGAACTTCCTGGGTTTCCGTTTGTGCCGGATCCATTGTTTGCACCCATACCGGAACCTATGTTTGAACCATTTCCTGCTCCGTTTCCATGGCCATTATCTGTATTTTCTTGCCTCCTTACTTGACCAGCCACTAGATTCGCATCATGTTGTTCTAAAGCTGATTTGACGTGTCTAGCTATCAATTGGGCTAGCTCCTCTGGGGTGGATGGTAAATTGGCGTTTCCACTTGAGGGCGTATTTCGGGTTACAGGTGGCATGATTCAATTCTGTTCCGAAAGTAGGGAAGAAGATGTTTAGTTTACGTACGCTTGCTATTATATTATCATGATGGTATATTCTATATGAATATTCTATATAATTGGTTCCTTGAATAATCATACAATAATTAATTATTCATGCGATTAAACACATATCATCAAGACATAACTTTTTAAATTTTTTATAAGCGTCAAGTTCATTCATAGTTATCAAATACATACGAGTTAGTCATCAAAAGGATCATAAGTAAATCAGTCTACATGCATCATCGAGTTTATAACTCGGTCAAAAAGATAATGTTCAAGTACCCCGGTTAGTCTCATAGTCATACTAAAACAAGGTTCCACTACCAACATGCGTGAGGTAGGTAATCATCATCAAACATAAAGTAGCCATAGCCATCGATGTCTCCGCTCTCTCTCCCATCACTATCGCGTACTGCTGAGCCGTCACCAATGCTGTCTCAGCCACATCTGCCCTCTGCTCTGCCTGGGTCAATCGATCCCTAGTCTCTGCGAGGCTAGTCTCCAGGTCTGCTATACGGAAGTGCATCTGGCTCATAGCGCTGTCATCCAACAACCTTTCCTCCTCGATCGTCATCAATCTTCCATCCAAAGCTTGACTCACCTCCTCTTGAATCCTTATCTTCTTTCTGGTAGACAGTAGCTCCTTCTCAAGTCGCACACACTGGGCTACTAGGGTAATCATCACGCGCTCGATGGACTCACCACCCAAAGTGGTCCTGTGTGGCGCAGAAGACGACTCTCCTTCCTCAAAGGTGGAAGGAATCCCATCCCTCGACGCCCAGCCTCTCATGGCATCCATAATCCATCTCCACTGATCGTCTAAAAGTCTGGCCCGTTTGGGCATAAGCGTACTCTCCATGACATCATCATCCATCACCTTTCTCTTTTCTCTACGTTTCCTCCGTTCATACACCAACTTAATCCTTGGCGGTGCATCATCCACAACCGCTTCTCCCTTTTCCCTGCGCTCCCTTCGCTCATACACCATCCTAATCTTTGGTGGGTGTCGCATGAGGGGAATAGTAGCAGCAGGAGTCACGACAGTATGAGTCTCACTCTCTGAGGCCAAGCCAACTGGCTCCTCAGCAATGGGCTCGAGTGCGACTGCTGGTGGGGTAGGGCTCTCATCATCGGACTCAGATATCCAACCATTCCCCGAGTTTTCCATACCCGGGTACATGGTAGCTGCGAAGTAAGGCTGAGTAGGGTAATACCATGGTGTCGAGGAAAGAGGCTCGGATGAACCATCGGTGCTACTGCTATGGTCAGGTGCTCTCTCTCGGCTAACACGATCAGACATCTACAAATAGAGAAATGCATGCATGCGTACATATTAATTATTACTAAATTCTAGCATACAAAATTAGCAATCATAATTTTAATAAGACTATTATTATGCTTATGACACGGAATTGTCTTTGGAGTCAAATAATCTTTTTAAAGGTTATAGTCTAGATTTTGAAAATACTCTCTAGTTCACTATAACCGTTGGCTCTGATACCAACTTCTGTCACACCCCGAAAATCGCAGCGGAAAGTCGCGTGACGTGGTGGTAACGGAAGTTGGGCTTGACCCAACTTTCATGGTCAAACGTATACTAAAATATCATTAGTTATTAGAAACCATTAGTCATCATCATACGAGTATTTTGTTGTTCTACATCGAAACATTTTTAGTAGTAGTGAATACTACTTTTATTACACACACATGGTTTTATTCAAAACATTTATAGTCTTAACGTTTGACCCTTCCAAAGACAAAATTCCGAATTCCATGTTGAGCTCACCTATAACCCTGAAAAGCACGAAGGGTAATAAAGTCAACATAAAGTTGGTGAGCTTTTGGGGTTTTGAAATCTTGCAACCATACATCTCATTTAAAAATCATATGATGAAACAAGGCATAATATATTCCACATAGACTAGCTAGGTACTATGTTATTTAGGTCATAATCCCATAATCAAACCAAGAAACACGTCGTTGCCCCATAACTATCCAGACATATAAACTCCCTCGCCACAACCTGACCAGTGCGACTGGTCGCGAGAGCGGGCCATTCTAACCCGATAGATCTACCAATATATTCTGTGGCCTCATCCCCGAGGTTAATGATTATAGAGGGATTTAGATTTCAGTAGTATATAGATCCATACTACTGATTCAAACTTATACCCTCATATTATATATTATCCCGTTTAACTCATCATATACTTTAATAAATCATTTCATGCTTTTCCCCCAAAACAATTTAAAACACATTTAAAAATGGGGCCGAAGGACTCACCTTGAGCGTAATCCTTGAGGTTAACCAATGTGAAATGCTTTTCGAATTGTAAACCCTAATCATAAACATTATGGTTATTACGCGATAATTCATGCTTAAGAATGCACTTCACCCATTCTATATATGATTGTTTGAAATGGTACGTTTTGCTTTAGTCAAAACGTATATTTTGTAAATGTAAATATTTCTTTTAAAATCACATGTTTTGTGTCCTATAAACCACCAATTTCCTTAATTCTTACTAACTTGTCACTAATAAACTTGAGTCGAAAAGTCTTATTATACCATCATCTTGGGTGTCTAAAACCTTCTTAAACAGAGAGTCAATCATCTCTACTTTAGGTCTTTATTCCTAAAAATGATTATCTGATCGGGCTTTCTTTTACCTGAGTTCATGTAGAATTCAAGAAGTAGTTTCCTCGTTATATCTTTTATAAAATACTCTTTTTAATATTACTTGATTATTAATACATCTATTATCCTCTTCTTACATATCTTTACTAATTAGTCGTTTAAAGTGTATACTTATATTTTCTTTTATTTGTCGTAGTTTGTCCGAGGCACGTTCCATTCTTAATCTAGTTATAATTTTCGATATTTCAACCGTCGTCTTAATTGGGTTTGTTGGTCGTGGTGTCTCCTTGGTCATTTGTTTGATCTTAACCATAAATCTTAGTCTCAAGGTCCTTTTGTCGATTTTTACCTAAGAGAGTCCTTTAATTGTGTCTAAAATTCCATTTATTTTAAGCTAGTCATCTTCCACTAATATTATTATCAAAGTCACCTAAAATCCTTGATCTATCTATTATTCTAAGTTATCATGTTAATAATAATCCTTCATCCAATAAATCTCCTAATGTTCTTATCAAGACCATTCTTCATCATTTTTTTTTTCCATCTACATGTTTATGCCTTCATACATACATGACATACCCATACATACATACATTTTACCACCTAAATCCTTAACATAACATGTTTTCATCCACATAACCATCCATTTTCAGATTCATCAAACCATCATAATAGCCATTTTACATACAAGATCATCAAAATAACCATTTCATACAATACCTAAATGGGTGAACTAGGGTTCATCAAGATTCCTTATCTTGATCATCCATGCATGAACATATATATACATTGTCTATCTATTATACCTTACTAGATGAAATCCTTAACGGAATGCAAGCTCGATCTTTGATTTCCCGATGAAACTTCGGGTCCTAACTAAGTTCCAACTAGAGTGTAAATGCAAATGAGAGTGGTGATTGTTGGTGTTAGCCGAAGGTAAAGGGAGGGGGGGGTTCACGGCGGTGTTGGATAAAGGGTGACGGGGTGATGGTGTCGGGTGAGAGTGGTGGTAGTCGTGGCGGTACCGGGTGAAGGTGGTGATGGCGGTATCGGGTGAAGGTGGTGCTGGTGATGTCGAGTGAGGGCGACGGTGATGGTGGCTTCGGGAGAAGGCGACGGTGATGGTGGATTCGGAAGATGGCGACGGTGATGATGGTGGTGTCGGTTTCGGATGTAGGTGATGGTGGTCGCGGTGGCGTGGTGTCCGGATGGTGGTCGCGGTGGTGTTGGGTGCGGATGGTGGTCGCGGTGGTGTTGGGTGCGGATGGTGGTCGCGGTGGTGTTGGGTGCGGATGGTGGTCGCGGTGGTGTTGGGTGCGGATGGTGGTCGCGGTGGTGTGGGGTGGTGATGATGGTGACGGGCGGCGGGTGGTGGTGCGGTGTCCGACGAGAGGGGAAGGGGAGGGGGTCGGCCGATTGGAAGGGGTGGTGGTGTGTGTGTGTTTGAGAGTGAAGTGGAAGAGGTGGAGAATGAAGAGTTGTGTGGGTGTTTTAAGAAGGATTTTGTGGGGATATGGATGACTTAGTTGTCATCCATGCATGTCTCCCAAATCCAATAATATCATTATTATTAATATTATTATTATTATTATTATAATTATTATTATTATTATTATTATTATTATTCAAGAATTGTTAAACGTTTACACGGTCTGCTAAACGTTAATGCATGGTTTCGTTTAATTAGACTTAAACGTTAAATAATCTTAAATTAGATATTGCGGACAGTTTCGAGAGTTGACCTGATTTGACCGGGTGTCACAGAACGACTGAGTCCAATCGTGCGTATGAGTGATGCGGATGGGTTCAGTCGTGCGATTGAGTCAATCGTGCGACTGAAGCTGCTGAATTTTGAGAATTCGAAGGTTTAAGGTATTTTGACGCAAAAACACGAATTTCTCACTAACCCTAATTGTCGTATGCCGGAAAACGTTAACTTTTTGACCTGGAGACGTCTAAAACACTGTTTGACACAAAAAGATTGCGCTTTTTTGAGTGAAAAACACGATTTTTATATCAAAATCGATTGAATCACACGTAAATCAAGAGCCAAAGCTCTGATACCACTTGTTAGGACCGTGTACGGGACAGAGTACTAACTGATTTACGCGTATACCAACTCAAATAGTGCGGAATCCTATTTGATTGGCGATCCAATCAGTGAGAACGCACGTAGAATCAATCTTAGAATGAATCTAAACGTTAAGAACGATAGCAATACGATTTAGTGCAATCTATGAACTTGGAACAGGTTCTCTGAGGTCTCTGGACGGCTAGGGTACGATTTAGTACGTAGGGATTCGAATTGTTGCGTTTTTCCACGAATTAAGTGGTATTTATAGGTTAGGGTTTCTCATTCGTGCGACTGAGTCATACGATTGTTCCATCCGCACGACTGAGTCTTTAGTCGTGCGACTGAGTCAATCTCATGTCACAATCGTGCGACTGATCCAGTCTCCTGGTTCAGTCGTGCGACTGGTTCATTAGCATGAAGTTGTTCATGCGTATGGTCCATTAGCATGGGCCATTCGCATGAGAACTTCACATGACTAAGTTTAAACATATTTCTCAACCATTCTTGACTAAGATCTATGTAAACAACCATTAACCTATATAGTTAGTTCAACCATGCGTTATTACATAATAAACAATGAAATATTCAACATTATAAGCACAATCACACATTGTATTTCATTCAGTACCTATGCTATTACATATATGTAAGAACTGAAAGACATTTTACATTTGAGCTCCTAAACTAGATGCACATGTATCTACAGCTCTGATGACTCACCAACTTAAATAAGTTGATGATTATCTCCTTACTTTTGTCAACTGTACATTATGGTTTGTTTTCTGTAACTCTCTACTTTAGTACTTTTATCTATATTTTAATACAATAGGATGTGAGCTATGGAAAGTTATAGTCACATATCAAAAGGTAATCTGCATTTTGACTTTACATTGATCTTGTTGTCTAGATTAGTCTAGCTAGCCTTCAAATTATGGTCGGCTATATGATGTAATGTAAAGTATCTAATGTACCCAATCTTAGGACTAAGCCTTGTAACAATTGTAAAACACTTGAGAGCAATATACATCATCCTTGAAAACTAATATTTGTATTCTAAGTGCTCTTATCTTTTGTTTATTATTTCTTTGCTCGGATCCCTATTTGATCTAGTAAGTATGTTATATCCAACTGTGAGAGTGTTGTTGAACAAGCATAACCGGTCCTGCAAATATATATGTTAATATGTACAGTTTATTTTGAAAGAAATAATCATTTAAAATAGCGTTCTTCCTTTGAAAGTATGAGTTTAGTATTGTATAATCTTATTCGTCACTTTTTAAGCTTCTTAGTTAATTTACACGAATTTATTCCTTAAGTTGTATTTCACAACCAAGTCAATATGACACACGTTATGCATTTTTATATTACTCATGGACTTCATTACCAAACTATAAAGAATATTACATTATTATGTAGTTAAATCAGGTCAACTTTCATCGTGCTTAGATCTACAGCATTTTCTAACATAATTTCTTATGAATATTATATAAATATTAGCTTAGAGTTATAATAGCATTAACATCTGGTTTCTTCTAATGTTGTGCGTATAATCTTTATATTATATGAAATTATTGTGAATGGTTGTAAGTACAGTATAGAAAAAATATTATTGCTTATTTGTAAATTTTAAAAGACACTTTTCCACCTTTATAACTTGTTTAATATTTTTAAAAATGATTGTGAATGGATGAGAGATAAAATATAATAACAAAGGTATTAAAAAGTTTTATTTAATTAAAAAGTGAAGAAAAAAGTAATGATTTTAATGTAATTTTAAAAATAAAATGATTTAATATATCTGACATTCAATATGTTACTTTTATGTTTTATTTTTTATTTTTTATTTTTACTTTTTATTTGGTGAAATACTCTTTTCAAATCAAGAGTACTAACTACTACGGTACTAACCTAAGTATCTTTCGAGAGTATTTCATCTCACTTTCTTTATACCAAAACTACCCTAAACTCTCAAAATCACTTTGGGCACCATCCCAAGTATCTTAATTTAATTTTTCAATTTTGTAAACCTAAGTCTAAATTATATATCGAAAAATAATTAAAAGTCATTTAATTATACAAAACAATAAAATATTATATTATAATGGATATAGATAATTACTTAAATATAGATAAATATCTAGAAAACTAGAAATCTAGAATTTATAAGGCTATTGATACCGCTACTTTATTTTATGTTTCTTTCAAGAATTATCTCTAACATCGATCCATGACATGGTCTTATGGATCCATAAACATCTTTAAATCTCAGTCCATATGATCCTCTAGGATAGTCTCTAATCCATATGGATATTAAATTGGTTGTTGCTCAATTTTCGATTGTTGCGCAAAGCTGAGTTGTTGTCGTTCTTGATTTGGCTACAACTACCACCTAAAGACTGTTTTGCTGAATCATTCATTGATTTTTTTGAAATCCACAAATGGTAAAAATTTGTATAGTTTTTGGTGTAGAAAAGTAGTAGAGAGAATGAAATTTTTTGGTGTAGAGGAAAAAAAGAAAAGGTTTGAGGTATTTATACCTTTTAAAATTTTAAATTGAAATTAATGTTTTATTCAATGGTCATGTGACTGTTCCCAAGCTCTCAACAATCAAAATCGACACCCACATCATATTGTTGTTATCGGCTTTGTACAATTACTTGGGCTATCCGTTTGAATGCGGATTGGGGTTTGCAGTGACATAGCCATGCTATCGCAACTCCAAGCCCTGCTTACTTGATATATGAGATTTTATTATCACTCGTTGAGGTCCAATTTTCAAAACTTACTCTCTCCATTTTTCTCTTCATGCCACTACACCTACCGCACACCTTGCTTCTGGTGGTGTACAAACCGGTTTTTTACCCAAACCAGTTCGGGTTCAAAAACCGAACCGGTTTTTTGTTGTGAGGTCAAACCGTTCTTTCTTTAAATCGGTTCGAGTTACAAACCGGTTTAGTTCACCGGAAACTCAAACTTGTCAAACCGATTCGGACCGGTTTGAAACCGGTTTTTTTAATAAACCGATTTTAGGACCGGTTTAATTGGTTTTTAACTTTTTATACCGGTTTATAAACCGATTTTGAGGGTGGGGTTATCAACCGGCATACAAACCGACGGTTTGGATCGGTTTGGACCAAACCGTTTTTCTTTTTAAACCAGTTCCGGTTTTTTTGCTGAACCGGTTTTTTTCCCAGGTTTACTTGTTTCTTTTATTTTTTTTCTTTTAACAATTTATAATTTGTATTCCTTTTCCGTTTTAGAATTATATCACAATATTAAAATGTTTAATCTTCGTAAATTGTTTTTATAATGATTATTATTTAAAACAAAATATTAAACAATGATAATATTAATACGTATTAAATTATTCTTTTATATTAACAACTGTTAAATATTTATAAATAGAACATGTTGTTTTAATTTTTATAATCCTCGTTCCACCGATTTTTTAATAATGTTTTAACATAATTTTATTTTCAAAACCAACTAATGAAATTAGAATGTTTAGTAACTAAAATGTCTCTTCTTATTAGATTAAAGATTAACATACTAATAGCAAACAATTAACGTAGTATTTAAAGTAAAAAATGGATTTTATATCAAATAACATTAGTGGAATCAAATATTTTGACTTCAACCTTAGTTTATCATAAAAAGAAACAAATGCAAGTATGAAATTTCCATTTATTGGAAACAATAGCTTTCATCACCAGCTTTGAAAGGGATCTCAAGACACCTACCTTTCTTCTCTTTGTCCCTTTCTCTCTCTAGAACCAGAGATGAAAACCAAAGAAACAAAGTAGTTAATAACAATGGATTTTTTGAAGTAAATTGCTGACCAAACAATCACATTTCACCAAATTCCTCCATAAATGTCCCTCTTTCTCTAATCTCTTACTCTCAAATCCTTCTCTTCACCTTCACCTTCGCCATGATTTACAGGAAGAACAGCCACCTCTCTGTTTCTGTGTTCCTCTTGTTCGTCTTCCTCATCGGAATCGTCTTCTACGATGAAGACGCATTATCCCTAACTCAGTTCCCATTCTCTAAACGTGAAAACCCACTTCAGCAATCAAACTTTAACATTGAAATCCCACCTGAGAGCTGCGATATCTTCGATGGGAATTGGGTTTTTGACGATTCTACACACCCTCTCTACAAAGAAGACGAGTGTGAGTTTCTGTCAAATCAGGTTACATGCATGAAAAACGGGAGGCAAGATTCTATGTATCAGAAGTGGAGGTGGCAGCCTAAAGATTGTAATTTACCAAAGTAAGATTACTCACTCTGTTTTTTTTATTTGGATTTTGAGTTTTAACTTGGATTATGTTGTGAATTCCTCATGGTTTATATAAGTTATTGGAAATAAATGAAGGTTTAGTGCAAAGTTACTGGTGGAGAAACTGAAGAACAAGAGGTTGATGTTTGTTGGTGATTCGTTGAATAGAAATCAGTGGGAATCGATGGTGTGTTTGGTTCAGTCGGTTGCTAATTCAGGAAGAAAGAGCTTGATCAAAACTGGGTCACTCTCCATTTTCAAAATCGAGGTCTATCTCTCTCTCCTCATTTTGTGAATCAGAATTACTAGTTAGTGGCATTCCGTTACAATGGTATCTAAGTCTAAAAAGGTTCAAAACAATAAACATAAGGGTTGTTTTAAAAATATGGTTAGATGGATGCATGTATTTTCTTTTAACGGTCAACGAATAATTTTTAAGCCCGGTCACCTGGGTAAACCCAATTGCGAAAGGCCACCCACGCCCGTGAACATAAATAACGTTGGTGACCCAGCTCGCCCATCATTCCAAAGGAAACCCACCACCCAAAGACCCATTGTGGTAAAACCTTTGGTCCACTTGAAGCATATTACATCAAATGAGACTCCAACCCATGACCTTCACTTTAAAAAGACATATGTCTCCTCCTAAACCAATTGATCTAGAACACATTGGCATTGATTCATGTACTTGTGTTATAAAAATGTTAGTGCATCCCCTTACGAAATGGTCAAATATTAGGTAGTCCAATCACCCGCGAGTTTAGCTTAAAAGAGTATGTTGGGTTGTTATCTATATAAATATAACACTTCAATTATTCAATATAATATAAAACGACATATCTATATATAATTACCCGCTAGATTTTTTTTATTTGAATGGTGTTTGGAACTACCTCCAATAGCTGAGCGAGTCTTTCTGAGACGACATTTCAACCATCCATACTGATTTTAACGTTTCAAATCTAACTCACTCAAAAACAGCATAAAAAAGATATACTCACCAGTATGAGAAAACACTTAAGTTAAATGTTAAAACTTGAGGCTTAAAAGATCTCAAGTTCTAACTATAATCTTTATACCATTAAACAAGAAGACCAATAGTAATTAAGCGGGATGAACTTAAAATTTTAGCAATATAGCTAGGTGACGCTGACACATTTACAATCCTACTTTTCTTTCTTCCTTTTTTTTTAATACAAATGTGTGACCCTACTTCAAACGATAAGATATTATTTTAATCGGCTTCACCTATTCATGATAAGTCCTTATTGTCATTTTGTCAGTAGTCACTTATCACATAAACACTTTCAATCTTTTGTTTACTGTTTAGTGTGATGCATAATGTTGCAATATAATTATATAATAATCGTATATTCCTTTTTCTGCTGTTCAGTTATTATTAAGGTTGGCTATTTATGTAATATTATTAAGGGCTTGCTGAAGTGTGTAGAATATGTCTTTTACCAAAAAAATCTTGATAAAATTTTACTAACACCCTCATTCGTTTAACTATGTAAGGGTGAAACCTAGTTTACATCAAACAAAACGCTTACAAAAATATATTCTTATTAAGAAAATAATATATTAATAGAAATGATAACTTAAAACGATTATTTCTGTAAGCTTTTTGACCGCTTAGTACATAATGATGTCTTTAGCATTAAGAAAAAGCAAACGGTCCTATAAAGAATCCTCCAGTCATTTCCGGTCATTTATACAACTAACAAATATAAAAAGAGATTTTAATATGACGGGTTATATTTTATATTTTTTTCTTGAAAAATTACATGTCATTTTCATAATATTTGTGGCATTGATGGGGAGGTTCTTATACATTTGTCATTATTAAGATTAAGATATCAACGGCTTTTCTCCTATCGTTCAATTAATTTATTTTAGAACAAAAAATGATTTTTCATAAAAAAATATAATTATTTTGTTTGCTTTTTAACTCTTTAAAAATTATTCAACTTTCATATGTAATCCAATATCATGTAATAGCTTTATAAATGTTTACTTTTTTTAAAAAATAAGTGAGACAATGAAAGATATATGAATTTTACTAGCTAATAAATAACATTTTTATTTGAATTTACTTAAGGGAGGAGATAACAGTGAAGAGGAAATTATATATATATATTAATTCCAACTTTTTTATATATTATGAGTTGTACATCATATTTTAGGGGTTGTACCCATCTTTTCTCTTATTTATATATAATAACTTTGATCCGTATACTTTTTATGTTTTAAGAAATTTTATTTTACGTTTCGGTCTACAGTTTGCGAGTTAACACGCCGCAACATGCGTGTGTGGTTACGCTTATTTTTTCCCCGTGTAACGGCCCCTTCGCAATGCGCTGGTCCAAGATCGACTTATTGTTTTATATGTTTTATGTTTCGTCTAACGGTGGTGTGTTCTTATGCAACGTTTCGATCCAAGATCGGATTTATTTTTTTCATTTTTATACCTGTTTTTCGGTGTTGATGGTCGATAACAGTGGTGTTTACTTGGTGACATTTGATATGGTTTTACACCCCCACGGTAACGCGGGGGCTTAATACTAATATTTACTAAATATTAACCAACTTTTATAAATATTAAATTTAAGACAATTAGAAAAATAATCACTAAATAGTAACAACTAGTGTTTTCTCCCGCGCTATGCGCGCGGGAGTTTGGCTATTTTTATCTGTCTTACGTGACCATGATTTTATTTGTTGGTGGGTCGGCTCATCGGAAACCACAAAAGTGTATACTGATATCGAATCTGATAATACCGAATGCCGATACCAATTGTTTGACGTCAAAAACACAAAATTTTGTGGTCAAAAAGCAAAAATATAAAACTTTGTTGTTAATCCTAGTTAGAATTTGAGTTTTAAATATATTTTGTAAAATTATGTGGCCAATATATTAAAAAGCAATCTTCACTGTAGCGGTGAAGTTGTTTTTTTAATATATACTTATCACCCCGCGTTTCGCAGCGGGAGTGCGATTGTCTTTTCTCGGTGCTATGCAGCATGAGTTTGGTTATTATTGTTAAACCCGTTGAAACTATAAAAGCAAACACCATACTTGCTTTGATAATACCAAAATATCGAGAAAATGTTTTTAGCTAATAAACGGGTAGGTTTTTCACGGTACCGGAACGGTAACATCACGCGCTATATAATATTTGATATTGTTTAAAGTTATTGAATTTACATATACTATTTTATTTTGAATAATTTAACATTCAATTAAGATGGATAAATATGAACCATTTAAGAGTAATAAATATACAGAGTTATTCAAACGATTGATGTTCTCACTGATATCTCCGTCGTGCACCACCGGACCTCCGATCACCGTCTTCCTCCTCCTACTCAGCTCATCATCACCATCTCCCCTTAAATCCATAACCCACCACCAAATGTTCAACCTCACCAAATGTTCCGCCGACCAGCAACCCTTCGAAACGACGTTTACCGGTCTGCCCCTACACCACCAACCGATCCCTCTGCCCCGCTGACGGCATCTTACTCCCCCATTATGCAGCCCTAGACTTCCTCCGCTACATTCCAACCAAAGACAAAATCTTAAAAACTTATGCCGCTCCAACTGAACTGTGACTAAGATCCTCTGCCGAACCAGCAACAATGTCGGTGAAACAGCTGCTACCTTTTCAGTAGTGTTTTTCTTTGAGTGCGAGACCCGCCTTTTCGGCCGGCTAGGATCCCTTGCTTATAGTTCCCCAGAGCGGGGAAGAAGCACTACTGAAGGTCATTACTGTGAAAGACCGTCTTATCAATCTTTCTTTAAAAAAGGCCTATAGAAAGCCCGCGAGTTCTTCCTCCTAGATTCGTTCGTTGGTCACTCACTCTCTTTAGAGTCATTTAACAAGTCAGTTGAGAGGCTCAATCAAAAAATCTCAAAAAGGGAGGGGAAGACATCGAGATTGGTATCCGTACACTGATGGCCAACTACAAATTCTATAAACTTTTTTGTAGCAGGAGTGGTTACTTTTTAATATATAGTATAATGTTCGTTTTGATCGCTTAACTTTTGAAAAATTTCTATATTTAAAATTATTTTAGAAATGATTAGAACAACTGGTGAAAATAACTGACTTTATAGATACAATAAACCATAAGTTACCCTACCAATAGATTGGTTTTGTAACTTTAGTTATTTAACCATATAGGTAAAATCGACGTAACAAGATATCATAAAAAGGTTTTTTTTTTAAAAAAAAATTTCTTGAACCATATGAAATTTAGTTTTATTAGTACTTTTAATATTAAAAAAGTTTTTAAAATCAAGGGTTTCAATAGAAGCGGTATTTTATCTCGTATACTAGAGTTGAGGTTTGATCACATCACACCTTATTTAGTCTAAGAATGACAATATGACGAGTATTGGTGGTATTAGTTCGTGACTTGATTATAAAGTTGTATATGATATTTGGCTTAATACTTGTAGGGTATTTATTAGGTAATTACCTATCGAGTAGTGGACATGTTGGAGGCTTTTAGTATACCTATTATTAAAAATAGATATCCTTTTAGATTTTAAAATACATTTCCTTTTCTTGTCATTATAGCTGTTACATAATTTAATGTTTTAATAACTTTGATAAATTACATCTTATGTTAACTTTATGATGATAATAAAAACAACTAAAGCTATGTTCGTACTCTATAGCATATAAAATTTATAATATACTAATTTTCAACTTTTTTATCCATAAGGTGTTGTACCTTATGCATAAAATATATATTTCAAAAGAAACGTTTGACATGGTTTTACGCCCCCGCGCCCCGCCGCAACGCGGGGGCTTAATTCTAGTATAACTATTATCATAAAATATATATTTCAAAAGAAAAGTTTTTTTTCACATAATAAAGCTACTAGAACGACATCTTAGAGAGAGAGAGAGAGAGAGAGAGAGAGAGAGAGGTGAAAGAGAGAGAGTGTTTGTGTGTGTGTGTTTGTAGGTGAAAGTGAAAGAATAAGGTGTGTGGGTGGATCCTATAATTTTTTTAAAACTTTTCTATGATAATTACGTTTTCAAAAAAAGTTTTAACAGAAATATTGATAGTGTTAGTAATCTGTACTCAAATGGAGACAAAAATGAAACGTTATGGGGCAAATAGATGATATAAACATCAGGGATTCAAGTAGTTAAAATTGACAAACGTTAGGAATGCAAATAGTAATGTACTCTACATTATATATTTACTAGGTTAGTTATCGTGTAATACACGAATTGAATAAATAAAATATTACATAATTATTAATAAAAATTTATGCATTATAAAATCATGCTTGAAGATAAAATATGATTATAATTACGTTAAATAGCTACTTTAAGTAAATAAATAATAATGTATTTTTCTTAAACTTTTGTTTTATAAAATTGTGATTTTTAAATATATTGTTTTAAGAAAAATGATTTTGTTTGAAAAATTTAGTTGTATTCTGTATTTTATAAAATTTCTGTTTTTAAAAAGTGTGTTTTTAATAAAAAAATAGGTTTTTAATTTATTAGATTATAAATTTGTTAATTTTAAAATGGTATGAGTAATATTATTAGTATTCAGTATTATTATTAATAATATAGAGAAATGAGAAATTAAGTATAATGAGGTTTACAATTGTTTCACACTTATCTTAGTTTTTTATAGATAGATAGGCTAAAAACTCATTAATAAACAATTTAATTTTAATGTAAAATATATAAGTAAAATAATAAATAGTTACATTATAATATTATAATATAAAATATAATTAAAATTATATATACGTAATAGTTCAAGAAATAAAATAATTATACCATTTTTAACTCTCTTATGTAAATAGTTTCATTTTAAACATTCATTTTAAGATTTTTTATATAAATATTTTTATTAAAATATTTTTTTTAAAAAGTCTGGTTTGTAATTATTCTGGTTGTTTTAATAAGTCTGTTTTAAAATATTTCACGTGTTTATAATTTTTTTAAAAACAAAACGAATTAAAAAATTTTGTTTAAAAAATGTTTAGTATTTTAGAAAATTTCATATTATATAAAACTTTAGTTTTTTGATATTTAGATTTCAATTAAAAGATGTGATTTCAAATTTACTTCATAAAATCGATTTAAAAAAAGATAGTTTGATTTAGAAATAAAAATTGATAAGAGAGAGAAACATAACAATTAATAAAATTATCTTTTAATAAGAGAGGGAAATTTGTATAAATATTTAAATTACTATAATACCATTTGGAGGAAAAATTGAAATGTGGATATCTAGAAAAAGAACAAGTGACAAAAATATAGATTAAGAGAATAATAAGTGGCAAAAGAAAGCTTGTTTTATTAGAGTTTATAGATCTTAAAGTTCGTGCCGGTTTTTGGTAAAACCAACCGTTTACTACTGTCGGTGACCAATAGAAAGTTATAAAGAAACCAAAACCAATAATCAATTTGATCACTTTTATGTATTTTGTCAGTTTTATGTTTTATGTCATGCTCTCTGGCTTATTAAGTGAGATTAATTTAATTTTGTTGTTGAATAATAAGATTATAGCATGTACGTGAAAAAACCATAATTATTTTTTTAATTTGAAAAGATAAAGTTTTGGACTATGGTAATGTATGCCTTTGAAGTTCTAAGAATTGTGTATTTGTGTATATTTAATTTAACCTCTATGGTTCTTTTCAAAATTCTTTAACCTTTCCCTTTTAAACTAATAACACTTCAAATCTCAAATCATAAATTATGTATACAAACAGCTTAAAGCTTACAATATTAATGCATCAGATCTGAGATTGTTTTACTAGTGTCACTTTTTTAAAATGTTTGATAAATCCTTGTAACTTGAGTGTCAAATAAACCCACATACAAAAAAAAAAAAAAAAGACACAACACGCACACACATAGAATTGAGTATTGAATCTATTTGATACAACACAAAAGAAATTATCAGTGCCGCGCAACAAAGGTACCCCTACGTAGATCCTTTGCGTATGATTTACCAATGTATTTCTGAAAGGAAAAATTCTTAAAATGTTCATTTGAATTAAAAGCTTCCTCAATATGTCTCTTTGCAATATCATTACTCATTATGTTCCCACTAAATATGGATGGCAACAACATTAAAATAAGATCATTCGAACTTGTTTTCAGAGTTCAAAACAAGGCCACATATCAAAATACGGGTGACCTGCCCACATTATAAGGACGTCCACCCATGACAAAGGGTGACCTTATAATAATTTGTGAAGTTTTAGATTTTAATTATTATAATAATTTAATTAATTTTACTCATATTTTGTTTTCTCTTATAAGTTTTGAAATATAACAATTCTGAATAAATATTGTTCTGACGTGCTTGTATTTATTTACGTGCCCTATAAATTTTATTCAAAACCTAACCAGATCAAAATTATATCGAACGTTTCAATATAAATTTGACCGGACCCGTATTTTAGACAGGTCGCCATATTTTGACACATGCCCTTGTTTTGACATAAGAAAACAAGTTTGGACGATTGTATTTCAAGCTCATTAGCGCTTGTATTTAGTTGGAACATAATAGGGAAATGATATTTGAAATGAACAATTTTAAGAAAACTTTAAGTTATATGGGAATGCATTAAACCAAATGTTGATGAAATGAATTAAAATAAGTAGGTACCATAGTTAAGACCAAACGTAGTGGGCGTTTTGCCCCATCTTTCACGCCAAAAAACGCCCTGGCCATCACCCCAGCCAGCATTAAGGGCTTTAGGTGTTACCATCATAAAGCCAAATTTTGGCAAATTTCTAGGAGTTGGCCATTGCAATAGTAGCGTAAAGTAGATGTTTTTTGTTTCTCATAAACTACACCCAAACTCAATCCACTCCTTAAATTTACAACAGCTCATTCTAAAAGTTTCTTTCAAAGTGTTTATGTTAAGTATTTTCCAAGTTTTTAATTAATTATGTACTTTTATTAAAATATTAATGGAATATGGTATAAAGTTTTTATTATGTTTTATTTATATTTAAAAATAGTGGAATAAAAAGAATGGTAAAATATAAAATAATTTGAATAATAATTGAAGGGGAATTAAAGGGCATCGATCATTAACTATGTTTTTGGCTAATAATATAATGTAGAGTTGACGCTGACGTGGCAGAAATTAAATTTCTATCAATCATTACTTGTGGTTTAAATGTTGACTTTAATTTTCCAGGATTATAATTCCACGGTGGAATTCTATTGGGCCCCATTTCTGGTAGAATCAAATTCTGATGACCCAGAGATGCACAGCATATTAGATAGAATTATCAAGCCACAATCAATAGATAAGCATGGTCAAAACTGGAAAAATGTTGACTTTTTGGTCTTCAACACATACATTTGGTGGATGAACACAATAAAAATGAAAGTTCTGTAAGCATGATTTCATTATAAAGAAACTTGATTTCACACCATAAATTATCACAACTTGAACTACTTAAAATTTTGCAAATACACAGGCGAGGATCATTTGATGAAGGCGCAACAGACTATGATGAAGTCGATAGGCCGCTAGCATACACAAGAGTACTGGAGACGTGGGCCAAGTGGGTCGATACAAACATAAACCCTAATCGCACCATGGTCTTTTTCAATAGCATGTCTCCTATTCATATCAAGTAAGTTTTTAGTTTTAAGAAGGGCTGTGTTGAAAGTATCTTCCTTGTTAAAGGGTTGTTTATAAAGTTAAACATCTCTTAAACAGACATTCAAATAAGGGGCTGTTTGGCAGCCGCTTAATCAGCCTCTTAATGGTTAAGATGTCTGAATGGGTCAGCACTTAATGGTTCAGACTGTTTGTTTCGTGAGCACATGTCTGAATGGTTAAGAGATTTACCTCTGAATGGTTAAGCATTATATTGATGTTGAATGGTTAAGAGGTCTAATGCTGAATGGTTAAGACATATTATCTGAATTGGTCAGATATTTGTCTTTGAATAGTTAAATTATATACTAGCTCTTAATGGTTCAGACCTCTTAATGATTCAGCACTTAATGATTCAGACCTCTTATTGGTTCAGCACTTAATCATTCAGATGTTGCCAAACAGCCCCTAAGTTAAATAGGTTTAAACCGAGGCACTATTATTGAACGGGCATTTAATTAAACCGTGGTATCTTTTTTAAACCACCATTTACATAGTTTTTATCAAACATTAATCAAATTAGTATGGGGCTTATTAAGAGAGGAGACATTTAATCAATCCATTTAATAATAATAATAATACTGATAACAAGTTGTGAAAAAATATAAATGAGTTCCATCAAAATACGTTTAGTGAAGTTATATGATATATCTTTTCTCGTTTTTGAGATATATAGATAATTAAATACCAAGTATTGTCACAAAACTAAATATTGTACTACTATAAGTTATTACAACATATTATAATGAAACAAAAAAATACATAGGAGCTCGGACTGGAACAATGCTAATGGCATCAAATGTGCATTGGAAACGAGTCCAATCCTAAATGCGTCCACATCACCAAACGTGGGTACAGATCGAAGACTCTTTACGGTTGCAACCAATACGATTCATTCGATGAAATTCCCAGTGCAATTCCTCAACATAACTACTCTGTCAGAGTATCGAAAAGATGCACACACTTCGATCTACACCATCCGCCAAGGCAAATTGTTGAATGATGAAGAAAAGGGAAATCCTTCTATTTATGCGGATTGTATTCATTGGTGCTTACCAGGATTACCTGACACATGGAATGAATTTCTTTATACACGCATTATTTCTCACTCGTGACCCATACTTGACCTTTCATATATTTTTATTTGACTTTTTGTACATTTTTATTTTCTTTATATGAATTTTTTTAGTTTTTCGTTTTGTATATTTTTCTGGTGAGTTTTAGTTTGCTTTAATAGCAATAGGGGCAACAACCATATTTGTGGTGTAAAAAAAACTGTTAGAAAGAAAGAGAAAAAAAGTAACATGTATTGTTGTAGCGATGGTTTACCATTCTTTGTTTTATACAAGTTTATTGGCTTGTTACCAATTTTTATTTTATATAAGCTTTAGGATGCCATGGTTACATGAAAGTAGAAGTGGCAAAATGGGTGGGTTGGATTGGGTTGTCAAGTTCAAGATGGGTTTGGGTCGGAATGGGTTATCAAAAATAAAGGGTCAAGATGGGTTCGGGTCAGGATGGATTCGGGCCAGGATGGGTTCGGGTTATGACGAGTTGGTTCTAAAATTTACCCTAAACTTAATAGTGATGGGAGCGAGAGTTGGAATGATTTGAAAGACATCTAGAATTAAACTTTATGAGAGCATCTTCATAACATCTAGAATAATTTAGTAATTTAACAACAAAACCAAAACGGGCGATGAAAGTAATAAAAAAACATTAACAATTATACAAATATATCTATGACATAAATGGCAAATCATGATCGTAAATCACATGAACTTAAAACAAGAGGGAGACAACCAAATGCAATTTATCAAGAGGGAGACAGGCGACGAGTGTATCCGATTTTTCTTTAATCTCAATAGAGCTCAAGGAGTCAAGGCTATCAAGAATATTAGCAAATTACCAAATTGTTAAAACCAACGAATGAAAGTTAAAGATAAAAAATGACCACAAAACCGATGACTGGTTTGGTAGGTTTCATGATTTTAAACCGAACCGTGAACACCTCTAGTCGAAGTCGACGACCACATCGTTAGACGAAAAAACCAAACGACAAAGCTTGCGAACAATGAAATTTTTTATGTTATTTTTTAATACAAACATGGATCTAAAGTTCATATTATGAAGTAGAGGTGCACAAACCGGGTTTAGAATTCAAACCATGTTGGGTTGAACCCGGTTCTGGTTGTGGTCAACAAATTTCAAACCTGATTTGACCAGGATCGTCCAACCCGGGTTCGTATTATGTAAATTTTAATATGATGTATTCATAGGGGGTTGAACTGGGCTGGGTCGTGGAAAATCCCCTCAGTTAGAAACCGAGTTGGTGAACGGATGAGAAACCCGGTTTGAAACGTCGGGTTATATAGGGTCGAAACCGGGTTGAACCCAAGTCGATTTTTGGTCGCATCCTAAACCCGGTTTATTGTGAACCTTTATTATGAAGTTTAAAGTTTGAAAAAAAATAAAGTGTTAGGTAATGACAGGTACCAAAAACAATAGTTGCATATCTTTTATTGAAGATGAAAATTGTTACAATGAAAAATGTGAATACAAAATGTTAACACTCAACTCCATCTTATATCCAACTCTCCGTCTAAACAAACAACCAAAACAATATTAACTAACTAAACAAGAAAATTACAAACAATACCCTACACTTTGTTTATTTTGTTTATTATGAAGTTTAAAGTTCGAAAAAAACACAAAGTGTTAGGCTATTAATAGTTGGACAACTTACTATCCATTTCAATCCTCTTAGTTCCAAACATAAAACTCATCCTGGCCCATATTCTAAATTTCTTGTTATTGATTCATCCATCCTAACCTATTTTGAAAATTTCATATGCCCAAAATAACCTAGCATGTCATTAGAAACACTCATATGAACCCAAATTTAAGTTTATGGGTTGGGTTTGCCAGGCCTACATGAAAGTAATGAAGATATGAAGGAAACTTAAAAGGACGTGTTGAAAGAAAAAGTTAAGATGTTCAATCATATTATGAGTGAAACCTTAGCATCTTAGATCAATAGGTTTGTACCTTTAATGACTGAGATGAAAAGCGTTGATGCAGGACCGGTTAAGGGCTTAACAATTACAACACAATAACACAAAGAGGAGATTAATTAAACTTGATCAAACAGTAAACTGGATTAACCACAATAATAATACAAAGAACACAAGTAATAATAAAGAGACAGAACAAGAGATTTGGGTTTCAAGGATGCAGTATATTGCTTTCTCAAGTTCTATTACAAGTGTTACAAAGCATAAAGAAAAATACTAGAACATGGAATACTTATACTACAACCTACAGCCGGCTATACTTTGAAAGCCAGCTGGATACAATTGACTAGACACAAACAAAATCAATTGTAGAATCAAAAGGCATATCTGCCTTTTTGACCTTGTGACTATGACATGTCATAGCTCACATCCTTATCTATTACAAAAAGGATAAAGTACATAAAGTAGAAAGTTACAGACTCAAGACCTCAATGTACAATTACCAAAAGCATGGACCTTTTCACCAACTCATGTAAGTTGGTGACTTTACAGAGATGCAACGGAAAGGTGTCCAGCTTTATGGAACAATACATCAGATAAAGCATGTTACTAAAAGTCTTCAAAAGAAATCTGTCTTCGTAGGATGAAGCTTCGGAAGACTTTGTCTCTGAGGCTTCGGAAGACTTCATATTTGGCTTCGGAAGATATTGGTCTTGGCTTCGGAAGATTTTACACTTAGAATATTTCTAGTGCATGGTGTAAAACTTCCAAAGCAATTCTACTTCAGTTCTTAGTGCATTACTTGCATAGAGACTTTGGATGTTTTGGTTTGCATCAGACTTAAAGGAATCCTTACAAACTCCCCCTAGGCTGATGCTACCAAAACATTTAGAAGATCTTCAGATGTTAGTAGTCTTCAGCACAATCATGACCATACCCTTCTTCATTAGATGGTCAGGATCATTCAGACTTTCATAGTATCTTTTCATCTCAAAGAGATCATGCAGAGGTAAGTTGATTATGTCTTTCCATGTATAGACGTTCTCAACACCTTGATCTCTGAGTACATGTCATCTTTCTGGATTGGTAGAGAAGGTCCAGGATAAAATGGGTGTCTCAGCTGCAAGAGGAGCCACTTGCATTGGAGTTGATTGGGCTGCCTCTTCATGCACTTCCTCAGGTTGATCTGACTCAGCCTGAGGTGTACAGGTAGATGATTTAGGCTTCTTTTTCTTAGACTTTGGTTTAGAAGCCATCCTCTTCTTCCTCTTAGATGTCTTTAACTGAGAAGACTGGTCTGCAGCACCTTGTTGATCATCCTTGTCTTTCTCAGTTGGGTGTTCCTCCCTCACAGGTTCAGAAGGAGATGGAGTTTGACCCTGCTGTGGATCAGAAGATGAAGCTTGCTAAGGCTCAGCAGGAGGTCCGGGTTGTGTTGTCTCAGGTTGTTCAACCTTAACCTCCACTTCAGGTGGGACTTGACTTGGAAGAGAGTGTAAGTCAATCAGCTCACCACTCTTAATCTTCTACTTGATTACCCTTATATGCTCATCCATTGTGGATAGAGACATAGGGCCAAGTCTCCTTCCGGAGAATCCATATAGCTTCAAGAAGCTCATCATCCTTTGTCTGTCAGCAGACTTCTTCATACTCTTTTGGATGATGGCTCTTGACTTTGAAGCTTCTTCCCTTAGCTTCTTCTTAGTTGTCTTTCTCTCCTTGACTAACTCAATCTCAAGTTGTTTTAAGTACTCAAACTCAACAAAGTCATAGGACAAGGGAATAAGTGCATCTGCCTGATAGAAGCCTGTGGCACTCAGGTAGTTGATCATTTTGATCATATCTTCTTCTTTGTCTACCTGAGGTTCTTGTTGAACCACATCTTCTTGTACAGGGCTTTCTTGAACTGGGAAGAGAGTAGGAGCATGCTTGTAGAGTCTTTTCTGTCTCTTCTCCTCTTTGAATAAGAGAAGTAACCTTGCATCCTCTTTTTCTTTCATCTCTCTTGACACTTCCATGTCAGCTAGTTCATTTAGTTGTTCTAAGGGGAGAGAAAAGATTTCATCAATGTCATAGTTCCTGGTCTGTAGGTAAGTAATCCTGACTGCCCTCAACTCATCATCTTGAGTATTTGGTCTGGGGGCAGCCCTGATTGCAGCTTGCATAAAACCTGAAGACCCAGAGGAACTTTCTCCCCTTAGCTTCCTCTTCCTCTCTCTCTCTTCCTCCTCAATTTCCTCAGGAGTCAAAATCCTTTTCCCTTTGTCACCCACAGACCTTAGTGACTCAGGGTGGATAGAGGTTTGGCCTTCATTGCTTGGTGTAGCATCCATGCTCTGGCCAGAGAGAGGCTGAGAAACACTTTCACCAGCAGGTGTCTCAGAGGGAATGTGAATCTCTGCAGCAGTTGATGATGATGAGACAGGGGTCTCAGGTTCTGCCACTAGGCCTTCAGTCAAGGTTTCCCCTATGAAACTAATCTTAGGGTCCACCTCAACATCCAGTTGACCGATGACATTGCCTGATTGCCTAAGTCTCCTTCTTAAGCTGAACTCTGCAGTGATCCTGTCTTGGATTCTTTGAGCCAATCTGTAAGCTTGTCTTGAGTTGCTTGGATTGACAAGTGGCATATTGACTAGATCCAAACCATCATAGAAGTTCAAATTTTGAAAGTCAAATACTTCTTGTTGCCCTTGAACTCTGTGAAGAATGAGGGCTCTTCTATCAGCATCATACCTCCACCTTATGATGTAGTTTGAAGTTCCTTGAGTTGGGGATGGCACAGCCCTTGGTATACCTTCCTCAAAGAGACTCCTGATGATAAAGTCTATAGAGTCTACATTAATGTGAACTTGAGAAAGTTGCTGAGAATGCACAATTGCAAGTGAAAATGGTGAGTCCTCTATGTCCATTCTCTGTGAAGAACTCCTAGGTTCTGTGGCTGCAATAACTTTCTCTCCCTTTTTGGTAGCATCACCAACTTGCATAGGTGAGCTAGAGGATAAATCAATCACATCCACAGGTTCTTGTGTTCCTGGTTGAGCTCTTCTTAAAAGTCTCCCAGCTAGTTTTTCTTAAGATATGAAATCTGAAGTTGCTGATCATTGACCCTGTTGTGCAAGGTAGTCACCTGAGATTCAAGGTGACTGACCTTTGAGACTAGGTAAGTGCATGTTTTAGACAATTTGTGCACCATTAGTCTCAGATTCCCCTCTTCTTCATCAGAAGAATCATTGGGGGATGAGATGATTTGACCAAAGTCCTCTCTCTCACCACCAGCTTGAGGTTCTTGGCTGCTGGTTTTTCTCTGCTCACTAGCAATCTCAGTTGAGATGTCAGTGGGCTGAGTTGCCATGGTTGAGGTCTTAATGATGTAATCACTTGCAGAAGTGAGAGCCTCTTCCATATGGACATCCTGAACAGGTTCAGAAGTGTCCACCTCAGTTATAGGTGACTGATGTGGGCTAGACTGAGGAGACTCAGGAGTACTCATCTCTCTTTGAGTAGGGGAAGAGAAGAGAGACTCATGGTACTCACTAAATCCTAAGTCTTCATCAGTATAGAAGGATAGGTTGGGAATGGGTTGATTTAGATCTAAAGGCTGGGGATGGTAACTGTCCCCTGAAGGTTGTTCACTTGAGTGTTGAGACTCAGAGTGAAGGCTTAAGGCTTTTGGGCTTGTGAGCTCAACAGGGTGAGCATGAGGAACCTCAGCCCTGATAGTTGAAGAGATGGGAGTGGTTTGCTCCTTAGGGGAAGTGGGAGCTCTAGTGACCACTTCCTCCTATAAAGGTGAGTATATGGAGAACTGCACAGACTCAAGGGGTTCGCTTGGATTTTCTTTGGTAGGTGAGGGTTACTTGAGGCCTTTTTAGTGGTAAAGAGGTAGAAGGTGTGGGTTCAACACTAGCTTGTGTTGCTAGGTTGTCACCTTGAGCAATGAGCTCTAACATTTTAGGGACAAGGGCTGTTTCTACCCCTGAGAAGCCTACAATTGGCTTCTTCATGATTTTAAAGATGTCGGGCTTCATCTGTCCCAATTTAAGAATATTATATGTTTTCCTCAACTGTGAGCCCAGTTCACAGTTGAGAATGTGTTGAACATATCTAGAAAACATATAATACTCTAAGGAGTCCAAGTTTGCAAGTAAATTGGTATAAACAAATTAAGAGTACCTGAACTTGACCCCTTGAACCATTCCATGCACTATAAAGGAGAGATCCTCAGGAATCTGGTCCCACCTCCATGCTTGTTTGACAAGCTGTGGATAACCACATGGAGTAGGTATTTCCACTGGGATGAGACCTTCCCTTTCTTGAAGGTCTTTACAGAGAAATCTCCCTCATAGCCCATCTGCTCAAAGGAATGATTAACAGCTTCCTTTAGGAAGGACAACTCACCTTCTTCATCATCCAGCTGCAAATGAGAGTTGATGATGGCCGGAGTGATGAAGATTGTCCTCCCTTGCACTGTGGCAGACAGTGCCTTCTCCCCATCCATAATGACCTCTTGGCAGGTCTTCCAGAATTCAAGCAGATGATCCTCATACAGGGTAGGATCAATGGTTAGGGAGGTGAAGTAATTTGATAGAGTTAAGAATTGGCAAATCTCTGAGAAACTTTCATCTTTCTCAGAGCTTAACAGAGCAACCTGGTTGTGTTGCCTGTGAAGTTTCATGGAGAAATTGGGTTGTTTCTACGGTTAAGGTTGGCCATTTGAGAAGCTTAAGGTTGAAGAAAGGTAAAAAGCAAAGGCGGTTTTGGGATTTAGGTTTGAGGAATAGTAGAATTGAAGAAGATAGTGAGGAAGAGGGGGAACCGTTGGGTATTTATGTGAAAAGGATTTGAACCAAAGTTAATGAAAGAGGATAAACTTTGAAATCGGAAAGTCGGTCTCACCTCTGAAAAAGTAGTTTACTTTTGATTCTTAGTTGTTTTCTTGGAATTCGAAAAGTTTCCGAAGGTAAATTATCTTCGGAAGTTTTAATGAAAAAGCTTCCGAAGCTAAAATGACTTCGGAAGATTTTCCTGAGAGTCTTGAAAATTTGCTACAGAAGAGAAATAAACACTTGAATGCTTTGTATATAAAACAACAAAGCTTCCGAGAGTTAATTTTGCTTCGGAAGGAAAAAGTCCTTAAAAACAAATGAGTGTCTGAGACAAGGTTTTAAGCTTCGGAAGATAAATTTAGACTTCTTTCGAAGGTAAAACTTCTTAGACAGTTATTTATTTTGAAGACATGATTTTCTTCCGAAGATAAAAATATATCTTTCAAAGGATCAGAAAATTTTCAAGAATATAAGGAAAGTCTTCAAAAAGGATTTGATATCCAAAGAAAACATGAGCTTATGAAAGTGATGAACTAGACAACTTAGGACACACATATTTTTAAGAAATAATTAGAATTAGTTTAAGAAAAGATCTACTCAAAGTTAATCATCCCAATAGCTGATATTAGATATTTAAATCTCTGTTCATCAAAAGCTTTTGTAAACAGATCAGCATATTGTTCATCTGTATGAACTTTGACTAGTTTAATTAATCCCTTTTCATAGTTATCTCTTATTAAATGATACCTGATATTGATGTGTTTGGTCCTTGAGTGCTGCACAGGGTTCTCAGTGATAGAGATAGCACTATTGTTGTCTATGTGGATAGGAGTCTCTTGAAGTTAAATCCATAGTCCAGCATCTGATTTTGAATCCAAAGCACTTGAGCACAGCAGCTTGCAGCAGCAATGTATTCAGCCTCAGCAGTTGATGCAGACACACAGGATTGTTTCTTGCATTGCCATGAGACAACCCTTCCACCAAGGAATTGACATCCCCCAGATGTAGACTTTGCAGTCATGTTTCAACCACCATAATCACTATCTGTATAATCATACAGATTGAAGTTAGGATTCTTTTGATACCATAGACCAAGTGTTGAAGCACCTTTGAGGTATCTTAAAATCCTTTTGACAGTGATTAAGTGAGACATCTTAGGGTTGGCTTGATATCTTGCACAAATACATGTAGCAAACATGATATCAGGCCTGCTAGCTGTAAGATACATAGAGACCCAATCATAGCCCTGTATAAATGTTCATCTACACACTCCCCCTCAAGATCAGGTCCAAGGGAGTGGTTTCTGGCTATGGGTGTCTTAGCAATCTTACAATCAGTCATGTTGAACCTCTTGAGTATGTCCTGAACATACTTTGACTGACTTATGAAGATGCCATCTTCAACTTGCTTCACTTGAATTCCCAGAAAGAAATTGAGTTCTCCCATTGCACTCATTTCAAATCTGTCTTTCATCAGCTTCTCAAAGTCTTTGCAGAGCTTTGGATTAGTTGAACCAAAGATGATGTCATCTACATACACTTGAACTAGCAATAAGTCATTTCCCTGTCCTTTGATGAAGAGAGTTCCATCTATAGTACCTCTCCTGTATCCATGTTTACAAAGATACTCAGACAATGTCTCATACCACTTCCTGGGTGCCTGATGCAGCCCATAAAGAGCTTTGTCAAGCTTGCAGACATAATCAGGATGATCAGGGTCTACAAAACCAGGTGGCTGTTTGACATACACCTCTTCATCAATCACTCCATTCAGAAAAGCACACTTTACATCAAGTTGAAAGACCTTGAAGTTCTTGGATGCAGCAAATGCCAGGAATATCCTAACACTTCTAATCTTGCTACAGGAGCAAAGACATCAGTGTAGTCAATCCCTTCTTCTTGTGTGTATCCTTGAACAACTAGTCTTGCCTTGTTCTTGATGATAATTCCTCTATCATCCTTCTTATTCCTAAACACCCATTTGGTTCCAATGGTAGTCTTCCCATGAGGAAGAGGACAAAGGTTCCAAACTTTTTGCCTTTTGAATTGAAGCAACTCTTGTTGCATAGCTTCAACCCAACTTCCATCCTTTAGAGCTTCATCAACTTTCTTTGGCTCTATCTGGGATAAGAAACAAGAGTGAAGACAAACATTTGCTTCATGGGTTTGTCCTCTTGTTCTTACCCCTGTGACAACATCTCCAATGATGTTTGTGGTGGGGTGAGACTTGTGGATCCTTAGCTGAGGGATCACAGCAAGTTGCTGAGAAAGATCCAAATTTGAGAAATTTAGATCTGGCATAATGATTCACCCTCCACATCACCACACTTATCAAGATTTACTTGATCCAATGAGTGTGTGACATCATTGATGTTGTCATCTATGGTGTGGTTATTAGCATCAAGGAATTCCTGATCACTTTCACCATCACCATTGTTGTCTTCCACAATTGAGGTATCTTTATCTGGTTGTGGAGCCTCTGAGCTGGAATTTGAAGGCACCCCAGATGTATCAGCTGAATTTGTCATTGTAGTGCTGATAGAAACCTCATTTGCTGAAGTAGTTCCAACTGGAGCTGAAGATGTATGAGTTGAAGGTCTTCCTAGCTCAAATCTTGGATCAGGATCACCTGTATTTAGATTTTCTGCAGATCCTGAAACATTCTCACAAGATTTGTTAAAACAGTTGGTAACTAAATCAAGATCAAATAGCCAATCAGGACCAGAACCAGCCACACAGGGTGTGTGTTCATTGAAAGTCACATTGGCTGACTCCTCAACAATTCTAGTTCTGAGATTGTATACTCTATAAGCCTTAGCTTGGGAAGAGTATCCAATGAAGTGTCCATCATCTGATTTCTCAGCAAACTTGGCAATTTGATCCTTGGTATTCAAGATGGTGCAGGGACATCCAAATGACCTGAGAAAACCAATGAAAGGTTTTCTCTTGTGCCAAAGTTCATAAGGAGTCTTACCATGTGTCTTAACTACTAAAACTCTGTTTTGCACATAGCAAGCAGTATTTACTGCCTCTGCCCAGAAGGTGATGGGCAGTTTAGAGTCAGACAACATAGTTCTTGCAGCTTCAATTAGTGTCCTGTTTCTCCTCTCAGCAACACCATTTTGCTGAGGAGTCCTGGGAGCACTATATTGTCTTGTAATACCTTTTTCATCACAAAATGTATCAAGGATTTGATTCTTGAATTCAGTCCCTTGATCACATCTTATGGTTTTGACCTTGTGATCACTTTGATTCTCAATTTTTAAGATGAAATTCTTCAGAATCTCAGGGGTTTCATCCTTAGTTCTAAGAAAGAAAACCCAAGTGAATCTTGTAAAATCATCTGTGATCACCAAACAATAAGAGGTCCTTCCTAGACTCATTACACTGGTGGGGCCAAAGAGATCCATATGTAATAAGTGTAGGGGAGTAGTGATGGAGTTCTTTTCCTTAGGCTTGTGAGATACCTTATGTTGCTTCCCTTTCAGGCATGCAACACAATGATCATCACTTGTAAACTCTTTCTTTGGCATTCCAGTTACCAAATCATGTTTAATTAGTTTATTCATGTTCTTAAAGTTTACATGGCACATTCTTTTATGCCATAGGAAAGACTCATCACTATTTGCTTTAGATAGAAAGCATGAAACTTCTCCAGAGGGAGATGTTTCTTGCAAATCCATCTTGTACATGTTCCTTTCCTGGGGGCTCTAAGCAGGATGTGCTCATGAGGAATGACCACTCCAGGCTTGAGAACAATGCACTCATGCTCAGTAAAGAGCATGTTATGACTCTGATCACAAAATTAGGATACACTCAGAAGATTGTACCCAAGCTCCTTGACAAAGTTTACCTTTTCAATGCTGAGCTTACCATTTGTGACCTTGCCCCTTCCTGAAATGTAACCACCTTCATCTCCTCCAAAAGCAACTGGTCCTCCATCAATCCTCTCAAAGTTATGGAGTAGTGACCTATTGCCTGTCATGTGCCTGGAACAACCACTATCAATGATCCAGACATTTTGTTTGTCTTGAGCTGTTCCTACACAAAGAAAATGATTAGTTACATTTGGAAACCCAAGCCTTACTTGTCTTGGGCTCACTAAGTATAATAGAGGGTAATGCAACAGTAATAGATCCTATGGTTGTGCTAAAGAGATCTTGAGCTGTTGTTAATGGAGAAACTTCAGTCACTTGGTCTTTCTTAGACTTCCACACCACCTTTGGAGTCTTGGACTTGACCTTCAAAACCTTGGAAGCTTTTGGGACTTCACAAGTTTTGATGACTGAACCTTCAGAAGATTCTACAGTCACTGCAGCAGACTTTAGTGCTTCGGAAGAATTTCTTTCTTCGAGACCAACTTTTCTTCTGAAGGTAATTTTCCATTTACCTTCTTCTTTGATTTGGAGCTTCCGAAGGAAACAGATTTTCCTTCCGAAGCTTGAATCTTCTTGAAACTCTTTGAAGTCTTTGTCTTGGTCATATGGACAGTACTTTTAGGATTGTATGGACAATCCTTAGCAATGTGAGAGGTACTTTCACACATGACACACAACATTTTCTTCTTCACAAGAGTCTCCTTATGAGAGCAAGACTGTCTTTGGTCACATCCCTTCTCCACCTTCATCTTTGTAGATGCTGAGACAGTTCTTTTGGGCTGTGAACTGTTCTTGGAGTTTGATGGTCCAGGCTGTGCAGCAGTGGTACACAACAGATCAGTCTTCTTCTTGGTACTGAGATGATTTGAACAAGAACAGAACTCTTAGCTGAAGAGTTTTGGTTGATGTCTTCAGTCTTTACTACTTCAAACCCTGCAGAGATAAAACTTGTTTCTGCTTAGAGTCAAAAGTAGCCTTGATCTCTTGAGCCTTCTTTGCTTTTCTTTTGCTCTTCTGATCAAGTTCTTTCTCTTTGACTTGGTCATCACAGTAGTCTTCTTCTCCTCAGAAGGATAGTGGCCCTTAGTAGAATCCTCCTCTTCACTCTTCTCAGAGGAATTCTTCACTATCTCTTCTTCATCCTCTTCACTTATAGGATCTATGAGAGGAAGCTCATCTTCACAAGTTCCACACCTAGGAGATCTTACAGACAAGATTGTGTGTGGAGGAGCTATCTCATTTGATCCCAGTCCCTGTCTATTTTGATAACACACCTTGTTGTGCAGGGATGAGGATATCATGTTCTTGAAGGTCTCTTCTTCAAGAACACTCTTTTCTGCCCTGGCTTTGCTGATCACAAGCTCAGCCTGGCACTCAGTCAGCTTGGTTATGAGATCTTGGATTTGAGTCCTAAAATCTGTATGTTCATGTTTTAGAACTGAAATGTTTTCTCTAAGTCCTCTATTTTTAGTTTATAATGATTTTCAGACTTTCTAAAATCAGATTTAAAATGTTTAAGGACTCAAGATCAGATCTCATTTCCAAGTTATAGGACCTATATCTGTTAACTTTAGCAATGCATTCAGGAGTACAGAGATGTTCCAATACCTTGGCTTCATCATGATCTGCCATTAGTGCTTGGTTTGGAGAAGCATCTTCCACCTGAAAGCTCCAGTCAAAGCCTCCTTCTTCAACAGCAACAACAGCTTGTTGCTTTGGCTTCTCATTCTGAGGGGCTTTGTCAGTGTAGTTTGGTCTGGTTTGTGCTTGGCCACCATTTGTTTTAGGTGCCTTACACTCTCTAGCAAAGTGGCCCATCAAGTTACAGTTGTAACACTTGACTTTGCTTTTATCCAAGCCAAACTTTCCACTGGTTGCATTGCTTGGAAACCTCCTTCCAGTTCTCTTGTAGAACTTCTTGGCTCTATGAGTGAGAAGAGCCATCTGCTGGATTATTTCCATAAATTCCAGGTCATCTGGATGGATACAATCCAGGTCTTCAAGAGTGAAAAGAGAGTTATCACAACTTTCATCAGAAGACACAAAAGCTTGAGAAGAGCTTGTCTCTTGGAATGGGCTTCCTTGAGTGTAGTTCTCCCTGGGTGTCTCTGGGAAGGTGATGAAAGGACCTTTGGTGAGTTGTCAGGGTAGCATATGAGATGATGTTGGGGTTCTATGCTATCCCTTTCAACCACATGCAGGGCTGAACCCAATTGATTGTTAGAGTTGCCAGATGAACCTTGCATGTTCATCTCCATCTGGTAGCCACTGAGAATCCCATATAACTCTGTCAGAGTAAGAGTTTTGAGATTTTCGATCCTCTTGATCACCACACAGTAGTGTGTCCATTGCCTAGGAAGTGAGGACACGAACTTCCTTACAATGTCTTTGTTTTCAAGAGGAACTCCTCCATCCACAAGGGTATCCACTATCTCAACATACCTAAAGTATTGCTGAGTCATGGTTTCACCTGTTTTGAAGGTGAAGTTTTCAAACTGCTGCTTCAGGAGATCCTTCTTGTTCTCCTTGGCTTCAGAGGAGCCTTCATACATCAGTTTTAGTGCATCCCACAGCTATTTAGCTGTTTTGCACTTCTTGAAACCTCTGTACACAGAGTTTGGAAGGGCAGTCTGAAGAGCAGTCATGGCTTTTCTATCAATCTCTACTCTCTTCCTATCTTCATCAGAGTAGTTAGCCACATCTTTAGGGATCATACCAGCACCAGTAGCAGAAGGAGTGCTGGGTATGAAAGGTCCATTTTCAACAGATTCCCACATTCTTGAGTCTAGAGACCTGATGAAACCCTCCATTCTCATACACCAGGTGTCAAAGTCATCAAGAGTGATCAGTGGGGACTTGTTCATGGTTCCAGTCTCCATATCAGTCTTTGAAATGGATGCCATTTTGAAAGTTTAGTATTTGTGTGTGTGAGGGATCTTAAGATGGTGAGATCTTATATCAAGAGCCTGAAATGCTCTGATACCAATTGCAGGACCGGTTAAGGGCTTAACAATTACAACACAACAACACAAAGAGGAGATTAACCAAACTTGATCAAACAGTAAACTGGATTAACCACAATAATGGTACAAAGAACACAAGTAATAATAAAGAGACAGAACAAGAGATTTAGGTTTCAAGGATGCAGTATATTGCTTTCTCAAGTTCTATTACAAGTGCTACAAAGCATAAAGAAAAATACTAGAACATGGAATAGTTATACTACAACCTACAGCCGGCTATACTTTGAAAGCCAGCTGGATACAATTGACTAGACACAAACAAAATCAATTGTAGAATCAAAAGGCAGGCATATCTGCCTTTTGACCTTGTGACTATGACATGCCATAGCTCACATCCTTATCTATTACAAAAAGAATAAAGTACATAAAATAGAAAGTTACAGACTCAAGACCTCAATGTACAGTTACCAAAAGCATGGACCTTTTCACCAACTCATGTAAGTTGGTGACTTTACAGAGATGCAGCGGAAAGGTGTCCAGCTTTATGGAACAGTACATCAGATAAAACATGTTACTAAAAGTCTTCGGAAGAAATCTGTCTTCATAGGATGAAGCTTCGGAAGACTTTGTCTCTGAGGCTTCGGAAGACTTCATATTTGGCTTCAGAAGATATTGGTCTTGGCTTCGGAAGATTTTACACTTAGAATATTTCTAGTGCATGGTGTAAAATTTCCGAAGCAATTCTACTTCAGTTCTTAGTGCATTACTTGCAGAGAGACTTTGGATGTTTTGGTTTGCATCAGACTTAAAGGAATCCTTACAGTTGAGATTCATGTATTTGATGGAAAATCAAACAAGAAAGTGGTAAATTCTTTACCTTACAATTGAAACTACAAGTGTATAACAATCAGTTAAGAAGACAACGGGTATATAGAGGAATCTCTAGCTGAACTGATTTCAGTCATCTATTCTTATGAGATGGGTGACAAGCAAAGGGCACTCAGTCATGCTAGCTCAACGAGAAATGTAAGGGTTTAAGCAAGGGTGTTCTACTTTAATGCATAGCCTATAACAGATGATGAATTTTACTAAGTGCGGACAAGTTGTAGCTCAGATTTGCTTTGTTGCTCCAATTCAGCCACAGAGTTAGACTGAAACTCCTGCTCAACATGTCAAAGAAATATAAGAGAATTTTACTTTATTTGCAGGGTTTATGAATAGCTATAACGCATTCGTGGATGGTAACCTCACACCAATTGATATTATGTAGAATGTCTTAATCTAATCAATCTCGAGGATGTAGAGGAAATGTATATCACATGGTAGATATATATATATATATATATATATATATATATATATATATATATATATATATATAGTTGTGTTTAGAACCAAGAACTTCACTTAGAAGACTAGGATGGAAAGGTTTGGTGAAACATCAGGCAAGAAGATGGGTTTTAACAAGTGAAAGCTTCATTTCTACAAACAAGATGATTTTGCCCTAGAGTAGACCAAGCCAAAGATTGATAAAGATAACGAAAAAAAGTAAAGTAGGCACACCATCTTTAGAATCTAATTTTAAGGTGTTAGTGAGCCAACATAGTGTTGGATATGACTGGTGAGATTAGTCACATGCATTAGTTCTTACGTTTTTACCATGCTTGTCTGGCTGACGTTTCAAATTCTACCTTTAAGATAAACGGTCATCTCTGTTTTCCCTTATGTATTGAAAACTTTGACAGATATAGAAAACATAATGAGGATTTAATTAAAAAAGATAATAATTTAAAGTTTTAAGCTCAATATTTTTTAAAAATAAAAAGGTTCACAAAAAAATTGGTGCTGAAAAATCAGATGTTTCAAAACTAAAGGTCCTCTTAAATGATAAAGAATGTGTTTATAGAAATGCTATAAAAAGAATTAAGGAACTTACTACACTACTTGATGACACTTTAATTGAACTATCTTTACAAGAATTAGTGTTAACAATTTAATTTGTCTACTAATGTAGTTGAGGATATGCATAATGGTTAACATCATGGGAAAACAAACAAGGGTCCGGGTTACATGAACACACCATCACCATTCAAATAAAATTTTCAAGTTTACCATTAACCACTATTAAAATAGAATTTGAGGCTCATATGGTTTATGGGAAGGGTGGTTAGGTGGGTAGTTCTCCTAACGAGGTGCAATCAATATCGCTTATAATAGACCCAAAGATTAAATGTGTGAAAAATTCTAACGTGTTTACTTCTTGTGGAGAAAAACTAGAGATTATGGAATATGGTAGTGAGGATGACGAATGTGAAATCTATTTATATTTGCAAAAATAATTTCATTTCAAATGCTCTGTCTTTGAGTACTACACCGGATTCTCTGTAATAGAGATAAACTGTTGTTGTCTATGTGGACGAGAGTCTCTTTGAATTTGAATCCAAGTCCAGGATCTGATTCTGTATCCAAAGCACTTGAGCACAATAGCTTGCAGCAGCAATGTATTTAGCTTCAGCAGTTGATGTAGACACACATGGTTTCTTGAATTGCCAAGAGACTAACCTTCCACCAAGGAATTGACATCCCCTTGATGTAGACTTTGCGGTCATGTTGCAGCCACCATAATCACTATTTGTATAAGCATAAAGATTGAAGTTAAAATTCTTTTGATACCAAAGGCTCAGTTTAGGAGCACCTTTGAGATATCAGAGAATCATCTTGACAATAACTAGGTGTGATATCTTGGGGTTGGCTTGATATCTTGCACATATGCATGTGGCAAACATGATATCAGGCATACTGGTTGTGAGGTATATAAGAGACCTAATCATAGCCCTATAGTGATGTTCATCAACACACTCCCCCTCAAGATCAGGTCCTAGAGAGTGGTTTCTAGCTATGGGTGTCTAAGCAACCTTACACTCAGTCAGATGAAATCTAGTAAGTATGTCTTGCATATACTTTAACTGGTTTATTAATATGTTATTTTCAACCTGCTTCATTTGAATTCCTATAAAGAAATTGATTTCTTCCATGACACTAATTTCAAATCTATTCTTCATCAGCTTCTCAAAGTCTTTGGAGAGCTTCGAATTAGTTGACCCAAACATGATATCATCTACATAAACTTGAACCATCATCAAGTCATTCCCTGTTACTTGAAGAGTGTGCCATCAATATTAGCTCTGTTATAGCCATGTTGAACAAGATATACTGTGACAGTGTCTTATACCAATTCCTTGGAGCTTAATACAACCCATAGAGAGCTTTGTCAAGCTTGTAGACATAATCACGATGATTTGGGTTTGCAAAGCCAGATGGTTGTTTGACATACACATTCTCATCTATCACACCATATAAGAAGACACACTTGACATTAAGTTGATAGACTTTGAAATCTTTGGATGCAGTAAAAGTAAGAAATATCCTAACAACTTTTAGTTTTGCTACAGGAGTAATAACATATGTTAGTTAATATCTTCTTCTTGTGTGTACCCGTGAACAACTAGTCTTGCCCTATTCTTGATGACAAGTCCTCTATCATGTTTTATATTCCTGAAAACCCACTTGGTACCTATTGGTGTCTTCCCATGGGGAATACGGCATATATTCCAAACCTTTTGTCTTTTGAATTGAAGCAGCTCCTCCTGCATTGCTTCAATCTAACTTCCATCAATCAATGCCTCATCAACCTCATTTGGCTCAATCTGGGACAAGAAACAAGAGTATGAACAAACATTTTTATCATAGGTTTGTCCTCTTGTTCTTACCCTTGTCTTAGCATTTTCAATGATGTTTGTGGTGAGATGTGACTTATGGATTTTTAGTTGAGGAATCACAATAATTTGGTTGGACAAATCTAAATTGGTGAAATTTAGATCTTCTGATTGAGTGTCACCTACCACATTAGCATACTTATAAAGAGAAACTTGAGCCAATGAGTGTGTAACATCATTGATGTTGTCTTCTATGGAGTGATTATCACCATCAAAAAATTTTTGATCACTATCACCACCTCCATCCCCTCCTACATTTGAAACCCCTTCATTTAAGTTTTGTGCCTTAGTGTTGGAATTGATAGACACCTCAGATGTGTCAGTTGAAGAGTTTGTCATTATTGTGCTAATAGGATTTACAACTATAGAGTTTGTTACCATTGGAATTGAAGGAATTATATCACTTGGCTTCTCAGCTCAAATCCTGATGGGGATGTTTTCTACAAGTCCATCTTGTACATGTTCTTTTTCTGAGGGCTCTGAGCAAGATATGCTCCTAAGGAATGACCACCAACAGGCTTGAGAAAAATGCACTCATGCTCAGTAAAGAACTCATTATGTCTCTTGTCACAAAATTAGGATACACTCAAAAGATTGTATCTAAGCTTTTTAACATAGTTTACCTTCTCAATGCTAAGCTTACCATTTGTGACTCTTCCCCTTCCAATAATATAACCACCCGATTCTCCACCAAAAGCAACTGGTCCTCCATCAATTCTTTCAAAGTTCTGAAGCAATGAGCCATTGCCTGTTATGTGTCTAGAACAGCCACTATTAATTTCATATTGTAAAGTTATACTTGAAAGGCTAATGCAACCAAATAAACCAAAACAACCAAAGATCTTCCAGCTTACATGCACATTGTGTAGAGTAGAAGTTACTTCGGAAGTTTTATACACTGTAGAGAAAATTATTCTAATTGTAAAATCTTCCGAATCCAAAAGACCAAATCTTTCAAAGACAAAGATGAAGTCTTCTGAAGCTTCAAAGACAAATTCTTCCGAAGCCAATGAAGTGAAGACTGATTTCTTCCGAATATAGAAAAGATATGCTTTCTCTGATCTAATTTTACATAAAGCTAACCCATTTTTTTAAACTTACATTTTTTAAAAAACTTTTGTTAAAAAGATGATTTTTCAAAATTCCAAATTTTTTAAAATTTCTTTTTTAAATGTCATTCAAAAGTTCTTTATATTTAAAAACCACATTTATTTACTTTTAAAGAAATTATATCTTTTTTAATAAAAATATGTTTTATAATCTAGGAAAAATATAAATAAGATCTTTAACATTTAATATGAGCATTAAATTGTTATCTTTTTATGCTAATAATATGTGGCATAAAGGATGTGAGAAGATGACATGTCGCAATGATAGTGTGAGAAGATGACACGTGACAAAATTTTATTTTGTTTTATTAGTATAGATTGCAAATCATTTCATGTTAACCATTAGGTTAAACAAAAGACATTATCATCAATATACCAGATTTTTTTTCAGTGTTTTATCAGATTTTATTTCTATATATGAAAAACAAAATTACTATAAATTACATTTTCATAAGAAATCTTTATATTCTAATAAAAAAGTAACTAGTATAGACATGTTTCAAAATTCTAGAGTACCATCTATTTCATTTTCTCGACCAATTGTTCACTTTCAAATTGTACATTATCATGATTACTCACATCTTTCTTCTGTTACGATTAGAGGCGAGCATGGGTCGGTTTTGTTCAATTATAGCCTAAAACCGAAACCAAAAACCGATATGTCGTTTTCTAGGTTTTTGAAACCGTTCGGTTTCGGTTTTTTTGGTTTTTGGTTTTCACTTCGATTTTGGTTTGGTTTCGGTTTTTTTCGGTTTTGCGCTTCAAGTTTTTAAAGAAAAAAAATGATCCAAAGCAATGAATTTAAACTAAAAACTTTAAGTTTCCATTATTTTGTTAATATTTAAATATAATCTACATATTTTTTAAAAATTACTTCACATTAAAATAATTGCAATTCATAAAATACAATAACAAAAAAATTCCAATAAAATTTTTAATCTACTAATTCAAACAAAGAAATTTAAGGATTTTTCTTCAAACCTAAATATTTATAAAATTAGATAACATAAGTTAAATAAGTAACTAATAAGGACTAGTTATGTTTATAAGTGTATGAATATACCTCCATATTTACAAGTTCGGTTTGGTTTTTTCGGTTTTTGTTACAGGCAAAACCAAAACCAAACCGAAAAAATCAGTTTTTAAAAAACATCAAACCAAACCATCGGTTTCTTATCAGTTTCGATTTTCCAGTTTGGTTTCATCGGTTATTTCAGTTACGGTTCGTTAATTATGGTTTTCTTGCACACCCCTAGTTACGATTTACATGCTATTTTTTAGAAAGATACCATATCTGTTTTCCCCTTTCTTTTTATCTCCATCCATCATACGTAGTTAGGCAAATAATTTTATTGGCATGAAATTGAAGTTGAATGAAAGTAAGGTTGAGATCAAAGAAAACCCGGCTACTATTGAACAACAGAATGAAGATAAAAAAAACTAAAAATAAAGACAAAAGTGAGCAAGTAAGAAGTAAAGTAGAAAGATGGATGCTATATCTAGTTCTAGCAAAATCCATTCTTTGTGTTAGTGGCGGTAGATCAGTGATTGCGGAGGTCAATGTTCAGGATATGTGAAGCCTTCTGCGATGAGGATTCTCTAAAGATGGCCTTCACTTCGTAAGTCAAGGGTTTCACCCGGAGTTCTAACCCCACTTCATTCATTTTGCATATCTCCCTTCTTCTCAAACTCTCTTATTTCTTTAGTTGCCGGGGGAGATTCTACTTGGTGTTTTATCTACAATGTTCTCCATCCATCATACGTAGTTAGTCAAATAAACTGTATTGGCACGGAATTTAAGTTGTATATTTTTTAATTTTATCTAATGTAATCGTTTTTATTAATCAAAACAAATAAACACACATATTTCTAATTTTAATTTTTAATTAATAAAACCCGTGTAATACATAAGTTTCTAAATCTATAATATGTATATCGCACCAATATATCATGATGCAAAGATGAATATTTACTCATATAGAATAGTTGTTTTGTTTTTTTACTTGGTATTTTGAATTTGAACCCGTAAACTGCCGAGTTTTGGGGGTGGTTTATGCAAATGCAACATAAATACAAGGATGTTTGTTTAATTTCCTAGAAAAGAAAATAGAATAAAAGAACAGGTATGCGTTTCCATTTTGTTCATCGAAGACATCTTCACAGTCGCTGTGTTGTTCCCACTCTCCCTGCCTGGATCTCTCAATCGCGAGAGATCAGATCAAATCAAATCCATAGTAGAATAGATCACCTCAACCGCATCTGATCCGTCGTCGTTTCGATCTCTCTCGCCGTCACCATGGCGGCCGCTAACGCTCCGATAACGATGAAAGAAGCACTTACGGTATACACCTCACCTCTTCTTCTTATATCAATCGATTCGCCTCTTATTTTCTTCACAATTTCGTCATTTCTCTAGTCCCTTCGACTTCAACATATAGAGCAATCAGTTTTTGACCTTCGTTTCTCTCTTGCTGTATAGATTCACTGATAAACATATACTTCCACTCTATAAATCTCTAAAGCCTGTTGCTAAAATTAGTTAGAATCTTATTCCAGAATTCTGAAAAACTTGCTCAATTGGGACTATTTGTAGGTTATTACACTCTTAAGTAATGTTTTGCTGGATTTTCTATCCTTGTATCGTTTAGAGTATAAAACATTTTGGTTGTGTATTTCCAGATCTGTGGATTGAAGTGAATCAGAGATCCATATGTATCTGCTTTTGCACATGATTTTTGATTTGATTTTGAATCTTGTGACGTTGTTGCAGTTGCCTAGCATAGGGATCAATCCGCAATTCATTACGTTTACCAATGTAACGATGGAGTCGGATAAGTTTATATGTGTCCGTGAAACATCACCTCAAAATAGCGTGGTGATCATCGACATGAACATGCCAATGCAACCACTAAGGAGGCCAATTACCGCTGACTCGGCTCTTATGAATCCGATTTCCAAGATTCTGGCTTTAAAAGGTACAACTTTTTCTGTATTGGTTCATGAGATCTAAATAAATTGGTTTGTTCTTACCTCTGTCTTTTCTATATCTGGTTTGACTTCTGATAAGTTTGAATCCCCCGGCTCCTGGTAACTGGCAATGTTGATCCCTGGTCCAGTTTGATTGCTCATGTATATATTATTCTCTTTTCATGATTTTGGTGCAAGTTGGTCTCTATCGAACTATTTCCATATGCTAGGAGCATCATTGTGACATGGTGCACTGGCATGCTTGCATATTCTATTGCCCTACTACTGTTAAATAAATGAGTGTAGCAGGCATGTTCTGAAGGACTGCAAAATGCAGACTTGAGAATGCATTCAGTAATTTATTTGAAAACTATGAAATTTACCAGAAATTGCTAAATCTACTATTGCTAAATTTACCAATCAAATGCAACCTTCTAATAAGGTCCTTAGAGAAACCGTGAAGTCAGTTTTGGCTATATAACTAATCAAGGAATCAACACTTTAATTTTCTTGAAGCTCAACTTCCTGGGACAACTCAAGATCACCTACAGATATTCAATATTGAGATGAAAGCTAAAATGAAGTCTCATCAGATGCCTGAGCAGGTGACAAGTTTATCTATATAATCATTCAATGATGCGTGACTTTTCTACCTCTGATTGTTAGCACTGATGTTTATGCTACTTTACTACCATATCATGTTCAGGTTGTCTTTTGGAAGTGGATTACGCCTAAGATGTTGGGCATGGTAACCCAGACCTCGGTATATCATTGGTCGATTGAAGGTACGCTGCCTTTTGTTTCCATGTAGTGAGATTACTGGATGCTTTCTTTTGTTCTGTCATATGTAAGTTACAGGTTGTAGGCTTGCAGCTTCTAAACTTGGCCAGTCAATATTTTTCTATATAGGTGATTCTGAACCTGTGAAGATGTTTGATAGGACAGCCAATTTATCAAATAACCAGATAATTAACTACAAATGTGATCCAACTGAGAAATGGTTGGTGTTGATTGGAATTGCCCCTGGCTCACCTGAGGTGTGTTGTTATTCTTTAATTATGTTTGATCATATCAATTATTTTCTTCAGTTGAAGATTAGATATATTCTCATTGCTGGTCGTTGAGTTGGTCCTTTCATCTTTTAAGAGTTCTGATCGGATGTGGGTTAGATCGTCAGTTGCTTATTATCAACTGCTTGCTCTAATTTGCTAGTACGTGTAGATATAATGTTCCAGACTGGTTCCCTTTTTCTGTTTAACAAGATATTTTGTATTGGTCCTTGGTATCATCATTTTATTTTTCCCTGGTCACAGTGTGTATGTTTTTATATCTGATTACTATCACAAAAAGACATTTTTCATGGACACCTAAATGTCATTTCTATGTGGACTTTTGGATAAGTCATATTAAACACTATCACCTCGTTTGGTAATTTAGGTTACTTCTCACCTTACATTCTCTATCTTATTTATCTGTAAATTTATATTTGACTTTTGTATGTTGATATATCATAAAGCATGGTGCGCAGTAGACTGTTTACTGACACTCCTACTGTTATTATCTCCTCACAATTTTAATATTAACAGAAACCTCAGCTAGTCAAAGGAAACATGCAACTATTTTCTGTTGACCAGCAGCGAAGTCAAGCTCTTGAAGCACATGCAGCATCATTTGCCAGCTTGAAAGTGAAGATGATTTCTTTCAGTATATAATACTGATCATACACAACACTTGAATCATCAATATTTATCACATATTTGTTATATCATGTACAGGTTCCAGGCAATGAGAATCCTTCAGTTCTCATTTCTTTTGCAACAAAAAGCTCTAATGCTGGACAGGTTACTTCAAAGCTGCATGTTATTGAGCTTGGTGCCCAACCAGGTTCTATCCTCTAAACATGTCTATTCATTCAGTACACTTGACTTTTTTTGTTTGATATACATTGTCAGTTTTCTACGTAGATTCGGTTCTCATCTGTATATATTCTTATTTGCAATTGAATGTGCAGGGAAGCCCTCATTCACTAAAAAACAAGCGGATCTCTTTTTCCCTCCTGACTTTGCTGATGATTTTCCAGTGGCCATGCAGGTACCTCTTGTCTTTGTTGTCTTTGGGATAGTGAGCTGCAATATGATCTGACATTTATCTGGATTTGCAGATATCCAACAAATATGGTTTGATTTATGTCATCACCAAGCTGGGTCTCTTATTTGTATATGATCTTGAAACTGCTACTGCAGTTTACAGAAACAGAATAAGCCCAGATCCTATTTTCCTGACATCTGAAGCTTCGTCAGTTGGAGGTTTCTATGCTGTAAATAGACGTGGACAGGTGTTACTTGCGACTGTGAATGAAGCAACAATTGTCCCTTTTGTTAGTGGACAGGTAAGCTTTCAAGCTTTATCCATATGTGATTGGTATGCTCATTTTGCTTTTGGTGTATGAGTTTGAGGTGTTATTGCAGTTAAACAACCTGGAGCTTGCTGTCAATCTTGCCAAACGAGGAAACCTACCTGGTGCAGAGAATTTGGTAAACTAACTTATTATTTTAGTCTTATGTTTCTTTTCTTTTCTTTTGCTGATGATTAGATGTGTGCATGGCTTCCCATAGTTAAGAGAATAGTTTCTGAGGTTAATTCTGTTTTACCTATGTCTTGTGTATAACAGTAACATACACAATTTAGTAGTTCATGTTGGATTTTAATTCTATAGTGTAGGAAGTAGAAGTTTAATGTTTTATATTTCATAGGTCACAGTTATTGAAATTTGGAACACGTCGGTGATATCTGAGACAGGATGGTTATTAACTAATTTTATATGCGCATATCAGGTTGTTCAACGTTTCCAAGAGTTGTTTGCTCAAACCAAATACAAAGAAGCTGCTGAGCTAGCTGCTGAATCTCCTCAAGGCATTCTCCGTACACCAGACACAGTTGCAAAATTTCAGGTACTTGCTTCTCCAATTGTAATATAACCTATGTGATGATATTTTATTAGAACCATTAACCTTTCTTTATTTCATTTCAGAGCGTACCTGTGCAAGCTGGACAAACACCACCATTGTTGCAGTACTTTGGGACCCTTCTGACGAAAGGAAAACTAAATGCTTTTGAATCCTTAGAACTATCTCGCTTAGTTGTCAATCAAAACAAAAAGAATCTTCTAGAGAATTGGCTAGCTGAAGACAAGTTGGAATGTAGTGAGGAACTTGGAGACCTTGTGAAGGTATGAAGTTTTTTTTTTCTTTGAAAGTTTTGGGTTTACTTGCGTCAGTGAAATGGTTTCTTGACTGTTCATACTATCTCTTTTCTTTCAATTTTAGACGGTGGATAATGATCTTGCTTTGAAAATTTACATTAAAGCAAGAGCAACCCCGAAAGTTGTTGCAGCTTTTGCTGAGCGAAGGGAGTTTGACAAAATACTCATCTACTCCAAGCAGGTAGGCATTACTCTCGTTGCATATAGTATGCTTTCCTTCTTAATAGTTTCAATACACTTCATATCAACACAAGCCTAAAATATTTGTCCTGACTTGGCACAGGTTGGATATTCACCTGATTATTTGTTCCTTCTGCAAACAATTCTTCGTACGGATCCACAGGTATTGCAGCTTCTTAGTAAATTGTATGTTTGTGATTGATTTAACAGCAAGCATGTTTTGAATAAGCTTAATCTGCTTAAATATGTGGTTTCTCAAACATTAAAATCTTATTTACGATGCCATTGTTGCAAGTGCATGGAAATTAGACTGGTAACATTGTTTTTTTGCAGGGAGCTGTTAATTTTGCCTTAATGATGTCCCAAATGGAGGGAGGTTGTCCTGTTGATTACAACACCATTACAGATCTTTTCCTTCAGGCAAGTTCAAGCTCTTCAAACCATCATAGTCAAAATGGCAAGGCACACTCTAGGCATCGCGTGTTCCCCGCACAAGGCACAAAAAAAAAAAAAAAAAACGAATCGGAAAAATACACAAAATATGTAATAAGCATAGAAAAGTTGAAAACTGTTGGTATAGTTTCGTTAGTCATTTTATGCAATCAAGAATTACATGAAACCAAAGGGACTTTACGTTATGTTCTAATATGGGCTAGTAGGTGCGAAGTGCACACTTGTATTAGCTATGAAATCCTGGACCTAGCTAATGGCAGGGTTTAAGGGGGCTGCGCCCCTTGCATTACTTGATATGCCACTCATGATCGAAGTTATCACTTACTCTCAACAACCCTGAAATCTTTTGTCTAGCAAAAACATAAAATCCAACTAAATGACCTTGTGTTAAAACCTCAAAAATAAACCACCTGGAATTCCCGAAATGCTTGCTTGTCTCTATAGAAAGAACAGTGCTTTGCGCCTCTTTGAGTTTTAGTGGTTTTGCCTTGACTCGGCGAGTCAGCGCCTAGACGCGTGCCTTTTGTGCTTTGGAATTTTGACTACTATGTTCTAACTATTGCTTCTTAAACAATTTATGATATCAAGATTAATAAATTTCTTGTTAAAGCGATTTTAAATGCTTTTATTTTTCCTTCTCTTCAGAGGAACTTGATACGAGAGGCAACAGCTTTTCTATTGGACGTTTTGAAACCCAACTTGCCAGAACATGCACACCTACAAACTAAGGTTACACTATTTGATGCTTATAAAATACTCTTTAACCATTTGTGATAGTTCTAACTCGTGTTTAAAAAAATAATCGACACAGGTCCTTGAAATCAACCTTGTAACATTCCCTAATGTTGCTGATGCCATATTAGCTAACGGTATGTTCAGTCACTATGATCGTCCTCGAATTGCTCAACTTTGTGAAAAAGCAGGTCTTTATGTTCGAGCACTTCAGGTTGGCCAACATCTAGAAACTTGTATTTTTTTCTCCTCTCAAATCTGTATCATCTGCTTGATTGGAACTTCTTTGTGCAGCATTACAGTGAATTACCAGATATCAAACGTGTAATTGTGAATACTCAGGCAATAGAGCCACAGGTTTGTTTTTCTGAACTTGTCCACTTTACATCATTTTGCAGGAATCAAAACGGAGTACCTAACTAGCTTCCTTTTTTGCAGTCTCTTGTAGAATTCTTTGGAACACTGTCAAAGGAATGGGCACTGGAGTGCATGAAGGATCTTTTACTGGTTAATTTGAGAGGAAACCTTCAGATAATTGTTCAGGTAATGACTCTTTTTCTACATTATATGTACATCAAACTCTCAGTTACTAATATTATTGTTTGGATTGTAGGTTGCAAAGGAATATTGTGAGCAGCTTGGTGTTGAGTCATGTATTAAACTTTTTGAGCAGTTTAAGTCATATGAAGGCCTCTACTTCTTTTTGGGGTCGTATCTGAGTTCCAGGTAATAAGTTTAGATATTTTAGTATAATCCCATAACACCATTATTGTTAAATTGACTAACACTTGACATCACAGTGAGGATCCTGACATACACTTTAAGTACATCGAGGCGGCTGCAAAGACTGGTCAAATTAAAGAGGTTGAACGTGTAACAAGGGAATCAAATTTCTATGATGCTGAAAAGACCAAAAACTTTTTGATGGAAGCCAAGCTTCCTGATGCAAGACCATTGATCAATGTCTGCGATCGCTTTGGCTTTGTTCCTGATCTCACTCACTATCTCTATACCAACAACATGCTTCGGTATATTGAAGGCTATGTTCAAAAGGTATGCTTTTGTCATTTCATTTATAATTCATCTATATGGGTTAAAATCTTAACGCTTATGTGGCATTTATGTAGGTCAACCCTGGGAACGCTCCACAAGTTGTAGGACAGCTACTTGATGACGAGTGCCCTGAAGATTTCATCAAAGGTTTGATTTTATCAGTTCGTTCTCTGCTTCCAGTTGAGCCTCTTGTAGATGAGTGTGAAAAGAGGTTGGTTTTCTGTTTGCCTAGTTAAGTTTAATTTACATTCTGCTGATTTGCATTATTTTAATTTAATTTATTTATTTCCACTTGTGGCTTACAGGAACCGACTTAGGTTATTAACTCAATTTTTGGAGCATTTGGTGAGTGAAGGAAGTCAAGATGTACATGTTCATAATGCTTTGGGTAAGATTATCATTGATAGCAATAACAACCCGGAGCACTTCCTTACCACAAACCCATATTATGATTCCCGTGTTGTGGGGAAATACTGCGAGAAGCGTGATCCTACACTTGCTGTCGTTGCTTATCGCAGAGGCCAATGCGATGATGAACTTATTAATGTCACAAGCAAAAACTCTCTATTCAAACTGCAAGCAAGGTATTGGAGCTGTTTATTATATTGTTGTTATTATTATTGTCATCATCATCATCATTAATTGTATTATTATTATTTTAGTATTATTTTACTATCTTAGTTCCATAGATGCAATGTGTTCCTTTTTGGGAATGTTTTGTTGATCCACCTTTTTTTTGTTCTGTATTAGGTATGTCGTGGAGAGGATGGATGGTGATCTTTGGGAGAAGGTTCTCAACCCAGAGAATGAATATAGAAGACAACTAATTGATCAGGTTGTTTCTACTGCTTTGCCAGAGAGCAAAAGCCCTGAGCAGGTTTCTGCTGCTGTTAAAGCTTTCATGACTGCTGATCTTCCTCATGAACTAATCGAACTCCTTGAGAAAATCGTCCTCCAAAACTCTGCTTTCAGTGGGAATTTCAATCTACAAAACCTGCTTATTTTGACAGCTATTAAAGCAGATCCATCACGAGTTATGGATTACATTAATAGGTTAGATAACTTTGATGGACCTGCTGTTGGTGAGATGGCTGTAGAAGCACAACTTTATGAAGAAGCATTTGCAATATACAAGAAGTTCAACTTAAATGTTCAAGCAGTCGATGTTTTGTTGGATAATATTCAAAGTATTCCACGGGCTGTTGAGTTTGCATACCGTGTTGAAGAAGATGCTGTCTGGAGTCAGGTGGCAAAAGCTCAGCTCAGGGAAGGATTAGTTAGTGATGCAATTGAGTCATTTATTCGTGCTGATGACGCCACTCAATTCTTGGATGTTATTCGTGCTTCTGAAGACACAGAATGTTACCATGATTTGGTTAAGTATCTTTTGATGGTTAGAGGCAAGATCAAGGAACCAAAGGTGGATAGTGAGCTCATTTATGCATATGCAAAGATTGACAGATTGAGTGATATTGAGGAATTTATCCTAATGCCAAATGTTGCAAATCTTCATAATGTTGGTGATCGTCTGTTTGATGAAGCGTTGTATGAAGCTGCTAAGATAATATATGCTTTTATCTCCAACTGGGCTAAGCTTGCTGTTACACTTGTGAGATTGCAACAGTTTCAAGGTGCTGTTGATGCTGCTCGTAAAGCAAATAGTGCAAAGACATGGAAAGAAGTTTGCTTTGCTTGTGTTGATGCCGAGGAATTCCGCTTGGCACAGATATGTGGGCTCAATATTATTGTGCAGGTAACTACTATTGACTGGTCCCCAAGGGGACACCCTGGTGGTAAAGTGGTGTACTTTCCAACCAAAGGTTGTGGGTTCAAATCCTGCAAAGTGCAGATTTGGTGATTATAGGAGTAGAGTAGAGAGTGTGTGTTCTCCTGTCAAAAATACTACTACTGACCAATTAACGTCTTGTAAATGTGTTAATATTTTTTTATGCTTTGTTACTAACGTAGTTCAGATGTCTCAGAGTAGAAGTGTCAATGAGCGGGTTCGGTAATTGGTCCAAATGGGTTGCCAGGGTGGGTTAACTTGCAACATCTTTTGTCTGCAAGTAGATATGGCAAAACGAGGGGGTTGGATAATCGATCATAACGGATTGTGGGGTGGGTTGACTTCCAATATCTTTTGGCTGGAAAAAGTTACATATTTTGTAATTAGTACACTCTCTTATTGATGCTGGCTATAACCATCTTCAAAATTTGAAAAAGTTTTTGAACGTTTTTTCTGAAATTTTGTAGGTGGATGATCTAGAAGAGGTGAGTGAATATTACCAAAATAGAGGATGCTTCAATGAGCTTATATCTCTTATGGAGAGTGGTTTAGGACTGGAAAGGGCTCATATGGGCATCTTCACTGAGTTGGGTGTCTTATATGCCCGATACCGTCACGACAAACTAATGGAGCACATAAAACTCTTTTCAACCCGTCTCAACATTCCAAAGTTAATCCGTGCCTGTGACGAGCAACAACACTGGAAAGAACTGACTTATTTATACATACAATATGATGAGTTTGACAATGCTGCTACAACGGTCATGAATCATTCCCCAGATGCTTGGGATCATATGCAGTTTAAGGATATTGCAGTTAAAGTCGCAAATGTGGAGCTTTACTACAAGGCGGTTCATTTCTATTTAGAAGAACATCCTGACCTTATTAATGATGTTCTTAATGTCCTTGCTCTACGTGTTGACCATACACGTGTTGTAGACATCATGCGCAAGGTTCGTGCTACACCTAGAAAATTTATTTTATGCTTTTAATTTGTTTTCATTCATTTATCCTGACTTTATGAGTTACAGGCGGGTCAACTTCCATTAGTCAAACCATACATGGTTGCAGTTCAGAGCAACAATGTATCTGCAGTCAATGAGGCGTTGAATGAAATTTATGTTGAAGAGGAAGATTATGATAGATTGCGTGAATCTATTGATTTGCATGATAACTTTGACCAGATTGGCCTTGCACAGAAGGTGGGGCCTGGTTGTTTGCCTTTTTTCTCTTCATGTTATGTTTCTCTTCATCTGCATATATTATATCTATGCTTTGTATGGTGTCACAGATCGAGAAACACGAGCTTCTTGAGATGAGGCGTGTGGCTGCATACATTTACAAAAAAGCTGGTAGATGGAAGCAGTCTATTGCACTGTCTAAAAAAGATAAGGTTTACAAAGATGCAATGGAGACCGCTTCACAATCTGGAGACCGTGAACTGGCTGAAGAGTTGCTTGTTTATTTCATCGAGCAGGTAAGCAAATATAAATTTCTTGTGCTTAAATTTTTTTTTATTTTTCATAGTGGACCATTGGGTAACGATCTCATGTATTGCCTGTGCAGGGAAAGAAGGAATGTTTTGCTTCCTGTCTATTTGTTTGTTATGATCTGATCCGTCCAGATGTTGCTCTGGAGCTCGCTTGGCTGAACAACATGATTGATTTTGCTTTCCCATATTTGCTTCAGGTGAGCTGTCAACAATTTACTGTTCTGCACGAATTAACTAACTTCAATTATATCATGCTAGTGGTCTGAAGATCACTCTCATTATTTGTTTTCGTGCAGTTTATTCGTGAATATACCGGTAAAGTCGATGAACTGATCAAGGACAAGATCGAAGCACTTAATGAAAGTAAGGCAAAGGAGACCGAGGAGCAGGATATTGTTAAACAACAGGTTTTTGTTTTCTTGTCTCTCGTCACTCTATGTTCTCTTGGCTTGTAAAATAATCGAGAATATGGTTTATCTGCAGAATATGTATGCTCAACTACTCCCTCTTGCGCTACCTGCTCCGCCGGGTATGGGCGGAGGATTCGCTCCACCACCAGCCGTGGGTGGAATGGGGATGCCGCCAATGCCTCCATTTGGGATGCCGCCAATGGGTTCTTATTGACTTTAGCGGATGGGCGTAAATTTGCTTGTTGATTGAATTGTAGTGTGGTGTTTTTGTTCTATTGTGGATATTCTTTTGGTTAGACGGAGGTATTTTTTTTGCAGCTTGTAGGGCAGCAAAACAGAGTATAACGTTGACGTTGACTGTGTCATGTGTATCAAAACAAGGGGTCGGATTTGCTACTTATACTTTTTCATCATGTATTCCGGACAAGTTGCCTATCTTCATTAATTATCTGCGTCATAATCGAACACTGCGTTGGTGTAAATTTATTGGAAGGGGTAATTTTATACAATAGTAAGTCTCATGTTTTTAATTAGTCTTGTCTTCTTAAAGTTATTCAACTTTTCTTTAAGCTTTTTAATCTTATGTATACGTGTAAATTTTAAAATTAAGGCAAATGTAACGCATAAAAATAATAGTTACTGTTATTATTTTTATCTAATTTGAATTAAATTTAAAATAACGAAACTTGATTGTTATTTATAAATTTTTTTAATTACGATTAAAATTTTTAAGTTAATTAAGAAAAATTATTTGTAGTAAACAAGTATTATTTATATTTCGTTTGTCTCCATTTAAAAGTTTAAACATATATAAAATTATTATATAGGATTAGAACATTAACATTAAATGAAGTGATAATGCAGTATTGTATATATCATCTTCAAACACCTAAATCTAATGGTAACCACTTCTCAAAGAAGCTTCAAAAAGATCCTGCTAATCATAATTCATCAAGCAATTCCTCCGGGGGGAAAGTAACTTCGAAATTTGTAGTATTGTCCTCTCTAATAGAATTTTTAGTTTGTGAATGTAACATTATTTGGTAAATATAGTGTAGTTGAGTCAAAACAGAAAACAAATATATCAATATAAAAATTGTACAAGAAATGAAACTTAAAAAGTCAACTTTCAATCGATTCAAAGGTTTCAAGCCTAAAACAACAACTGATATGAAACTTACAGAGTCAAACTGCTAACCATTTCCTCTTAAGCCTTCATTACATCAAGTTACTACACACCTCAATACTATCTTGGAGCCTTCAATCAATGTCCAGAAATACATGTTTAAAAAACATCAACAATAATGCCAGTGAGTACATGACTACCGACTCAAACAATTCAACATAATATAATGTGCTATGCATTGTATAAAAACAAAATATTAACTATCCAACAATATACGACATACAATCTCAACAGATAATACCACTATCCACTTCTTTAGGTTACATAAAACTTCCTTCAGTAATGCTATAGTAAGCACGACAAGCATTTTCTTATCAAGATCGTATGCTAGTCTTTTGGATTCGGTAGCATGGACATGGGTTGGTTTGTCACTCCAACCCATATAAATGTAAGTCAAATGCTTGTACCCTTCACTAATGGGTATCCAAGTACGAATTCAGTGGAACCTTCGATTCGAATTATAAGAAAGTGCCAAAGGTTTCGGAGGTTTACTGGCATTCCGATCTCGTTGTCATATTCAACATCGTGGAAAGGTTCATTTGATACGTTATTGTATAAACACTTAAGATTGCAACTCAAAGTAACCCTTAATTTCTCTTAACAAATGAATTACACAAAGGTACATTTGCCTAACACATGTGTAGTTTCGCCTTACACATGTGTAAGCAGCATCAAAAGCAAAATTAGTCGTTGAAGCGAAATTTTCTTGGCGGAATTAGTTAAATTTTGCTTGGACTGATGCCCTAATTTTTCTTATTAATTAGTTACAGCCCAATTTCGCTATAGTTACGGGTTTTGATGAGGTTTGAGCCAATTTCCTCAAAACCTACAAATTGAGCCAATTTTGATGTGTAACACCCACGTAAATTGTACTGAAACATTGTCCGCATTTCTCTTGATGGGTTGCCCATACAAGAACTCATGGTTTAGTTTCCACCAAACAAGTTGCTCGCCTAGATTAAACACGTGTTGCTAGAGAAGGTTTTCGCCCTTTATATGCTAGGCTTCGTTCTCTTCCACAACCAATGTGGAACTTACGTCTCCTCCCCCTTACAGAGCCCAGTGTCCTCGCTGGAATATTGGTTCGTCCCCTAGATTTGATACCATCTTTAAAATCCCATATAAACTGTACAAGATATTATTCGCTTTGCCCCCAATAGGTTAGCATCCATAAACTCACAGTTTTGTTTTTACTCAATGAGTTATTCGCCTAGGAAAATATGTCTTGGTAGATATGGTTTCCATCCTTATAGAGAAGACTTCGTTTTCCCCCTCGACCAATGTGGGACTTACACACCCCACTTACAGGGCCTAAAATCCTCGCTGGCACATTGGTCTAGCCCTTGCCTCTTATACCATGATATTGTTCGTTTTGCCTCCAATAGGTTTCCCATCCAGGAACTCATGGATTTGTTTTCAAAGTTGTTCTCCTAGGAAAAACACGTCTTGGTAGAGAAGCTTTCCATCCCCTTATAAGAAAGGCTTTGTTCTCCCCCTTAACCGATATAAAACTTACATTTTGTCTCAGGTATATGATGCCAATCAAAGTACAATCAAGCTCATCAACAACAAATGTTATTTAAACATTTTTTCTTATTAATCTATAACGAGTTTGTACAAGAGTTACACACCCAAACACCTTAATCCACAATCTCTTTCTCTCTCTCTCTCTAAACTAATACAATGATGGATTGGCAATGCCATAAATACGGTACCAGTGAACACATGTAGAGCCTTTCTTCCCACATCTTTCACACTTTAAACAACTAGAGCACAAAATATAGATTACACCTATTTATTCATTCAAACAATTTGTAGATTGTATTACAGCTGTAAAATAGTATAAAATGAGCTTTAGGTCACGAGACTTGCCTTAAGTTGTTTAACAGTAGTGTGTGTACCACCTTAGTTTCCACAAACCGATAGTCAATCAATGAACCTTATTACAATAAGATTATACCTTAGTCGATACAAGTAACACTTAGTATGGAATAACATCAATTCAGAAAGAAGAAAAGGTTCTCACGTAATTATCTTGAATAGATCAACCATTTTTTATTTTCCAATTGCCTGAGAAAAGAATATGATCCAATAATGTACACCAAAAACCGATAGTCAATCAATGAACCTTATATGTATATGTTCAACCGCATTTGTTAATGCGGATGAGGAAATCAACATCCGTATTTCCTCCTGGGTCAACCGCATTTGGTAATGCGGATGAGCAATCTTTCAGCCGTATTTCATCTAGTCATGACTCCTCCCGACTTGTGTTTTTGTGATGATTTTGCTAGATCATGCTTTACCATAGAGAAACTTAGTGTTCCGGGAAAGTCAATTAGTCACCCTTGCAAGGATTAAATCATAATTTGAAACAATTAATGTGTGCATGAACTCAAATTTTCGGATAATTGCATGCATGTCCATGCACAATACTTAGCAACTAACTAAATTATACCACCTAAAATACTACACTATACTACAAAATAACAATACAACATTATTTACCATTTAAATTTTAATCAAAATACACCCCACTAAAAGCCAAGTTCGGCCGCCCCCCTTCAACCACTCTCTACCCTTCTACACCACCACATCTTACACCCACTCCCCTTACATGCAATCCTTCTCCACTCTACACACACACTACACTCTCATTTCTCTCCCTCATCTCTCTCGGTTTCTTTCTCCAGAAAACACACACACACACTCACGGATTCTAGCACATTTCAGCCAAATTTTCAAGAGCAACCACAAACCACCATCGGCCAAGCTCAAAACCACAAGAAAGTGAAGTTTTGTGAGCTTTTGGGTGCACGGTTCCTTCAAGTTCGACTTCTCCAGCCCTTGTTCGAAGATTTCTAGATCATTGTGACCCTCTACACTGAACTACACAAAGAAAACTTGCTGATACAACCTTGTTCTTGATAATCTTTTAACATTCTTGAAGGTATCTCACTCGTTATATATGCCATTCTAAGGGTGTAACCCGATTTACACCTTGAAAACCCTCTTTTTGGGTGTTGTTGCACCATCTAACTTGCACATCTTGTAACCCTCCGAAGCTAAGTTTGTAACCTGCTCAAAATCAATTTTCTAACCTCCTAATAGCCTTTTTTTAAAGTTACAAAAGGTTTTGGTAATGTTTAAACACGAGTTATAACGTTTTACACATGTGTAACAGGTGAAAATGGTGTAATCACTATGTTTCCAACTTGTTCTTGAGTTGTATGTTGAAACCGTGGGTTAGGCTTAGTATTTCAGTAAGTTTTGGATGATATTGGATGTATGATGAGATGTTAATGGCTGAAAATAATAAAGTTATAGACTTGTAAGCATTTTGGACATATTTGGGGACCCGAAAAGTGATGAAACAACTTAAAACTAAGAAAACTTGGGTTTTAACCATATTGAAAATAATTCCAGGTTCTAAAAGAGTTAATAAAGTGATTTGGACCGGATTTGTTGATTAAATGGTTAAACGACAATCTAAAAGGAATTTTTAACTAAAAACGGGTATTAACCGGGTGACGTTTTGAGGAAAATCCTAGAAATAATGGTATAAAACCAAAATCCATGGAAACCATGTTATTTCAGTAATTTAAGTGCTATAAAATTTATACGTGTTGAAAAATTGGTCAAACAAGCTTTTAAACGGTCATTTACGAGTAAAAAAGCGTTTTAACGGGTTAAACATAAAAACGAGGCTTTCAACTAAAAGAGGCTTGAAATACATTTTTAACAGATTAGAAACTTATCAAAATGTCCTTAAAATAATATTTAAAAGGATGGGAATCAATACTTAACCGTTAAAAACCTTCGATTTTATCGCAACTGGTAACGTAAAACATAAGAATATTAAACCTGGACATAAATTCGGAAAATTTGTAGTAAACTTACTTAAATAAGTTACTTAACTTCAAGAACCTGATATTTGGCCATAAAAGTCAATAAACGCAAGAAAACAAACTTTGGGGTAGAAATTGTAATTTTTGGAAACTTGGAGGACTAAACTGTGAATTTTGCCAAACCTCTATAAACCGACCCCTTGGTCTAATAATCATTTGGTGAACTTAAACTAACTGGTATAAATGATCCAACCTGGTAAATCATGTATTCTTTCCTAAGAAACTCTAATTTACTATAAAAGAAAACTTTTTAAATAAGACTTAGCAAATCAAAAGCTAGTAAGACATTAAACCTCATGACACACCTAGTGCACCTTTCATAACCTTAGAATTAGTGGCTTAACACTTAAATCTGATGGTAGGGTGCTAGACTTGAGACTCTCTCCCGGTACACGAAGAATCCTTTGCTTGAATCTTAAGGTGAGTTCTAGTGTTCCCTTTTTACTACTATTTTTGGGATGAAACATGCTATGCTTGAATTGAAACCTTTCATGCGTTATTGTATGATACTTGAATGTTTGGGATAATGTTAGAACCTGCTTTAATTGCATCATGATCGTTAATTCTTGTGTGAACCGCTTGTTTTATATGGGTAGATCTACTTGGGGAATCCCCCACACATAGTGTCTTCTGTGATGAACGGGAAGGGTACCACACTGAGATCCTACGGGGTCGTTTGTGGCATGTGACAAGTTTTTATAAGATAATAGGTGAACCATCCGGCAGGTATGGTCCACTGTTTTGAGGCTCAGTTCTTCCTTCGGGATTAACCGGTATAACATAACTTTTGAAGAGGCTAGCCGGGAGTGAGTGCAGGGTTGATTGTGATCCCCCACAACAGTGAAACTATGATTCTTTTAAAGTAAATATGGATTCTATTGAATCCTTTTGTTTTTATACTTTAAGCACTTGAATTCACCAACTTTTTAGTTGACACAGTTTTCTTTTGAGCATGTTTCAGGTAATCCATAAAGGGAGTCTAGCGGTTGTTGAAGACCTAGACCTAGCACTGTGACCATGACATTGGCTTGTTTAATTTCAAAACATTTTGAACAATTTTCATTTATTGTCTATGGATACATTTTGTTTTAATGTTGGATGTACGTTTCATTTGGGGGCTAGACCTACTTCTAGCCCTGGTTTCCTTCAAATATTAATGCCATGTGATGTTCTCTCCTTTTGTGCTCTTATGATGGTTTGTTTCCGCTTCCATATGTGTAGCTAGTCTGTGACGTCCCACCCTACCTGGGCCCGGGGTGTGACAGATCATGACTAACACAGTCGTTTCAGGTAAATATATGGTTATGGCGTTCACGGTCAAATGCTTTTAATCTAATATCGATGTACAACTTGTTACAATCTAAATCTTTCGCTAAAATAAGTCTATTAACTTGTTTTATAGTCCAAACATTTGTTTCATGAAGTTCTATGTTATTTTAACTTAATCAAAACCCTTTTGTTACCCTAATTACTTTTTAACTTTGTTTCAAGGTTTAATCTTACCAATCAAGGGGTTACGAGTCTTACCACTCAACTTGTTAGAGATTCAACATTGACGAATGTTCAGTAAAAATCTTTTGAATAATATCATAACCTTATTTTAATCAACTTAAGAAGCTTTCATGGGTTTGATTGCTTACCACTTGCTTTACTCACAATCTAAGATTAATTCTCAGATGATTTAGCTTCAGGAAATGAACTCTAATCTACCAGCAAAAGTTGTATGCATGCAAATCTTAGTTTGAAAACCCTAAAAGTATTAGATCTGAAGGATTCTTTCCTCAAGAACTTACGGACAGTGATTTATAATGATTCGTAATGATTGATGGATGGTATTTTAGTGTTTTTATTAGCAGATCACTTTTTAAATGCTTTTCACTAGAAGAATCCAACATGTAATAGAGAGTTCTTGAGGTTCAGAAGAGAATTTTAGTGAGAGAAGGATGGAGAGAGTAGGAAGAGAGAAAATAAGCTCTCAGATTAAGCTCCTCTAGTTAACATGGGTTGGGTTGACTCATTTATCACGGAAAATATCACATTTGACAATGAAACCAAGACATGAAACAAGCCACCAAAATTTCAATCTACAAGCGATCAGTGATTGATTATGATTGTTTTATCATTTTTGTGAATCAGACAATTGTTTGTTATCAATCAATCAGAAGCCACAAATAATCATCAATATCTTCATATAATTCTTCTCGCTCAATATCATGATCTTTAACATGTACAGACTCAAGTTTTCGGTCATAACATGTTTTCACTATTTTGTTCTAAATTTCATCTGGAGTCTTCTCCCCGTAACTTGTACCATCCTTATCATTAGGTCTCAAACAGGTACCAGACTCAACATTGTTCCTTTAACTACTTATGCCTTTATAATTGTTTTTGCTCACTAAATGGCTTGTGCCTCCACAACCAAATGTACATGGCATGTAATTTCTTAATTGTTGAGAATAAAGTACTTCGTAGGAGATATTGTAGCTTCATAGGTGGGATTGTGACTTCGTAAGTGAACTCTATCATTTGAAACCTCTACCATTATACTAGCAAAAACTCAAGTTTTTAGAGTTCTAAAATTTTTCAAACCATTATAGTGTTATAATTTTAACATAAAATAAACTTGAAAAATCACACATTACTCCTACAAAATTAACAGAAAGATATGAAATGAAGATTTAATTAATTATGAAAACTATTCTTTTTATTTTTATAGGATGAGAAGATCACCTTCTTTAGTAGAATTTAGAAGATAAAGGACGAGAATTTCTATCTTGCTTTTTGTTTCCTTGTGAAATAAACAACTCTAAGTTTTTTATTTGCCTTTGTTGGTAGACTTGATTAGTAATTTTCTGGATAACCATTGTTGTGCCTTTTGTTGCTCAAGCTTTATGCTCAAATAACATATAATATTGCCAATGATGTGTGAACTAACAGAACCACAGACGAGAAATTGTAGGAGGATATGAGCTACCACTTGAATTTTATGATAAGCCTGAATTCCAATAAAGTTCACCAATAGGAGAGCTACCATTGATCAAATGGTAACTCAAGCTGTAAGAATAATACTTAGAGGCTGATGCAACCAAAGTTCTCTCAGCAAGCACATGTGAAGTACAAGAAAAGTAACTTCGGAAGATTTGATACAACTCAATGAAATTCACTAAGAATCAAATCTTTCGAATCCAAAAGACCAATTCTTCCGAAGCCTAAAATAAAGTCTTCCAAAGCTTCAAGACAAAGTCTTTACAAGCCAACAACTGATTTCTCTCAAAGACAATGAAGACATGCTTTCTATGATAGGCTTTTGACAAAAGCTGAACAACTTTCCGCTGCCATCTCTGATGACTCACCAACTTATACAAGTTGGTGAAAAGTTCATATTTTTTTCAACTGTAGATTATGGTCTTAGAGTGTGTAACTTTCTACTTTTGTACTTTTATCCTTTTTGAAGGATTTGAGATATGACATGTCATAGTCACTAGTCAAAAGATAATCTGCCTTTTGACTTTACATTGATCTTGTTTTCTAGATTAGTGTTTCCAGCTAGCCTTCAAAGTATGACCGGTTGTAGGATGTAGTATAAAGTATCTCAAGTACTAGTCATTAGAACCAAGTTTTGTAACATTTGTAAAAGAACTTGAGAGCAATATATCTCTTGAAAACCAAATACTTGTATTCTTGTTGTGTTCTTTACTTGTGTTCATTGTTTCACTTTAAGCTCGTTCCTTATTTGATCTCTTAAGTGTTCTAGTCTCTCTAACCTTGTGAAACTATCGAATTGACCCCATTCACCGGTTCTGCACAAGCTTAATTTGAAAATTTCATGATCACGACTATGTTTCGTGTTCACAAAAGCTATGCTGCTTATGTGATTATTAGCTAGACATATGAGAGGATTTATGTAGATGTGGAGAAACTGAAGCTCCTTATCAGATATAGCATAGAGACTAATTATGAGAAATCTAAAGAAATATAAAATACTATGAAAGCTTAAGCTTAGACTTCACAAACAAAATTGAGTACTACAACGATATTGATGACTTTAGCTCATGGACTAAAGTGGACCTAATTGTGTTAGATGATGCTTTATGGTTCAACTAAGATAGAGTGAACAAAGTAGAAGCTTTTTTAGATTTCCTTTATAGACAAGGTTGCTTAAACTTTCTAGATATGAAGACAGCTGAATCTATTATGAAAAAGGCCAAATGTGCAAAAGATCCATATTCACTAAATACTATACCAAATGTGATCGACCACCGATAGAGAAAGAGAAAATGACTCATGTACACAAGATGCTGCCTACCAACTCACTTAGAGATATTTTGATCATTGGTGGAACAATCCTAGTACAGGAAAGCCAATCATCGAGTGCGAAAGAAAGACCTATAAAATCCTAGACCCAATTGATTAAGATAAATGTAGTGAAGAAAATATCAAGAAACTTGGCCGTAATTATATTCGGTGTGAGATTCTGTTCAAAGAGCATGCAAAGAGGTTTACTAGTGTTGTAGAAAAATATTAGCAAAAAAGATGCAGGATCGGGTATGGTCACTCAACACAAGTATTCTCTCTTAAACTCACTAAGTCACACTGGAATGATAAAGTAGAATCCTTTAAGAGTTGATGATAATATACTAAGTAATAAAGACACAAGAAATGGTTTTCAAGATACTTGTATATATTACTTCTCAACTCAAAGTTTACAAGACTCTTACAAGCATACAAAATGAGTTTGCAATGAGAACTATATATACTACTATCTACAGCCGGTTATACTTAGATTACCAGTTGGGAATTACTACTAAACAAATACTACATTGCTAGTAGTAAGGTATCTAAGATAAAATATTATCCTAGATAAGGTAGTCATGATAGGTCCATGACTTATCTTTTGTCACCAACTAAAGTTGGTAATTGTAATAACTGATAAAAAATAAATAGTGAGATAAAGTATGGTCAACTACATGGGCGTGGGAAAATGCCATGTAGTATTTTAGAGGTTGCATCGGCTTGTCAGATTGACTATACTAATATCCACCGGTTCATAGTAGGTTCTTCCGAATGTTAAATGGCTTCGGAAGAACAAGTTCTTCCAAAGCCACTTATACATCGGAAGAGTCTACTTCTTCTGAGACTTCTGTTGATCTTCAGGTCTTAATACTTCGAAAGTCTTTGGCTTGAAGTCTTCCAAGTGTTTGTCTTCGGAAGAGGAATTTACTGTCTTCGGAAGACAGAGTTTCTTCTTTGGAAGTTCTTCTACTTTAACCTTCGGAAGTGCAGCTTTTCCTTTGGAAGTCTTTATCAGTTGCATCAAAAGTTATTCTAAGTATTGTTTTGGTTGCACCAGTCTTATCTGACCAAACAAACTCCCCCTAGGCTAATGCTACCAAAACTTCACTGTCTTCTGCTTCTCTGAACTTTCAACACCAAGGAAAGTAAATATCTATCTGTCTCTTTGTTCTTTCCGAAGGTGGTGCTAAGAAGTTGGTACAAGTCCTTTGTAGATAACAGGTCCAGTTTATTACTTTAGATGACATGTACCCTTTGCTGTGGCCCTCGGTAGAGAGTTAGTTGACGAGAGTTGTAGTCATACTCCCATCTAACTATGGGTTCCAAGTCAGGGCCTCTAACCATCTGTAGAAAGGTCTTTTCCTTGGTTGAACCTTCCTTTTTTCCCGCTCTATTTGTTTTAACTCTTCTTCAATCCTTGCTTTTATTGTCAACTCAGCAAGGTGAAGGCTGCTCAGATGATTCCGAATGTGAGCAGCTGTTTGAGAGTTGGAGAATGGTTTCTCTGCTAACTCAGCAATGTCAAACCTGCTTGAGTGTAGCAGAGATGGAGTGTTGAGTCTGTTGGCCTTATCATTTCTTTCCAAAACAAAGTTGTGAGAAGAGTCTTTGAACATCCATTGGACAATCTTCTTCCTAGGAATGAGGGGTTGAGATGGTAGCTTGTTCCCCTTTTTAGTGTCCAAGTGAGTCACCAGTCTTCTTCTCAGCTTCTTCTCTTCTTCATAGAGTGAATCAGAGTTGGTTGCAAGGAGCTGAAGTGCCTAGTCCAAAGTTCCCCTAGGAAAATCAAGGAATGCCTCTCTTGTGAGGGAATAGGAAGAGCCATCAATGAATGTTAATTTGATAGACTCCTCCTCACAAGAGATTTCGCTCAGAGTGGTACAGTTGATGAGCTTCTTCTTGCTTTTCTTAAACTCCTCCAAAGTCAGAGGTTTAGTTGGTTCAGAGGATGGCTTTGGTGATGGATGGGTGGTTGATTGTTGGGTAGAAGATGGTTGAGTTCTAGGAAGTGTTTTGGGTTTTAGGATGGGTAGTGGAGGTGGTTATTGTGAAGTAATGGATGAGGATGAGGGTATATGTTGGATCTAGAAAAGTTGGTGCAACCTAAACCAAATCACTTAGACTATTTTTGGGTGCAACTAATAAATGACTTCCGAAGCTAAGTGTGGAACTTCCGAAGGAAATGGAGTTCTTCCGAAGACAAAGTCCAAGATCATCTTCCGAAGGAAAACTCCAACTTCCGAAGACGAAGTATTCACTTCCGAAGTTCAAGACTTAGAAGAAAAGATAAGAAGTCAACTTCCGAAGTATGAAGATATGAAGAAGTCCTCAAGCCTCAGAAGAAGTAGCCTCTTCCGAAGTATAAGTGGCTTCGGAAGAACTTGTTCTTCCGAAGCCAACTAACCTTCTGAAGACACTACTATGAACCAGTGGACATAAGTATGGTCTCTCTAACACTCTGCTGCAGACCTCAGTGCAGGATCGGGTTTTGTCACTTAAACACTTAGTTTTCTCTCAATACTCACTTGTAACACACTCGAATTAGATGAAGTAGAATCTCTTCTAAGAGTTGATGATAATATACTAAGTAGCAAAGAACACAAAGAAAAAAATTTCAAGGTACTTGTATATATTACTTCTCAACTCAAAGTATTACAAGACTCTTACAGCATACAACTAGAGTTAAAATGAGGAACTATATATGGAGATGCACTAGGTGTGTCATGAGGTTAATGTCTTACTAGCTTTTGATTTGCTAAGGCTTTATATAAAAAGTTTCATTTTATAGAAAGTTAGGGTTTCTTAGAAAGTATACATGATTTACCATGTTGGATCATCTATACAAGTTAGTTTGAGTTTTCTAAATGATTATTAGTTCAAGGGGTCGGTTTATTGAAGTTTAGCAAAATTTACAGTTTAGTCCTCCAAGTTTCCAAAATTTACAATTTCTACCCCAAAGTTTGATTTCTTGCATTTAATGACTTTTATGGCCAAATATTAGGTTTTAGAAGTTAAGTAACTTATTTTAAGTAAGTTCATACCAAGTTTTCAGGATTTAGTTCCGGGTTTTATATTTTTACGTGTTGCGTTACCGGTTATGGTAAAATCGAAGGTTTTTAACGGTTAAGTGTTGATTTTCATATTTTTAGTCTTAGATATTTTTAATATCATTTTAATGAAATTTTTACAAGTTTTTAATCTGTTAAAAATGTATTTCAAGCTTCTTTTAGTTGAAAACCTCGTTTTTATGTTAAACCCGTTAAAACGCGTTTTTAGTCGTAAGTGACCGTTTAAAAGCTTGTTTGACCAATTTTTAACATCATTAAAAGTCTTATAGCACTTATCTTTCTGAAATAATATGGTTTCTATGGGTTTTCATTTTTATAACATTATTTCTAAGATTTTCCTCAAAACGTCACTTACTCGATTTTAGTTAAAAATCCCTTTTTAACTTGTCTTTTGACCATTTAATAAACTAATCCGGTCCAAACACTTAATTAAATCTTTCAAAGCCTGTAATTCTTTTTAATATGGTTGGAGTCCATGTTTTCTTATTTTTAAGTCGTTTTACCACTTTTCGTATATCCGAATATGTCCAAATTGCTTACAAGTCTATGACTTTATTATTTTCAGCCATTAACATCTCATCATACACCCAATATCATCCAAAACCTACTGAAATAACATGTCTAACCCACGGGTTTCAACATACAACTCAAGAACAAGATGGAGACTTAGAGATTACACCATTTTCACCCATTACACATGTGTAAAACGTTATAACTTGTGATTACACATTACCCAAACCTTTTGTAACTTTAAAAGCAGGTTATTAGAAGGTTAGAAAACTGATTTTGAGCAGGTTAAAAACTTAAAAGCTCCTCAAGAACAAGGTGATAGCAGTAGACTTCTGTTAGAACAAAGAAAGTAAGGTTTTTAGTGGAGAAAAGGAGAATAACACATAACATAGCTTGTTTGGCTAAGATGAAGCTTACTCTTTGTATGGTTCATGATGTGGAAAGTGTGGAGGGACAAAACGATCTGGAAAGCTTCGAACAAGGGCTAGAGAAGTCGAGATTGATGAATCCGTGCACCACAAGCTCACAAGGCTTCTCCTTCTTGCGGTTTTTGAGCTTGGCCGATGTAGTTTTGGTGTTGTCCTTCGAAAATGAGCTGGAAATGGTGATGGAACCGTGAGTGTGTATGTGTTTTCTGGAGGAAGAAACCGAGAGGAAGAGAGAAGAGAGTGAGAGGAGTGTTGTGTGTGTATAGAGATGGGAAGAATGCATGAAATGGTAGTGGGGAAGAGGAGGGTGTGTGGTGAGTGGTGGAGAAGGGTGGTATCAAAGGGGGCGGCCGATTTTGGCTTGTAATGAGGGAGTTTTATTTAAATTTAAATGGCAGATATTATTATGTAGTATTATTTGTAGTATAGTGTAGAATATTGGATGGTATAATTTAGTTAGATGTGTTTTAACTATCATGTGTGCATGCATGCATTTTGGCCGAAAATTTGAGTTCATGCACACCTTAATTGTTTCAATTTATGATTTAATTATTGCATGGGTGACTAATTAACTTTTCCGGATCACTAAGTTTCCCTAAGCTAAAGCTTGAACTAGCTAACATATCACAAAAGGCACATGAAATAACAAAAATGGTAATAATAACAACAATAATAATAATGCTAATAATAATATTGGTAATGATATTAACATTTATTAATTGAATGGTAATGATGCAGGTTGATAAGGTTATATTTATGACCTAGAGGTCAGTTGTCACATTCTCCCACCGTTTAGGAAATTTCGTCCCGAAATTTTGAGCTTCGATTAGCTTCAGAACGGGTGGGTTTGAAGAGGTGCGGATAACTCTTTCTCATTTCATCTTCTCGCTCCTAGGTGAACTCAGGTCCTCGCCTAGAATTCCATCTTACCTTGACTTTGGGTATGCGACTTCGTCTGAGTTTCATGACCAGCCGGTCAGTGATCTCTATAGGCTCTTCCACGAAGTTCAACTTGTCGGTTATCCTAGATTCCTTCAATAGTATCTCCATGGTCTTGTCTACCAGGCACTTCTTTAGGTTTGACACATGGAAGGTGTCATGTATGTAACTTAGCTCCTGAGGTAGCTTTAATTTATATGCGCCGAGACCAATTCTTGCTAGTATCTCAAATGGTCCAATGTATCTCAGGCTTAGCTTTCCTCTCTTTCCAAACCTCACGGTACCCTTCCATGGTGCACTTTTAGCATTACCCTATCACCCACTTGAAATTCCAAAGGTTTTCGTCTTCTGTCCGCGTATTTCTTTTGACAGTCCCTGGCTGCTCTCAAACGCTCCTTGATTTTAAATATCTTGTCGGTGGTCTCCAACACGATGTCGGGTCCCATTACTTGGCTGTCACCGATCTCATTCCAGCTAAATGGTGATCCGCATTTCCTACCATATAGGGCCTCATACGGAGTTGCCTTTATACTTGCGTGGTAACTATTGTTATAGGAGAACTCTACCAAAGGAAGATGATTGTCCCAGTTCCCACCTATGTCAATCACGCAAACTCTCAGCATATCTTCCAGGGTTTGAATAGTTCTTTCACTCTGACCATCAGTTTGTGGGTGGTATGCAGTGCTTAGATCTAAACGGGTTCCCACGGCTTGCTAGAGTGATCTCCAGAAACGTGAAGTGAAGCGGCTATCACGGTCGGAAATGATTGACAGAGGCACACCATGCCTGGTCACTATTTCATTGATGTATAGTTGAGCCAGCTTCGTCAAGTCGTAGTCTTCTCAAATCGGCGAGAAGTGAGCTGATTTAGTTAGCCTATCCACTATTACCCAAATAGCATCATGACCTCTAAAAGTTCTGGGTAGCTTTGTGATGAAATCCATCGTGACGTTATCCCACTTCCACTTTGGAATTTCGGGCTGCTGCAACGTCCCTGATGGTTTTTGGTTTTCAGCCTTCACCATGGCGCACGTCAAACACTTGCCAACATAAATGGCGATGGATTTCTTGATCCCAGGCCACCAGAAAAGCACCTTTAGATCTTGGTACATTTTGTCATTTCTGGGGTGAACTGAGTACCAAGATTTGTGGGCTTCATCGAGGATTACCTCTCTAGTTCCCCCATGCTTTGGTACCCACGTTCTCCCTTCATATTTATATATACCATCGCTGCTCAGCTATAGTTGCTTCTCCATTCCTGTCAACAATTCCCCCGCTAGCTTATCTTCCTTTAGCGCTTCGCCTTGTGCTTTCTTTAGTCTCGTGATAAGTTCGGTATACACACTCATCCTTAAGGCACAGACGCGAAGAGGTTTTTCTTTTTCTTTTCGGCTCAAGGCATCTGCCACTACATTGGCCCTGCCAGGATGGTTGCGAATTTCACATTTTTAATCATTTAATAACTCGACCCATCTTATCTGGCGCATGTTTAGCATCTTCTGATTCAGAATGTGCTGCAAACTTCTATGGTTAGTGTAAATAATGCACTTCGTGCCATAGAGATAATGCCTTCACATTTTGAGGGCAAACACACCACGGCACCCAATTCTAGATCATGCATTGTGTAGTTCTTCTCATGATCGTCTAGTAGTCTTGATGCATACGCAATTACTTTGTTGCGCTGCATTAGCATGCATCGTAGTCCTTGACGCGAGGCGTCACAATAGACCACGAAATCCTCAATTCCTTCTGGGAGAGCGAGGATAGGTGCACTACACAGTTTCTCTTGAGTGTTTCGATCGCTTCATTGTGCTCTCGTTCCCACACAAAGGTTGTATTCTTCTTTGTCAGAGCAGTCAATGGTTTCACAATGCGCGAGAAGTCCTTGATAAACCTTCTGTAGTATCCGGCCAATCCAAGGAATTGCCTTATCTCGGTAGGGGTTTCAGGAATTTTCCAGTCCTTAATCACCTCAATCTTAGAAGGATCAACTTGAATCCCATTCTCATTTACCACATGCCATAAAAATTGGATCCCTCGCATCCAAAATTCACATTTGGAGAAGTTGGCATATAATTGTTCATTCTTGAGCAACTCAAGAATCAGTCTAAGGTGTTTCTCATGCTCTTCTTTACTACGGGAGTAGATCAGGATGTCGTCGATAAACACGATCACGAACTTGTCAAGATACGGGCGACATACATGGTTCATGAGATCCATAAAAGCCGCTGGTGCATTAGTCAATCCAAAGGGCATGACTAGATACTCATAATGTCCGTATCTCATCCTGAAGGCGGTTTTGGGTACGTCTTCTTCTCTTATCTTCAACTGATGGTATCCCGATCTTAAATCTATTTTAGAAAAGTAACTAGCTCCCTGCAGTTGATCGAATAGGTCGTCAATTCTCGGGAGAGGGTAATGATTCTTTATAGTCAGTTTGTTTAGTTCCCGATAATCAATGCACATACGTAGGGTTCCATCCTTCTTCTTCACAAATAATACCGGTGCACCCCATGGAGAAACACTCGGTCGAATAAATCCCTTGTCGAGTAGTTCTTGGATCTGTAGCATTAGTTCCTTCATCTTGGGAGGGGCGAGTCGGTACGGTGCCTTGGCTAGTGGTGCACCAGCAGGCAGTAGATCTATTTGGAACTCGACCTTTCGGTTTGGAGAAAGTCCCGGTAGATCTTCGAGAAACACTTCTGGATATTCAGAAACTACCGAAATATCCTCAGTCTTCTTCTCCCCTTTAGCTTTCATTACATAGACTATGAAAGCTGGGCATCCCTTCTTAAGGCTCTTGGTAGCTTTCAGATGGGATATCATAGGTCATAGCGTGTCACTTCCTTCGCCACGAATCACTAGCACTTTCATGTCTCTCAACGGTATTCTAAGTAGGCGTTCATCACACACGATCTCGACTCTATGCTTAGCCAGCCAATCCATACCAACAACCACATCGAATCCTCCTAACTTAATTGGTATCAGGTTTATCTTAAATGTGCTACCTTCTAGATTCATTAAACAATCCATGATGACTTCATTAGTTTTTATAATGTTACCGTCAGCTAATTCTACAGTAAACGGATCACTCAGGATACATGCACTCAGGTCAATCAAAGTTCTAAAAGTGCTAGAGACAAAACTAACAGTTGCTCCGGTATCAAATAGAACGGTAGCAGGATGGTTGTTTATAAGGAATGTACCATTGACCACATCAGGTTCCTTGCGAGCATCGGCTGGTTCCATCACGAATGCTCGTCCTTTGGCTTGTTGGGTCTGGCTTCCTTATCTCTTCCCAGCTTAGGACACTTGTTCCTCATGTGCCCTGGATCTCCACATCCATAGCATTGTTTACCCGGCGCATACGTACAATCCTTGATTAAATGACCCGGTCGTGTCACACCCCAACCTTGACGGCGGAATCGTCGAGATGTGAGGGTTAAGATTTTTTACAACCACATAACGATATCTTTAAATGAAAATATTATTAATATAAGTTTCAAATGCAAATACAACCATAAGTCTTAACATGAACAAGTCAAAACATAAAACAAAATAGTCCAAGCTTCTTATTCTTTAATCTAGGTCCAAATCCTAGTTTGATGCAAACTTCAAATGATGACTTCAAACTTGGGCATTTCCTGAAACATGTTGAAAATAAAAGGTCAACTATAAAGTTGGTGATTTTCCAAGGGTTTTACATACATTATATATCAAAGGTTACAAGTAGCAATTCATGTCATAGGTTATGAGTTAGCAAGTTTATAGAACACATACAATTATAACCTGTAACATCATGTATTTTAGGGTTATTTATAAGTTTGCATCGTTTATTCTTGTAAGGACTATTAATGCTTTTTATGAAACTTGTGGGCTATTTGTGCTGATCTATTAGTTAGTCTTTAATTCTTTAATTTAAAAAGATTATAGTTTATCTATTAAATTGAACATAATAATAAATAATAACAATGATAATAATAATAATAATATTAATAATAATAACAACAATAAATTATAACAATAATAATAAGTTGCAAAGAATTACTAAACTTAAAAGTGTTAAAACTTAAAATTTATAAGGTTAGGGGTTTGTTTTGTATTTTAGAAACCTTAAAAGAAAAGTTTACACATAAAATATCAACTTTTAAACCACAAGGACCATATGTGTAAATTCTTTAAAAACCAACCCAAACCCCTTTAATCCCCCGTTTTTCCGGCCGGTCACCGGCCACCGCCGGCCGACCTCCGGCGGGCTTTAAAAACCCACCTGAACCTTCGAAATCGACCCTAAACCGTTTCTAACATTTTCGTGTACATGATTCAAACCTGAACATAGCAATTAATCACCTTTAAACGTCGATTACTAATCTTAATCAAATGTATAACCGAAACCTTAAACCCCATAGTCGTTCGAGCCTTAAACACCAATAATAACTCAATTAATTCAACACTAACGAACGTCTATCTACCTTTAATCTATTACAACATCTAATTGCACCTGAAACCTACACAAAACTTTCCAATCGATTCTCTCAAACCCGCGATCTGTAGCATTATCAAAACCCACCTTCTGAACAAATTAAACTGAAATTAAGAGAAGGCTTTGCATCAAGAACAACGGTTGAATCTATCCACGAAGTTAATTTGATTTTCATAAGCATTTGTACTTGAATTGAGTCCAAACTCCGTCGCGGCTTGTTCTTCATCATACTTTACGTTGCAAGCTTCGATACCGGGTAATCACATACACACACATACTCGAAATCATGTGGGGAACAAAAGCCCCATGATTATTGTTGCAATCCGAATCAAATTAAACTTCAATTTGATCATGGATGATTCTAGGGTTTATGTGATTTGGGGATTTGCTTAAGGTTCGTTTTTAAAAATTGGAAACTGCTTCATGTCGCGGCATCTGCCTTTGATTCACTGGTTCCCCACTCACATTCTATACTAGAGGTCCCGGGTTCGAACCCGACGACCTCCAATATATTTGAGGTTTTTTTCAGCCTTTAAAAAATATATAAAATTTTCTGAAAATTATAAAAAGTAGTTTTGTAGACTTTGTTTATTTTTAAAGCTATCCCATTATTTTCTACAAATTTATCACCATAAATACCTTAACAATTTTCTTATAAAATAATATTAACAAATATTTTTCCTAGTTTAATCATATAAAAATAGACTTTATATAATATTTTCTTTTAAATCATTTAATTATTATTTGGACACTAAACATTTTATATTTATGGATTAATCATGATTACTATAGAAATTATATATTTTATAAGTTAACTTCACAAAATTGTTATAAAGGATTTAATTCCTTTAAAATTTCATATATGATATTGTTCTTGGACTAAAATATATATAAGATCTCACTAACTAACGTTATCTAAATATTAAAACCCCCAAATTCCCATCGAAACCCTAGATCATGTTAAATCATTAATCTAAATCTTGTAAATATATTCATACTTAGGTACCTTGTGAAGAACTTCGTTGGAATTATTGCTTATTATTCTTATTAATCGTCATTTTTATACATTTGATCAAGTGAGTATTTATATACCCCTTTTTATATTTTTACACTTTAGGGTGAAACATGTTACATTATAAACTTTGCACTTGTAAACACGTTTGATTCTTGTAAACTTATGGCAATTTACTTGTATGTTGTGGTTAGTTGAACTTTGTGACTACCATGTAATATCGAATATGTGTACAATCATTAACTATTGCTAGCCTAGCGACGTCATAGATCTATGGGCCAGACAAGCCTGCTTGGTTAATCCAAGTACACTTAGCTAATCGTATATACTTGTAAACGTTTGAGACTTGTAAAACTTTGTCGAGGTTTGATTGTGCATTCCGTCTTACATCCCTAGTTTACTTTGATCTCTAACTTACAACATGAATTGCCATCTTTTATATACTTATGTATCGAAAACAATGGAAATCTCACCAACATTATTTTTGACATTTTTATTTTGACATTTTTCAAGAAATACTCAAGCTTGATTTCTACTCTTTGAAGCTTACACATCTAGGAATGGACCTAGATAAATAAATGAAATAAATGACTTGTTACATCTTATGTTATGCTTTTTAATTTCTTTGAGACTTATGATTGTAATGGTACAATTGGAACTTATGATTAATATATATTTGGGTTATTAATAGCGTTATGTGGCTGTGAATGATCTTAACCCTCACACCTCGACGTTTTCGCCGTCAAGGTTAGGGTGTGACACAACCAAACCTCGACTTGATTACAAGTTTATAAGATTGGCTAAGTGTATTGGTTCCCTAAATGAACAAGTCATACGTCATCAGGAGCCGACAATACATCGGCTTTAGCACCAAATAGGCTTTTCAGGCCCAAAGATCTAAGACGTCGCCAGACTCGCAATAGTTAATGGTTGTAATCAAAATATGTATCTCATATAAGACTTACAACAACACAAATAACCATGACTAATAAAAGTATGAATTGCAAGTGCGTTACAAGTTTAAACAGTTACAAGTGTATGTTGATAAGATAACATGTTTCACCCCAAAATAGTGTAAAATAATATAAAAAGGGGCAAGGAAACTCACTTGGCAAAATAAGTATATGATGAAGATTAATATGATTAATAATAAACGTTGTTCCAAAATGAATCGTCACAAGGCACCTAAATATATTTATACACAAGGTTAAAATTTAATATTAAGTTTAATGAATTATTGTGGACTAGGGTTCAATTTGATGTTTGGGGTTTTGTCAATTATATTTATCAAATGAAAAGCAATTATATTTTAATGGGAACGATTTGATTTGTATCTTATATAAAGATAAAAAGTGAAACTAACATTTGTAAGAAATTTTGTAACATTCATAAGGTTATAACTAAATAATAATGATCATGATTTAAGCAATAATCTTAGAGACAATAATTGAAATAATAATTTGTGTAGATTAAACTAATATTTAAAGACTAGATTTTTACAAAATACACTAATTATATCATTAGTCTTAGAATATTAAAATTAATAAGAAAAAATATGAGAATATATTTTTATAAATAACAAAAAAAAATAATAATAATTAAATGATTTTAAAATAAACAAAGTTTATAAATTGATATTTTTTATGATTTTTAGAAATTTTTATATATTTTTAGAACTTACAAAACAATCCCAAAAAAATTTTTGGAGGTCGTCGGGTTTAAACCTGGGACCTCCAGGTTGAATGTGAACATGGAACCAGTGAACCAAAGGCCTCAACCGCGATAGGAATTGCATTTTAAATCTTAAGTACAAACTTAAATAGAAACCCCCAAATCTTCACATGAACACTAGAATCGTTTTACCCCAAATTGAACCCCAATTTGATTATGATAATGAAATTAACCTTGGGGCTTTTAATCCCCAAGTAAAACCGAGCAAATATAGGTATTTATTTACCCGATTTGAGATCGAATTGACAACGAGAAAGACGAAGAACAATCACGAACGCGTAGAGCTTGTTTGATGTTCAAACGATGATTCCAACCAAATTCGTTGCACAGGAGCTTCTACTGGTGCACAAGATCAAAAGCCCTCAATAAATTTTTGTTTATGAAGCTCGGAAGATAGGTTTTCTTCGAGTTGCAGGTTCGTGACGAAAGGGGAATCGGGGGTGTAAACTTTGTGTGTTTTAGATGCAAATGAGAGCTGTAAACGATTAAGTGTAATTAGATGGTTGTTTTAGATTCATTTAATTTGAGTACTATTAAGGTTTAATGGTCGAATGCTTTTTGTTTGATGATCGACGGTTATCAAGTCCAAACGACACCCATTTCCGGCCTTAAACTCGAATTAAAGCGTGTTTAAGGTTCGAAACTTCCTCACAAAGCGATTAGAAACGGTTTAGGCATTCAAATTAAGTGTTTTTTCGCGATTTATGGGGGTTTGCCGGAGTGGTGGTCGCCGGCGGCCGACGATGGCCGGAAATGCGGGGATAAGGGGAAGTGGGGGTTTGGGTTTCACTTAATTACACATTTGGTCCCTCAACTTTTGAATTTTCGTTATGCTAACACTTCAATTTTAAAGTCCATAACTTGACATTAAGACCCCTCAAATTTAATTGGATTTTATGTTTTAAACATTATTAAGTTTAATAGCCCTTATAAGTTATTGTTATAAGTAATCCTATTTATTACTAATATTATTATCATTATTATTATTGTTAACATAAGCTTGATTATTATTATTGTTATAATAGTTATTATTATTAATCTTATTAGTATTATTGTTATTAGTGATATTATTAATATCTTAATTATTATTATTGCCCAATTATTAGCTTACATACATTACATATTAATAACAACTAGGAGAAAACTAAACATAAATCACCCATAAATTCCAAGATTGACAACAATGACCCTTATAAGAATAAACACAGTTAACTTTTAGTCAACAAAAATACAGGATGTTACAGTCTCCCCAACTTAAAAGAGTTTCGTCCCGAAATTAGGAATGAAACTATACGAATAAAACGGGTATTTTTTCTTCATGTGCTCTTCACGTTCCCAAGTAAATTCAGCGCCACGCTTATTCTCCTAACGAACCTTGACAATTGGGGTAGTTGTGGTTCTAGTCTTCTTCATAATGCGGTCCATGATCTCAACAGGTTTCTCAACAAAGTGCAATGACTCGTCGATCTGGATGTCTTCCAACGGAACATGCAGACTTTCGTCAGCCAAGCACTTTCTCAAATTTGAGACGTGGAACACAGGATGAACTCCACTAAGGTCGGAAGGTAGTTCCAGTTTATAAGCCACTTTCCCAATCCTTTTCAGGATTTTGAAAGGTCCTACAAATCTTGGAGCCAGTTTACCCTTCTTTCCAAAGTGAACAACACCCTTCCACGGTGAGACCTTAAGAAGAACCATATCCCCAACTTGGAACTCCAATGGCTTACGTCGTTTATCGGCATAGCTCTTTTGTCGACTTCTTGCCACTTCAAGGTTCTTACGAATTATAGCGACTTTATCGGTCGTTTCTTGTATGAGTTCAGGACCAGTGACGAAATTCTCACCAATGTCGGTCTAGCAGATCGGTGAACGACATTTACGACCATAAAGTGCTTCGAATGGTGCCATCTTGATACTCGAGTGGTAACTATTGTTATACGAAAATTCCGCGAGCGGTAAATGCGTATCCCAATCACCACCAAAGTCAAGGACACAAAGGCGTAGCAGATCCTCCAAGGTTTGGATCGTTCGCTCGGTTTGACCATCAGTTTGAGGATGGTAAGCCGTGCTTAGATCCAATTGAGTACCCAAGAGTTCTTGCATAGACGACCAAAAGTGTGAAGTGAAACGAGCGTCTCGGTCGGATATGATTTGTATAGGTACCCCATGACGACTTACAATTCATCAACGTATATGCGAGCTAACCTTGATGTCTTGTAAGTGTCACTTATGGGTATAAAATGTGCCGATTTGGTTAATCGGTCAACGATCACCCATATGCTATCATGACCACGAGAGGTACGGGGTAGTTTGGTTATGAAGTCCATGGATATATGTTCTCATTTCCACATAGGAATCTCGAGTTGTTCAAGTAATCCACTTGGACGTTGATGTTCGGCTTTAACCTTCGTACACGTGAGACATTAGCTACATAAGTCGCTATATCTTTCTTCATTCCAGGCCACCAATATTGACCACACAGGTCCATGTACATCTTATCGGAACCAGGATGAATAGAATAACGAGTTTGATAAGCCTCGTTCATGATAAAGGTACGAAGATTATCGCGATTTGGAACCCAAATTCGATTCGCGAAGTACATCAACCCATTGGGTTTCATTTCCAGTTGAGTTAGAAGGTTATGCTCCAGTTCATCCTTCATTCTTCCTTCTTGTCGCACCACTTGTTGAGCCTCCAAGATACTAGACTCGATGTCACTATCTATTCTCAAGTTTTGTAGCAGTACAGTAGTCTCGTTGACATCTAGTCGGATCTCAGTATCAAACTCACCCAAAGTGCAAACCATTGTCTTCGATCACGAATTTCTTGGAATGAGACCGTCTTGTTATGAATCTTTTGGCTTAGTGCATCGGCTACAACATTTGCTTTACCAGGATGGTAACGAATGTCACAATTGTAATCACTAATCAACTCCACCCAACGACGTTGTCTCATATTGAGATCTTTTTGATTAAAAACGTGTTGAAGGCTTTTGTGATCGGTGTAGACTATGCATTGTGTACCACAAAGGTAATGTCTCCAAATCTTCAAGGCAAAAACAACAGCACTAAGCTCAAGATCATGTGTTGTGTAATTCACCTCATGGACCTTCAATTGTCTTGATGCATAAGCTATGACCTTTCCTTGTTGCATGAGAACACAACCAAGGCCTTGTTTAGATGCATCACAATACATGGTGAAATCGTCGTTTCCATCGAGTAGAGTCAAGATAGGGGCATTGCACAACTTGTGCTTTAACGTTTCAAAAGCTTCTTCTTGCTCGGAACCCCACTCAAATGGTTTATTCTTTTGTGTCAAAGACATGAGTGGCTTCGCGATTCTCGAAAAGTTAGCAATGCGATAATAACCAGCAAGACCAAGGAAAGAACGAACTTCGGTTGGAGTTGTGGGAACACACCAATTCTTCACAGCTTCCACCTTTGCAGGGTCAACGTGAATTTTGGCTATTCACCACGTGTCCTAGAAATTGAACTTCCTCGAGCCGAAATTCACACTTTGAGAACTTCGCGTACAATTGTTCTTTCTTCAACAACTCAAGAACTTGTCGCAGATGTAGCTCATGATCGGTGTGGGACTTGGAATAGATAAGTATGTCATCAATGAAGACGATCACAAACTTGTCTAGATAAGGCTTGCATACTCGGTTCATGAGATCCATAAAGACAGCAGGAGCATTTGTTAAACCAAAAGGCATAACCATGAACTCATAATGCCCATATCGATTACGGAATGCAGTCTTTGGAAAATCATCGTTGTGGACTCGTAATTGATGATAACCAGAATGAAGAGCAATCTTCGAGAAAATAGCGGCTCCTTGAAGTTGATCAAACAAGTCATCGATACGAGAAAGAGGGTAACGGTTCTTGATGGTAAGCTTGTTAAGTTCACGATAATCAATGCACATACGAAACGATCCATCTTTCTTCTTCACGAATAGGACAGGTGCATCCCAAGGGGAAGAGCTAGGACGAATGAAGCCCTTCTCGGATATTTCTTGAAGTTGACTAGAGAGTTCTTGCATTTCTGATGGTGCAAGCCGATATGGTGACTTAGCCACGGGGTTTGCTCCCGGTATTAAATCCATCTTAAACTCGACTTCACGCATGGGAGGTAAACCACTAAGGTCATCGGTAAATACTTCAGGAAAGTCTCGTACAATCGGGAGATCCTTAAGATCTTTCCCTTTGACTTTCGTGTTGACCACGTAAGCCAAGAAAGCCATATAGTTCTTATTTAAGCACTTTCGGGCTTGGGTGCATGACATGAGTTTGAGCCCTTTGGAGGATTTTCACCGAACACTTTCAATATATCCCCAGAAGGTAACGGTATACAGATGCACTTCTCGAAACAAATGATCTCGGCATGGTGTTTGGCTAACCAATCCATACCAATGATGACGTCAAAGCTTCCAAGTTTTATAGGAATAAGATCAATAAGAAAATCATGTGCGTCAAACCTCAAGATGCAATCACGAATAACGATATCAACGGTGATCGGTTCTCCATCGGCGACTTCAACGGTGAGAGGTGTTCCTAGTTTCGTAGATGGCTTAGCAAGAATGGTTTCAAACTCTAACGAAACAAAACTCTTATCGGCTCCAGAGTCAAATAGAATGTATGCATAAGTATTAATAATAAGGAACATACCTATTCAATGTTAAAGACATTTAACGATACAAGTAATGCATGAAAGAGGCTTAAATCATAAAAGTTCAGGTTGAATTAACATATCGTTCACCACACAATTGTTAGCTTGTGCTTGATTTGCATTGATGTTGAAGGCACGTCCTCGGGCTTGTGGAACATTACCCACAAGACGAGGGCATTATGGGCGAAAATGACCAGGTTCCCCACAGTTGTAGCAAACACGGTTCGTGACCATCGTGGCGTTATTAGGTGCACGGTGACAAGTCGCCACCAAGTGACCATATTTACCGCATAAGGTACAGATGCGGCACGGTTGGTTTCCCGGATGATGGTACCTACAGGTGTTGCACATAGGTTGAGGACCAGCATAGGCCCTAGCCCCAGGCACTGGTGCCCCAGGTGCAGCCGCAGGTACAAGTTGTCTTTGAGGTTGTTTGGGTGCAGCCACAACATAGTTGCGCGCCAGTGTGAACTTGCGCTTCTTGTTGTTGTTGTTGTTGTAAGACGGTTCGGCTTTGGTCTCCTTAACAGCCTTGGTAGCCGTCTTTTCCACCTTCTTCGCACCCTTAACAGACATGGTGCCCGCTCGTATATGATTCTCGGTGAGTTGAGCGGTGATAGTGATGGCTTCCTCTAAAGTTGTGGGTCGACTACCCACCACAGCATCTTGAATTTTGGGTGGTACACCCTTGATGAACTTCTCAATGTTGCGAGGGACAGTGTCGACCATATGGGGCAACAATATACACAACTCATGATGCCTATTTGAGTAGGCCAAATGGTCACCACCATCTTGCTTCAAGTTCTAGAATTCCTCTTCCAATTTTTGTAGTTCACTCCTCGGGCAGAACTTCGTGATGGCGATGTTCTTGAACTCCTCCCAGGTGAGTGCTAACACAACTTCAGCACCACGATTCCTCTTCTCGTTATTCCACCAAGTAAGTGCCCTTTGTTGGAGCATACTAGTGGCATAACGAACTTTGAGTGCCTCGAGACACTCACAATTGACGAAAGTATTCTCCATGCTCTCGAACCACTCAAGAAGACCAATGGCTCCTTCCTTGCCACTAAAGCTAGTGTGCTTGCAAGAACTAAAGTGCTTGAAGGTACAAGTTTGGTTGTTGCGCCCATCGTTAGCACTATTCTCTCCTTGACCATTGCCATTGTTGTTGTTGCTAGCGTTGGTCATCAAAGTGCTATTGAGTTCACCAACCATGGTCGGGATAACGACGGCCATTTGTCGTGCTATCATGGCGGCTAGCTTACGGTCGGAACTTCCACGCTTTCCATGATGACGAGACATGCTGGATATACAAAATGAGTTAGTCACGGGAATGAGGATAACAAAGGACAGTAATTTAAACAAGGATATATTAAGAGTTGTAAGGCACAAGGAATGGTTCCATTTGGTAACGCATTACCATTTGGAAACGTTGACACGTCAAGGTAAATTGACCCATTTGCCTTAGAAACTTGTGTATGTTGACCATAGTTTATTACTCATCCCAGAAATCCCCAGGTAAGCATAACTAGTCTCGTAGAATTTATGCGAAATGCTTGCCTTATCCTGAAGGCCTTTTGCCAGGAAAACCAGGATACAGGAGTCTATGAGTCACACAAATTTCTTAGGTTCATGAAATCAAAACCTTGATGAGATTTTCATAGATTAGACATAGAGTCTAAGGAATTAAACCCACGATAATAAGTGTAGATTCCACATGTCGTCGAGAATAAGTTTAGGAAAGTTTCATTCGTCGGGGAGAATTAAAGAGTCAAATATAAGTTTAGGGAGACAAGTAACAAAGTTTAAACATTTACAAGGCAATCCTATGCTAAGGCATCAAGTTGCACATAAAGAGGCATAGCATTATGTAGCATGCAAACAATATACATATTTACAAGAATATAAATGTTATTCTATAAGGTTCATGCATAAACTATAGTCTAGGTCACCATTTCTAATAACCTAAATCTCTATAGTTATGGGCTCTGATACCAATCTGTCACACCCTAACCTTGACGGCGGAATCGTCGAGATGTGAGGGTTAAGATTGTTCACAACCACATAACGCTATCTTTAAATAAAAATATTATTAATATAAGTTTCAAATGTAAATACAACCATAAGTCTTAACATGAACAAGTCAAAACATAAAACAAAATAGTCCAAGTTTTTATTCTTTAATCTAGGTCCAAATCCTAGTTTCATGCAAACTTCAAATGATGACTTCAAATTTGGGCATTTCCTGAAACATGTTAAAAATAAAAGGTCAACTATAAAGTTGGTGAGTTTCCAAGGGTTTTACATACATAATATGTCAAAGGTTACAAGTAGCAATTCATGTCATAGGTGTTAGCAAGTTTATAGAACACATACAGTTACAACCAAACCTCAACTTGATTACACGTTTATAAGATTGGCTAAGTGTATTTGGTTCCCTAGATGAACAAGTCATACGTCATCAGGAGCCGGCTATACATCGGCTTTAGCACCAAATAGGCTTGTCAGGCCCAAAGATCTAAGACGTCGCCAGGCTAGCAATAGTTAATGATTGTAATCAAAATATGTATCTCATATAAGACTTACAACAACACAAATAACCATGACAAATAAAAGTATGAATTGCAAGTGCGTTACAAGTTTAAACGGTTACAAGTGTATGTTGATAAGATAACATGTTCACCCCAAAATAGTGTGAAATAATATAAAAAGAGGCAAGGAACTCACTTGGAAAAATAAGTATATGATGAAGATTAATAAGACTGATAATAAACATTGTTTCAAAATGAATCGTCAGAAGGCACCTAAATATATTTATACACAAGGTTAAAGTTTAATATTAAGTTTAACGAATTATTGTGGACTAGGGTTCAATTGATGTTTGGGGTTTTGTCAATTATATTTATCAAATGAAAACCAATTATATTTTCATGGGAACGATTTTATTTGTATCTTATATAAAGATAAAAAGTGAGACTAATATTTGTAATAAATTTTGTAATATTCATAAGGTTATAAGTAAATAAAAATGATCATGATTTAAGCAATAATTTTAGAGACAATAATTGAAATAATAATTTGTGTAGATTAAACTAATATTTAAAGACTAGATTTTTATAAAATACACTAATTATATCATTAGCCTTAGAATATTAAAATTAATAAGAAAAAAATATGAGAATATATTTTTATAAATAACTATGTAACACCCGGAAATTTCCTTTGTAGCCGACGAAAGAAGAAAAAGAAATAAAGTCCAAAGTCGAGGGACCAAACCCGCCAACGAGAGAAACTTCAATGCACGGGAGTATAAAAGGGGGAAAACACCCCTATTCTTCCCATATTTCTGCCAAGAGAGGAGAAGAAAGGAGAAGGAGAAAAGAGGAGAAAAGTTGGTTCGGGTGGATTCGAGCGTGGAATTCAACGTGGAGCGAGTCAAATCGAAGCTCTACTCGACGGGATCGTTAAGGTGAGTTCTAGGACCCCTCTTTTACATGTTTTCAACTGAATTTGGGGCTGGAACACGTCCAAAAACCTATTTTCGAGTTTTTGGGTGAAAATCCGTTTTGATGTATGTATGTATGTGTATGATGCGTTTGAGGCTCGATTTCTTGCTTGGTTATGCTTGTATGAGGTCATGGTATGTTTTCCTAACCTTTAGAAGGGTTGATTTGAGCTTAAAAGAGGTTTGGAAGGGGTTGGAGGTCGAAAACCCGCGGCTGCAGTCGACCTAACTGCACTCTGCACCAGCTAGGGCTAGGCGACCGACTGGAGGGCGACTGGAGGCCATTCGGCCGACTGAAGTGCGACTGAGGTCCATACGCACGTTTGCTATGCGACTGAGGTCCATACGCATGATGGTCATGCGATTGAAGTTCATGTGCTTGGGAGTCATGCGATTGAGAGATGGTGCGACTGAGGTTCATTCGCACGGAGGTTATGCGACTGAAGTCCATGCGCTTGGAGGCCATGCGACTGAGGTTCATTCGCATGAAGAGTATGCGACTGAAGCCCATACGCCTGAAGTCATGCGACTGAAGGCCATACGCATGAAAGTTATGTGACTGGGAGTCCATTCGCATAGAGGTCCATTCGCCCATAGTCCATTCGCATAGGGTCCATTCGCATAGATGCCCATTCGCCTAAGTGTCCAGAAATGATAGTCAAAATGAAATTTCTCGACGATGTGATAGGCATGGACGGTATAAGGTGACGCAGGATGATGAGATTATGATGATAATGTTGATGGAGATGATAATGATATGTATGATGTTATGCGTTATGTTAGGCACGGCGGTGCGTGTGATGCATAGTATGTATGATGTGCGTGATGTGATGTATGATTGATGCGTATGTATGATGATGTTGTATGTTTATGTTTATGTTATGTTCCTTAGTTTGTATGTTTATCTTGCTATGCCTTTGCGTTGAACGATAATGAATGAAATGAAAGTAGTATGTAACGTAAAGTGGAAGATAAAGAAAAGAGGAACGTAATGAATGAATGCATGCATTAATGAATGAATGAAATCGTGTGAGGTATGTAAGTGAAGCGAAGTGAAGTGCACGGCTCTAATGCCTTAAGCTCAACCGAGAGAGGTTCAGCTATCCTATAGTGTGCACGCAAGGGTTCCAGTCTTTGTGACTGACCTTCGATGATGTACCCATGTTGATGGGGGTGATGTACCCATTTCGATGGGGGTGATGTACCCATTTCGATGGGGGTGATGTACCCACTTCGGTGGGGGTGATGTACCTACTTCGGTGGGGGTGTAGTACCCATAATGTTGGGGGTGTAATGTATGATGGTTACCCGGGTTACGCATAACTCCGGGGGTGTAGCATGAAGCCATGCATATGTATGAGGTGAGCAACCAGGTTGTTGCAAAAGACTCGAGTACGTGCTATCGTGATGTTGCCTTGGGGTGAGCAACCTTGTTGTTGCAAAAGACTCGGATAGGTTGCTATCGTGATGGGCAATGAGGTGAGCAACCCTAGGGGTGCAAAAGACCCGGATAGCGTGCAATCATTGAGATGGCTATTGAGGTGAGCGACTTGGTGTTGCAACAGCCTCGGATGGAGTTCAATCCCTGTGATTGACTCGTATGGGATCTTTGTCGCGTATCCCGGTGTTGTGTCAGTCTTCGAACGTGAGTCGGGGACTTGTGAGCAGGTCCCGACGCAACATCAGTTTTTGAGCATGAGTTGGGGATATTGCATGAGACAAGATTCGAGTAATGAAAAGTAATGAGTAAAGAGATGAATGAAAGAATGAATGTATGAAATGAACGTTAACGAATGATCCTAATAATGTATGAAATGGGATCCTTGTCATTCGACCTCAGTAATCATGGCTGTGTGCCATGAAGAGGGTAAAGTCTGACAGGATCTAGAAAGAAGTGAAAGATAATGATGAATGATGAATGTAACGAACGTAATGACGAAGATAATAATGTTATTATCTGTATGTACGTTTGATGTGTGAACGCATGTATGTAATGGATGTTTTATAAAGAAAGTTAAGAACGGTTTTATGAAAGGAAAGTAAGTTTTATTTTAAAAACTAGAACTCACTCAGCAACGCTGACTTTGATGTGTTTCCAGTTGGCAGGTATGTTGCTGAGGATGGCACGGGGCGGCTACTCAGCGTATTTTTGGATGGCATCTTTATGTTAAATGCTTTTGTAATAAATGTAATATGATATTGTTAAATGAACGATATAACTGATGTGCAAAAGTATTTTGATGAAATGAAATTATGTTTTAATGTTTCCGCTGCAACTATTTATGAAAGGAAAATGTAAATATATGTTTTGAGTGCGATGAATGTCCAACTGTAAGCGTCCCGGGAACGGGGCCTTACAAGTTGGTATCAGAGCCAAAGTTTAAGTGAATTGGGTAAATATTTTCAAAAACCTACTCTTAAACTGAGAATGGGACGGAAAGGGAATGGGATGCCAATCTGAGTAGCTGCGTGCCATCAGGTATGTTTTTGTAAAGTTAACCGGTTTTACGTGCGCATGTTATATGGTTTATGTGTTGCTGGTAGATTTAGATACTGATGTAGTCAGGATAAGTAATGCTCGGAGTATGAAGAGTAAAGTAAGTGGCTAATCACAACTGGCCACTGTAATTAGGGACTTACTATACTTGACATAAACTGAGCTATTCCTTGAATGACCGTGTTAGTGTTTGAATCTTTCAGTGGGTTTAGAGGATGGCTGGTGGAAGATTTTCGAAACCTTCTCGTGGTGGAGGTGACGGTGGACGTGGTGCTGAACCACGGGTCACAAGAGGAAGGGCAAGGGCCGAAAGGGTAGTTCATGAAGAACCTGTGACCCCTCATCCTGAGGGCGGTGATGAGAATGCTAATCAGAGGGCCTCGATGAGAGAGGCGGTCGTGGAGGAAGTGCATCAGGTCATGCAGACGATCCTACCGTCTGTGGTGACCGAAGTTATAAAGGCTGTTAGAGATGAGGAGAGAAGGGAAAGGGGTAGACCTTCGGGCGAAAGGAGACGACCCAAGACTGAAACGGTTCTCTCCGATGACGAAGAGGAAGAAGAAGAGGAAGAGCCTACGCCGGAGGCGGCACGAGGCTGTAACTATGGGGCGTTTCAGCGATGCAAGCCCCCTACTTTTGATGGTAATGGCACTGCTGCTGCTGCTCACCGATGGATGAGAGAGATGGAAGCTGTTTTAAATATCAGTGAGTGCCGAGAAGATCAGAAAGTCAAATTTGCTACCCACTCTTTCGTGGACTCAGCTTTGTGCCGGTGGGACAACATTGTCCAAGTTGAGGGAAGCAGGGCTATCAGAAGGATGAGATGGTCAGAGTTGAAGAGGCTGGTGATTGAGGAGTTCTGTCCTCACCGTGAGATGGATAAAGTTGAAAGGGAGTTCCTGCAGCTGGAGGCGGGAACAATGACGCATCAGCAATACACTACCAAGTTTAATGAAATGGCGCGGCTGGTGTCGGATCAGGTGACACCTCTTTCGCGAAAGATCAAGAGGTATATTCATGGCTTGCCAGCGGACATTCGTAGGCACATGATTGCTGCCCGACTGAGCACGTTTAGGTCGGCGGTTGATTTAGCGAGTCAAAGAAGTGAAAGATAATGATGAATGATGAATGTAACGAACGTAATGACGAAGATAATAATGTTATTATCTGTATGTAAGTTTGATGTATGAACGCATGTATGTAACGGATGTTTTATAAATAAAGTTGAGAACGGTTTTATGAAAGGAAAGTAAGTTTTATTTTAAAAACTAGAACTCACTCAGCAACGCTGACTTTGATGTGTTTCCAGTTGGCAGGTATGTTGCTGAGGATGGCACGGGGTGGCTACTCAGCGTATTTTTGGATGGCATCTTTATGTTAAATGCTTTTGTAATAAATGTAATATGATATTGTTAAATGAACGATATAACTGATGTGCAAAAGTATTTTGATGAAATGAAATTATGTTTTAATGTTTCCGCTGCAACTATTTATGAAAGGAAAATGTAAATATATGTTTTGAGTGCGATGAATGTCCAACTGTAAGCGTCCCGGAAACGGGGCCTTACAAACTACAAAAAAAAATAATAATAATTAAATGATTTTAAAATAAACAAAGTTTATAAATTGATTTTTTATGATTTTTAGAAATTTTTATATATTTTTAAAAGTTACAAAACAATCCCAAAAAAAATATTGGAGGTCGTCGGGTTCGAACCCCAGACCTCCAAGATGGAATGTGAACATGGAACCAGTAAACTAAAGGCCTCAGCCACGATAGGAATTGCATTTTAAATCTTAAGTACAAACTTAAACAGAAACCCCCAAATCTTCACATGAACCCTAGAATCGTTTAACCCCAAATTGAACCCCAATTTGATTATGATAATGAAATTAACCAAGCAGATATAGGTATTTATTTACCCGATTTGAGATCGAATCGATTAAGAGAAAGACGAAGAACAGTCACGAACTCGTAGAGCTTGTTTAATGTTCAAACGATGATTCCAACCAAATTCGTTGCACAGGGAGCTTCTACTGGTGCACAAGATCAAAAGCCCTCCATCAATTTTCGTTTATGAAGCTCGGAAGATAGGTTTTGTTCGAGTTGCAGGTTCACGACGAAAGGGGAATCAGGGGTGTAAACTTTGTGTGTTTCAGATGCAAATGAGAGTTGTAAATGATTAAGTGTAATTAGATGATTGTTTAGATTCATTTAATTTGAGTATTATTAAGGTTTAATGGTCGAACGCTTTTCGTTTGATGATCGACGGTTATCAAGTCCAAACGACACCCATTTACGGTCTTAAACTCAAATTAAAACGTGTTTAAGGTTCGAAACTTCCTCACGAAGCGATTAGAAACGGTTTAGGCATTCAAATCAAGTGTTTTTTCGCGATTTATGGGGGTTTGCCGGAGTGGTGGTCGCCGGCGGCCGACGATGGCCGGAAATGCAGGGATAAGGGGAAGTGGGGGTTTGGGTTTCACTTAATTACACATTTGGTCCCTCAACTTTTGAATTTTTGTTATTTTATGCTAACACTTCAAATTTAAAGTCCATAACTTGACATTAAGACCTCTCAAACTTAATTAGTTTTTATGTTTTAAACATTATTAGTTTAATAACCCTTATAAGTTATTGTTATAAGTAATCCTATTTATTACTAATATTATTGTCATTATTATTATTGTTAACATAAGCTTGATTATTATTATTGTTATAATAGCTATAATTATTAATCTTATTAGTATTATTGTTATTAGTGATATTATTATTATCAAAATTATTATTATTGCCCAATTATTAGCTTACATACATTACACATTAATAACAACTAGGACAAAACTAAACATAAATCACCCATGAATTCCAAGATTGACAACAATGACCCTTATATGAATAAACGCAGTTAACTTTTAGTTAACAAAAATACAGGATGTTACAGGTCGTTTGCATCGGAAGCAGGGCATCGGGTTGCAATCCCCTTGATGATGCAGTTTGCATTTGTTGCAGAACGGGCTTGTACCCGAGTATAGCTTCCTTGTCCTCCCACCTTGGTCATCGCGCCTCACACCTTTAAAGCTCTTCTTGCTTGACCCGCTACTACTCCCAATTACTCTCTTCACATCAAACCACTTCCTTTTCTCACCCATCAACTTCCTCTTCTCTTCAGTCCTGGTTTGCTCAGTCCATCCAGCCCTTACCAAATCATCAGTCAAACTGCTGGTGAAGTCATCCGCAGCTTGCAAGGTTAAATGCCTGAAAGATCGATCCATTCCCCTGACTCTAGGATATAACCCCCAAATGAAATGCGCTACACCCTTTGTAAGGATTCCTGAAGTCTGATGCAACCCAAAACAGCCTAAGTGTCTCAGCAACATGCACTAAGTACTGAAGTGAAGAATGCTTCAGAAGTTTTACACAAAGCATTAGAAAATACTCTAAGTGTAAAATCTTCCGAAGCCAAGACCAATATCTTCCGAAGCCAAACATGAAGTCTTCCGAAGCTTCAGAGACAAAGTCTTCCGAAGCTTCAACCTATGAAGACAGATTTCTTCCGAAGACTTTTAGTATACATGCTTTATCTGATGTACTGTTCCATAAAGCACCTTTTCCGCTGCATCTCTGTAAAGTCACCAACTTACATGAGTTGGTGAAAAGGGCCTTGCTTTTGGTAACTGTATATTGAGGTCTTGAGTCTTCAACTTTTCACTTTATGTACTTTATCCTTTTTGTATTGTATAAGGATGTGAGCTATGGCATGTCATAGTCACAAGGTCAAAAGGCAGATATGCCTTTTGATCTACAATTGATTTTGTTAGTGTCTAGTCAATTGTATCCAGCTGGCTTTCAAAGTATAGCCGGCTGTAGGTTGTAGTATAAGTATTTCAAGTTCTTGTATCTTTTCTTTATGCTTTGTAACACTTGTAAAAGAACTTGAGAAAGCAATATACTGCCTCCTTGAAACCCATACTCTCTTGTTTTGTCTTTTGCTTTACTTGTGTTCTTTGTATCACTTTGATTTTCCAGTTCACTGTTTGATTAAAGTTTAGTTAATCTCCTCATTGTGTTGTTGTGTTGTAATTGTGTTTAAGCCCTTAAACGGTCCTGCAATTGGTATCAGAGCTTTCCAGGCTCTTGATATAAGATCTAACCATCTTAAGATCCCTCACACACACAAAAGCTAAACTCTTCAAATGGCTTCCATCTCAAAGACTGATATGGAGACTGGAACCATGAACAAATCCCCACTGATCACTCTTGATGATTTTGACACCTGGTGCATGAGGATGGAAGGCTTCATCAGGTCTCTTGATTCAAGAATGTGGGAATCTGTTGAGAATGGACCTTTCATACCCAGCACCCCCTCTGCTACTGGTGCTGGTATGATTCCTAAAGATGTGGCCAACTACTCAGATGAAGATAGAAAAAGAGTAGAGATTGACAGGAAGGCCATGACTGCTCTTCAGACTGCTCTTCCAAACTCTGTATACAGAGGTTTTAAGAAGTGCAAGACAGCCAAACAGCTGTGGGATGCACTGAAGCTGATGTATGAAGGCTCCTCTGAAGCCAAGGAGAACAAGAAAGATCTTCTGAAGCAGCAGTTTGAAAATTTCACCTTCAAAGCAGGTGAGACCATGACCCAACAATACTTCAGGTATGTTGAGATTGTGGATACCCTAGTGGATGGAGGAGTTCCTCTTGAGAACAGGGACATTGTAAGGAAGTTCATGTCCTCACTTCCTAGGCAATGGACACACTATTGTGTGGTGATCAAGAGGACTGAGAACCTTAAGACTCTTACTCTTACAGAGTTGTATGGGATTCTCAGTGGATACCAGATGGAGATGAACATGCAAGGTTCATCTGGCAACTCCAACAATCAAATGGGTTCAGCCCTTCATGTGGTTGAAAGGGACAGCATAGAACCCCAGCATCATCTCTTATGCTACCCTGACAACTTACAAAAGGGTCCTTTCATCACCTTCCCGGAGACACCAAGGGAGAACTTTACTCAAGGAAGCCCATTCCAAGAGACAAGTTCTTCTCAAGCCTTTGTGTCTGCAGATGAAAGCTGTGGGAATTATCTTTTCACTCTTGAAGACCTGGACTGTATCCATCCAGATGACCTGGAATACATGGAGATAGTTCAGCAGATGGCTCTCCTCACTCACAGAGCCAAGAAGTTCTACAAGAGGACAGGAAGAAGATTTCCAAGCAATGCTACCAGTAGTAAGTTTGGGCTGGATAAAAGCAAAGTTAAGTGTTACAACTGTAACCTTATGGGTCACTTTGCTAGGGAGTGTAAGGCACCTAAAGCAAATGGGGGCCAAACACAACCCAGACCAAACTTTACTACAAAGCTCCTCAAGCTGAGAAGACAAAGCAACATGCTGCTGTTGCTGTTGAAGAAGGAGGTTTGACTGGAGTTTTCAGGTGGAGGATGCTTCTCCAAACCAAGCACTGATGGCTGACCATGATGAAGCCAAGGTATTGGAACATCTTTGCTCCCCTGAATGCATTGCTAAAGTAAATAGATACAGGTCCTATAACCTAGAGATGAGATCTGATCTTGAGTCATTAAATATATTAAAATCTGATTTTAGAAAGTCTTAAAATGATTACAAGTTAAAGATAGAGGACTTGGAGAAAACCATTTCAGTACTAAAACATGAACATACAGATTTCAGAACTCAGATCCAAGATCTCATCACTAAGTTAACTGAGTGCCAGGCTGAGCTTGTGATCAGCAAAGCCAAGGCAGAGAAGAGTGTTCTTGAAGAAGAGACCTTCAAGAACATGATATCCTCATCCCTGCACAACAAGGTTTGTTATCAAAATAGACAGGGACTGGGATCAAATGAGATAGCTCCTCCACACACAATCTTGTCTGTAAGATCTCCTAGGTGTGGAACTTGTGAAGATGAGCTTCCTCTCATAGATCCTGTAAGTGAGGATGATGAAGAAGTGATAGTGAAGAATTCCTCTGAGAAGAGTGAAGAAGAGGATTCTTCCAAGGGCCACTATCCTTCTGAGGAGAAGAAATCAACTGTGATGACCAAGTCCAAAAGAAAGAACTTGATCAGAAAGAGCAAAAGGAAGGCAAAGAAGGCTCAAGAAATCAAGGCTACTTTTGATGCTAAGCAGAAACAAGTTTTTATCTCTGCAGGTTTCAAAGTAGTAAGGACTGAAGACATTAACCAAGACTCCTCAGCTAAGAGTCATGGTTCTTGTTCAAATCATCTCAGTGCCAAGAAGAAAACTGAGCTGCTGTGTACCACTGCTGCACAGCCTGGACCATCAAACTCCAAGAACAGTTCACAGCCCAAAGGAACTGTCTCAGCATCCACCAAGATGAAGGTGGAGAAGGGATGTGACCAAAGCCAGTCTTGCTCTCAAAGGGAGACTTCTTTGAAGAAGAAAATGTTGTGTGTTATGTGTGAAAGTACTTCTCACATTGCTAAGGATTGCCCATACAATCCTAAAAGTACTGTCCACATGACTAAAACAAAGACTTCAAAGAGTCTCAAGAAGTCTCAAGCTTCGGAAGGAAAGTCTGTTTCCTTCGGAAGCTCCAAATCAAAGAAGAAGGTAAATGGAAAATTACCTTCGGAAGCAAAGTTGGTCTCGGAAGAAAGGAGTTCTTCCGAAGCACTGAAGTCTGCTGCAGTGACTGTAGATTCTTCCGAAGGATCAGTCATCAAAACTTGTGAAGTTCCAAAAGCTTCTAAGGTTTTGAAGGTCAAGTCCAAGACTCCAAAGGTGGTGTGGAAGTCTAAGAAAGACCAAATGACTGAGGTTTCTCCATCAACAACAGCTGAAGATCCCCATAGTACAACCATAGGATCTATTACTGTTGCATTACCTTCTATTACTATTAATGAGCCCAAGACAAGTAAGGCTTGGGTTTCCAAATGTAACTAATCATTTTCTTTGTGCAGGAACAGCTCAAGACAAACAGGAATGTCTGGATAATTGACAGTGACTGTTCCAGGCACATGACAGGCAATAGGTCTCTACTCCATAATTTTGAGAGAATTGATGGAGGACCAGTTGCTTTTGGAGGAGATGAAGGTGGTTACATTTCTGGAAGGGGCAAGGTCACAAATGGTAAGCTCAGCATTGAGAAGGTAAACTTTGTTAAGGAGCTTGGGTACAATCTTCTGAGTGTATCCCAATTTTGTGATCAGAGTCATAACATGCTCTTCTGAGTGTATCCCAATTTTGTGATCAGAGTCAGGGAACTGAATCAAGAACCAAATCCTTGATGCATTTTGTGATGAAAAGGGTATTACAAGACAATATAGTGCTCCCAGGACTCCTCAGCAAAACGGAGTTGCTGAGAGGAGAAACAGGACACTTATTGAAGCTGCAAGAACTATGTTGTCTGACTCTAAACTGCCTATCACCTTCTGGGCAGAGGCAGTCAATACTGCTTGCTATGTGCAAAACAGAGTTTTAGTAGTTAAGACACATGGTAAGACTCCTTATGAACTTTGGCACAAGAGAAAACCTTTCATTGGTTTTCTCAGGTCATTTGGATGTCCCTGCACCATCTTGAATACCAAAGATCAAATTGCCAAGTTTGCTGAGAAATCAGATGATGGACATTTCATTGGATACTCTTCTCAAGCTAAAGCTTATAGAGTATACAATCTCAGAACTAGAATTGTTGAGGAGTCAGCCAATGTGACCTTCAATGAGCACACTCCTTGTGTGGCTGGTTCTGGTCCGGATTGGCTGTTTGATCTTGATTTAGTTACCAACTGTTTTAACAAATCTTGTGAGCATGTTTCAGGATCTGCAGAAAATCTAAATACAGGTGATCCTGATCCAAGATTTGAGCTAGGAAGATCTTCAACTCATACATCTTCAGCTCCAGTTGGAACTACTTCAGCAAATGAGGTTTCTATCAGCACAACAATGACAAATTCAGCTGATACATCTGGCATGCCTTCAAATTCCAGCTCAGAGGCCTCTCAACCAGATAAAGACACCTCACTTGTAGAAGACAACAATGGTGATGGTGATAGTGATCAGGAATTTCTTGATGCTAATAACCATACCATAGATGACAACATCAATGATGTCTCACACTCATTGGATCAAGTTAATCTTGATAAGTGTGATAATGTGGAGGGTGAATCTTCCAGACCAGATTTAAATTTCTCAAATTTAGATCTTTCTCAACAACTTGCTGTGATCCCTCAGCTAAGGATCCACAAGTCTCACCCCACCACAAACATCATTGGAGATGTTGTCACAGGGGTAAGAACAAGAGGACAAACCCATGAAGCAAATGTTTGTCTTCACTCTTGTTTCTTATCTCAGATAGAGCCCAAGAAAGTTGATGAAGCTCTAAAGGATGGAAGTTGGGTTGAAGCTATGCAACAAGAGCTGCTTCAATTCAAAAGGCAGAAAGTTTGGAACCTTTGTCCTCTTCCTCATGGGAAGACTACCATTGGAACCAAATGGGTTTTTAGAAACAAGAAGGATGATAGAGGAATCATCATCAAGAACAAGGCAAGACTAGTTGTTCAAGGATACACACAAGAAGAAGGGATTGACTACACTGATGTCTTTGCTCCTGTAGCAAGACTAGAAGCTGTTAGGATATTCCTGGCATTTGCTGCATCCAAGAACTTCAAGGTCTACCAACTTGATGTAAAGTGTGCTTTCTTATATGGAGTGATTGATGAGGAGGTTTATGTCAAACAGCCACCTGGTTTTGTAGACCCTGATCATCCTGATTATGTCTGCAAGCTTGACAAAGCTCTTTATGGGCTGCATCAGGCACCCAGGAAGTGGTATGAGACACTATCTGAGTATCTTTGTAAGCATGGATACAGAAGAGGTACTATAGATGGAACTCTCTTCATCAAAGGACAGGGAAATGACTTATTGCTGGTTCAAGTATATGTTGATGACATCATCTTTGGTTCAACTAATCCAAAGCTCTGCAAAGACTTTGAGAAGCTGATGAAAGACAGATTTGAGATGAGTTCAATGGGAGAACTCAACTTCTTTCTGGGAATTCAAGTGAAGCAGGTTGAAGATGGCATCTTCATAAGTCAGTCAAAGTATGTTCAAGACATACTCAAGAGGTTCAATATGACTGATTGTAAGATTGCTAAGACACCCATAGCCAGAAACCACTCCCTTGGTCCAGATCTTGAGGGGGAGTGTGTAGATGAGCACTTATACAGGGCTATGATTGGGTCTCTTATGTATCTTACAGCTAGCAGGCCTGATATCATGTTTGCTACATGTATTTGTGCAAGATATCAAGCCAACCCTAAGATGTCTCACTTAATCACTGTGAAAAGGATTTTAAGATACCTCAAAGGTGCTTCAACACTTGGTCTATGGTATCCAAAGAATCCAAATTTCAATCTGTATGCCTATACAGATAGTGATTATGGTGGTTGCAATATGACTGCAAAGTCTACATCTGGGGGATGTCAATTCCTTGGTGGAAGGGTGGTCTCATGGCAATGCAAGAAACAATCCTGTGTGTCTGCATCAACTGCTGAGGCTGAATACATTGCTGCTGCAAGCTGCTGTGCTCAAGTGCTTTGGATTCAAAATCAGATGCTGGACTATGGATTTAACTTCAAAGAGACTCCTATCCACATAGACAACAATAGTGCTATCTCTATCACTGAGAACCCTGTGCAGCACTCAAGGACCAAACACATCAACATCAGGTATCATTTAATAAGAGATAACTATGAAAAAGGATTAATTAAACTAGTCAAAGTTCATACAGATGAACAATATGCTGATCTGTTCACAAAAGCTTTTGATGAACAGAGATTTAAGTATCTGATATCAGCTATTGGGATGATTAACTTTGAGTAGACTTTTTATTAAAACTAATTCTAATTATTTCTTCTTAAAATATGTGTGTCCTAAGTTGTCTAGTTCATCACTTTCATAAGCTCATGTTTTCTTTGGATGTAAAATTCTTTTTGAAGACTTTCCTTAGATTCTTGAAAATTTTTGATACTTCGGAAGATAAAATTTTATCTTCGGAAGAAAAACATGTCTTCAAAATACATAACTGTCTAAGAGATTTTACCTTCGGAAGAAGTCAAATTCATCTTCCGAAGCTTAAAATTCTTATCTCAGACACTTATTTATTTTTAAGGACCTTTTTCTTCCGAAGCAAAATTAACCTTCGGAAGCTTTGTTTATTCTATACAAAGCATTCAAGGGTTTATTTCTCTTCCGAAGCATAAATCTTCAAGACTCTCAGGAAAATCTTCCGAAGCCATTTTAGCTTCGGAAGCTTTTTCCATCAAAACTTCCGAAGACAAATAAACTTCGGAAGCTTTTCGAATTCCAAGAAAACTACTTTTTGAGCAAAAGTAAACTACCTTTTCAGAGGTGGGACCGACTTTCGGATTTCAAAGTTTATCCTCTTTCATTAACTTTGGTTCAAATCCCTTTTCATATAAATACCCAACGGTTCCCCCTCTTTCCCACTATCTTCCTCAATTCTACTGTTTCTCTAACCTAATTCTCTAAACCGCCTTTGCTTTCTACCTTTCTTCACCCTTAAGCTTCTGAAATGGCCAACCTTAACCGCAGAAACAACCCTGATTTCTCCATGCAACTACACAGGCAACATAATCAAGTTGCTCTGTTAAGCTCTGAGAAAGATGCAAGTTTCTCAGAGATTTGCCAATTCTTGACTCTGTCAAATTATTTCACCTCCCTGACCATTGATCCTACTCTATATGAGGATCACTTGCTTGAATTCTGGAAGACCTGCCAAGAGGTCATTATGGATGGGGAGAAGGCACTGTCTGCCACAGTGCAAGGGAGGACAATCTTCATCACTCCGGCCATCATTAACCAACATCTACAGCTGGATGATGAAGAAGGTGAGGTGTCCTTCCCAAAAGAAGCTGTTAATCATTCTTTTGAGCAGATGGGCTATGAGGGAGATTTCTCTGTAAAGACCTTTAGGAAAGGGAAGGTCTCATCCCAATGGAAATTCCTGCTCCATGTGGTTATCCACAGCTTGTCAAACAAGCATGGTGGATGGGACCAGATTCCTGAGGATCTCTCCTTTATAGTTCATGGAATGGTTCAGGGGTCAAGTTCAGGTATTCACAATTTGTCTATACTAATTTACTTGCAAACTTAGACTCCTTAGAGTATTACATGTTTCCTAGATATGTTCAACACATTCTCAACTGTGAACTGGGCTCACAGTTGAGGGAAACAGGTAATATTCTTAAATTGGGACAGATGAAGCCCGGCATCTTTAAAATAATGAAGAAGCCAACTGTAGGCTTCTCTGGGGTAGAAACAGCCCTAGTCCCAAAAATGTTAGAGCTCATTGCTCAAGGTGACAACCTAGCAACACAAGCTAGTGTTGAACCCACACCTCTTTTGTCCTTACCATTAAAAAGACCAGAAATTACCCTCACCTACCAAAGAAAATCCAAACGAACCCCTGCTCAGGCTATTGAGTCTGTGCAGGCCCCCAAATACTCAACCTTACAGGAAGAAGTGGACACTAGAGCTCCCACTTCTCCTGAGGAGCAAACCACTCCCATTACTTCACCTATCAGGGCTGAGGTTCCTCAAGCTCACCCTGATGAGCTCACTAGCCCAACAGCCTTAAGCCTTCACTCTGAGTCTCAACACTCAAGTGGACAACCTTCAGGGGACAGCTACCATCCCCAGCCTTTGGATCTCAACCAACCAATTCCCAACCTATCCTTTTACACTGATGAAGACTTAGGATTCAGTGAGTACCATGAGTCTCTCTTCTCCTCCCCTACTCAAAGAGAGATGAGTACCTCTGACTCTCCTCAGTCTATCCCCCATCAGTCACCTATTACTGAGGTGGACACTTCTGAACCTGTTCAGGATGTCCATATGGAAGAGGCTCTCACTTTTGAAAGTGATTACATCATTAAGACCTCAACCATGGCAACTCAGCCCATTGGCATCTCAACTGAGGCTGCCAGTGAGCAGAGGAAAACCAGCAGCCAAGAAACTCAAGCTGGTGGTGAGAGAGAGGACTTTGGTCCAATCATCTCATCCCCCAATGAATCTTCTGATGAAGATGAGGGGAATTTGAGACTAAAGGTGCAAAAACTGTCAAAAACATGCACCTACTTAGTCTCTAAGGTTAGTCACTTGGAATCTCAGGTGACTACCCTGCAAAACAGGGTCAATGATCAGCAACTCCAGATTTCATATCTGCAGGAAAAACTAGCTGGGAGACCTTTAAGGAGAGCTCAACCAGGAACACAAGAACCTGTGGAAGTGATTGACTTATCCTCCAGCTCACCTATGCAAGTGGGTGATGCTACCAAAAAGGGGGAGAAAGTTGTTACAACCACAGAACCTGGGAGTTCTTCAGAGAGAATGGACATAGAGGACTCACCATCCTCACTTGCTGTTGTGCATTCTCAGCAACTTCCTCAAGTTCACATTAATGTGGACTCTATAGACTCTCTCATCAGGAGTCTCTTTGAGGAAGGCATACCAAGGGCTGTCTCATCTCCACCACTAGGAACTGGCAATCACATCATAAGGTGGAGGTATGATGATGACAGGAGAGCCCTCATACTTCAAAGAGTTCAAGGCCAACAAGAAGTTTTTCAATTCCAAAGCCTGAGCTTTTATGAAAGACTGGATTTAGTCAACTTGCCACTTGTCAATCCAAGCAATTCAAGACAAGCTGACAGGCTGGCTCAAAGAATCCAAGACAGGATCCTTGCAGAGTTTACTCTAAGAAGGAGACTTAGGAATCAGGCAATGTCATCGGTCAACTGGATGTTGAGGTGGACCCTAAGATTAGTTTCATAGGGGAAACCTTGACTGAAGGCCCAGTGACAGAACCTGAGACCCCTGTCTCATCATCAACAACTGCTGCTGAGGTCCAAACTCCATCTGAGACACCTGCTGGTGAAGGTGTTTCTCAGCCTCTCTCTGGCCAGAGCATGGAAGCTACTCCAAGCAATGAAGGCCAAGCCTCAATCCACCCTGAGTCACAAAGGTCTGTTGGTGACAAAGGGAAAAGGATAATGACTCCTGAGGAAATTGAGGAGGAAGAGAGAGAGAGGAAAAGGAGACTAAGGGGAGAAAGTTCCACTGGGTCATCTAGCTTCATGCAAGCTGCAATCAGGGCTGCTCCCAGACCAAATACTCAAGATGATGAGTTAAGGGCAGTCAGGATTACCTACTTACAGACCAGGAACTATGACATTGATGAGATCATCTCCCTCCCCTTAGAAGAACTAAATGAACTGGCTGACAGGGAAGTGTCAAGAGAGTTGAAGGAGAAAGAGGATGCAATGATACTTCTCCAACTCAAAGAGGAGAAGAGACAGAAAAGACTTTACAAGCATGCTCCTACTCTCTCACCAGTTCAAGAAAGTCCTGCACAGGAAGATGTGGCTCCACAAGAACCTCAGGTAGATAAAGAGGAAGATAGGATCAAGATGATCAACTACCTGAGTGCCACAGGCTTCTATCAGGCAGATGCACTTCTCCCTTTGTCCTATGACTTCATTGAGTTCGAGTATCTAAAGCAACTTGAGCTTGAGTTAGTCAAGGAAAGAAAGACAACTAAAAGGAAACTAAGGGAAGAAGCTGCAAAGTCAAGGGCCATCATTCAAAAGAATGCAAAGAAGTCTGCTGACAGACAAAGAATGGTGAGCTTCTTGAAGCTGTATGGATTCTCCGGAAGGAGACTTGGCCCCATGTCTCTATCCACCATGGATGAGCATATTAGGGTGATCAAGCAGAAGATTAAAAGTGGAGAACTCATTGACTTGCACTCTCTTCCAAGTCAAGTCCCACCTGAAGTGGAGGTCAAGTTTGAACAACCAGAGACACCTCAACCAGCACCTCCAGCTGAGCCTCAGCAAGCTTCATCTTCTGATCCTAGGCAGGGTCAAACTCCCTCTCCTTCTGAACCTGTGAGGGAGGAACACCCAACTGAGAAAGACACTGATGATCAACATGGTGCTGCAGACCAGTCTTCTCAGTTAAAGACATCCAAGAGGAAGAAGAGGATGGCTTCTAAACCAAAGACTAAGAAGAAGAAGCCAAAGTCATCTACCTCTGCACCTCAGGCTGAATCAGATCAACCTGAGGAAGTGCATGATGAGGCAGCCCAATCAACTCCTATTCAAGTGGCTCCTCTAACTAGTGAGACACCCATCTTGTCCTGGACTTACTCCACCAATCCAGAGAGATGGACTGTTATCAGAGATCAAGGTGTTGAGAATGTCTACTCATGGCAAGACATAATCAACTTACCTCTGCATGATCTCTTTGAGATGAGAAGATACTATGAAAGTCTTGATGATCCTGACCATCTCATGAAGAAAGGAATGGTCCTGATTGTACTGAAGACTACCAACATTTGAAGATCTTCCAAGTGTTTTGGTAGCATCAGCCTAGGGGGAGTTTGTAAGGATTCTTGAAGTCTGATGCAACCCAAAACAGCCTAAGTGTCTCAGCAACATGCACTAAGTACTGAAGTGAAGAATGCTTCGGAAGTTTTACACAAAGCATTAGAAAATACTCTAAGTGTAAAATCTTCCGAAGCCAAGACCAATATCTTCCGAAGCCAAACATGAAGTCTTCCGAAGCTTCAGAGACAAAGTCTTCCGAAGCTTCAACCTATGAAGACAGATTTCTTCCGAAGACTTTTAGTACACATGCTTTATCTGATGTACTGTTCCATAAAGCACCTTTTCCGCTGCATCTCTGTAAAGTCACCAACTTACATGAGTTGGTGAAAAGGGCCTTGCTTTTGGTAACTGTACATTGAGGTCTTGAGTCTTCAACTTTTCACTTTATGTACTTTATCCTTTTTGTATTGTATAAGGATGTGAGCTATGGCATGTCATAGTCACAAGGTCAAAAGGCAGATATGCCTTTTGATCCTACAATTGATTTTGTTAGTGTCTAGTCAATTGTATCCAGCTGGCTTTCAAAGTATAGCCGGCTGTAGGTTGTAGTATAAGTATTTCAAGTTCTTGTATCTTTTCTTTATGCTTTGTAACACTTGTAAAAGAACTTGAGAAAGCAATATACTGCCTCCTTGAAACCCATACTCTCTTGTTCTGTCTTTTGCTTTACTTGTGTTCTTTGTATCACTTTGGTTTTCCAGTTCACTGTTTGATTAAAAGTTTAGTTAATCTCCTCATTGTGTTGTTGTGTTGTAATTGTGTTTAAGCCCTTAAACGGTCCTGCACCCTTAGATTCTGGTGTCACCAAGTGTGGCACCAGTCGAGACAAGGCTAAGAAGCGGATGATGTACTCAGCGTAATTAGGACCCTTCATCTCCAGGCTCAGGAATTCAGACTCTAGCTTCTCCAGTTGGTTGATGGGGCAGTATTTGCTGGTTATCACTTCACTAAACTCGGTCTAGCTCATTCGGTTAGCAGCGTTCCTTCCCCGGGGCTGAATAACCGTCTTCCACCATTCCAGAGCCGATCCCTTGAGTGACTGGGATACGAACCTCACCATGTGGTCCATTTTACACTCGCTGATGTCCAAGACAGCTTCCATTTCATCGATCTATCGGTACGTCTCTATCGCACCCTCAGTGCCATAGAAATCTTTTGGCTTGCATGCCATAAAAGTTTTGTAGGAGCATCCATTCTTCAGTGCTTCAGCTTCCTCGTTATTGCCCTCGTTGTTTCCGAATACATCATCACCACCGGGATTACTCCGGTCTGCGTTGATCTGGGCTATAATGGTAGGAATAGCGTTTGCAATTTGTTGTGCAACAAGGTTGGCAATTCTTTTATCGTTCCCTTGGTTAGCATTCTCTCCACGAGGGGTTCCTGGTGGAGTAGGGGTTTGGTTTCTGGTTTGTCTAGCCCCTTCACAGCGGCCTCTAGTAGCTCCTCGTCTTCCAATGTGGGTTCCTCTCCTAGTCGGCATTCTAATAGCATCACAGATAAATTTTTGTTTAGCATCTCATAATTGGTTTCGAGTAGCCCATGCATCATTTACCCTAAACTATCGCGTACTAGAAAGAAGGAGTGTATCATACACACCACTAAATATCTCTAACAAGAAAATGTTTCATTAAATTAGCTTAAGACAATTCACCCATAATGGACACGGGTCAATATTTCCAACACATAACATGACAAGTTGTAATTCAATATAAATAGCTCAGCAAGATTTTAGCATCAATTAAGATAGTTTCAGAGAGATAGAGTTAATAGTATTAGCAAACATAATTGTCTCAAAGTTACACTCTTACAAGTTGGAAGGTACCATCACCCCCATAATAATAATAATAGTATCAGATAATAATAGAAATAGTTTCCTTTAACTGTCTATAAACAGATAATCTCACATCCTCTCCAAGCCCTCACATCCACTTCTTCTTCAACCACCCTAGCCATCCCGAGTTCTTCTTCCTCTGTTCTTGCTCCAACCGCTGGACCCCGTGCGAAGCCATCATGGCCTGAAACTAGGCAGACTGAGAGGTCCGAGTAGCGTGCTGGAGGGTCAGCTCGTGACGACGAATAGTCTTCAGAATTTCGTCTTGAGCAGCATCGGAGGGACCTACGTCGCTTGTCGGGCGGCTAGACTGGGAGTACCTGTCACCAGCTAGCACACTAGGGGCATCATACATGCTGCGCCTCGGTGGCATCCAGTGCTCGTCATGTGGGTGATGGTGGAGTGGGTCAAATGACGGAGGTGTAGGTGTCGGAATCCTAACAAGTGGTGGAGGAGGAGGAAGCATCCTAGAGGAGACTGAGGGACCTGGCCCTGCACTCTTGCGTGGGCGGGTGATCACACGTGCACCCCTATCCCCGATAGGTGAGATAGGTGAGTGGGTAGGAGCTGCGACATGAGGTGAATGGGAGCGCGTCCGGCTCCTGGAGGGGGATATCGAGGAGAGTCTTCTAACAGCTCGGTGTCGTCGGATGTGACGGATATCCATCCCGGATGTCCGCATCTCCTCATATACTGCTCGTACTCCGTTCGCGGTGTCGCCTTCCTGAGGCTCCCAGATGGTGCAGTCCCGTCGGTGGGGTATGCCGGTGCCTTACCCTTGTCAGCCATAGTCCTTGATGTCCTGCAAGAAATATCATGAGTAATTTGGTTTCTCATAGCTCATGATTGTAATAATAGTAGTACTTATGGTAGTGATGGAAATAGTATAAAATATATCAATAATATCAATAACCAAAGGTATCAGTAAGTAGTAGTATCAGATATCAGTAGCTTCTTCAAATAACAACAGGTAGAGTAGTTTACATTTAGGAAAAACCTTTAGACCACTTCAAAAGAAATTTCAGAAATCATATGTTTCAAACAGAAAAAGTCCACTCATTACCTAAAGGTCCATGCTGGAACTTACGCGTCCAGTAAATTCATGATTACGTTGATCAAGTGTAATCATCAATTTACCCAACCCGATCATCCCAACACTTTCCCACAAGGACGGTCCTAAGGTATCAGGGTTGTAGCCTAGGGTCTTACTATGGTATTCCTGACGTCTCTAGAACCTTTGGCTCTGATACTAATCTGTCACACCCCGGGCCAAGGTAGGGTGGGACGTCACAGACTAGCAACAGATATGGCAGTGGAAACAAACCATCACAAGAGCACAAAAAGAGAGAACATCACATGGCATTAAAGTTTAAAAGAATCCCAGGGCTAGTAATAGGTCTAGCCCTGATGCGATGCGGATAGTATATATTTTGATACAAAATTTTCACGCAGATTCAGTTTTAATTGGGTATTACAAATACTAAACCACACACACAAAAGGCAAGTGTACCTGTCATGTGGTAATATAGTGTTGGTAAGAACCGAGTATCAATCCGTGGACACACCTAGCCTACTCAACAAACTTGATGTTTGACTATCAGATTTGATTTTTGTTAAAGAAAATGATAAGTTGCATTGGAAAGATTTTTAGGGTTTAAAAACAATAATAAAAATAAAAGTAAACTAAGATTGAAGTGTTTGGATTTATAACCAGGGAATAAAGGTTATCATCCTAATTAGACTCCACTTATGTAACTGTGATGAATTGGTGGTGTGATTTAAAGATATTGATTAATGTAATTATGTAATGTTTATAAAAATGAGCTGGTGCAATTTCATGTCTATCCTTCTTCGTAGTGACTAGGATCACGTCAGGCTGATTTTACTGCTTAGATCAAACCCTAGTAATGTAGGTGAATCTTTTGTGACCTATTTGACATACGATTTCTAAAAACATAACTTAATGTTAAAAAGAGAGTTGATCAAGTTCCTTCCTAACATACCATTAATTTTAGAAAACCATAACAATTACTTAAGATTTCTCAAATTAATAAAAGGAAACCCGCAAATGATCCAAAAGTTAAAGTGATATGATTTCTAATAACCATTTCTAGTTCATTAGGCATGGATTTATTATGAAGACCGGTTTCGAGAATGAAAGTTGATCATACGTTTTTCAACCTTGTATGACAATCACAATCACAAACCATAAATTTATAACTTCCCGTTCAAATGTAGATGCTACCCATCAATAGTTTTACCAAGACCACCATAACATTAACATAATATTTATCACACCATTAGTTCATCACAAATTAAATAAGTTTCATCCGCTTAGGATGATAAAAAGAGTTTAGCTCATAATGAGCTTAAACATAACAACAGATAACAAAGAAGATAGATATGAAATCATCGGTGAAATGGAACAATCAAACCGATAATCCACAATGGATGACGTTTAGACGATCCCGAGCTTCTTCCAAGTGTTGTATGCACCTCTCGAGCCTCCAAATGATCTTGAACACTTAAATCCCGAGAGAATTCTGCAGAGTAACTCTCCCACCAAAGCTTACCAAAAAGTGGTGAACTTAGGCTTCTATTTATAGGCTTTCTGGAGTGTTTAAGCATGGTCCCGTGCCTAAAAGGCACGGCAGTGTGCTAGTACAATGCTTACGAAAGTTGGTCGGCTCGTACACGCAGTGTATGTCGGGCACAGCCCCGTGCCTGAGGGGGCACGACCCCGTGTTGAAGGTGGGGCACGGCCCCGTGCTTGATGGGCACGACCCCGTGTCTACTTTTAGGGGACAGTACTTTTAGTCCTATCAGATGTCCAAACATGGGGGTGTGTTAATTTAGCACGGGGGTGTGTTTCTGGCAAGGCATGAGGGCGTTCATAATGAGGCACGACCCCATGCTTGGACTCCAAAGCTCGGATTACTTCAATTTCTTGTTAAATATGCTTCTTTTGTCCATTGCCCTTTTAAACACTTGAAAACACAATTTAACATTTTTAAGTACATTTTTATCATTTTAAGGGAGATATTAAGGAATAATTGATGTGCTTTTGATAGGATTTTTGTGTATAATTTGGAGTACATCAAACATCCCCACACTTGAACTTTGTTTGTGCTCAAGCAAAAATCACTTAAAATGACAATTCCACCAAAAACCAAATAAATCAAATAATAAACATGTCTTTCGGGAAATACACAAGTAAACATTATTTCATCCAAATATAAATATTCAAAGCATATGTAAAATGATATCCTAGAAAGCAATAGATTGGTTAGTAAAGATTATTATCATGTAAAAATCCACACTTTTCACAAGATGCACTCACACTCGGCTAAATATATGGAGTCATAATCAAGATTAAGTATGACTAATACACTCAACTGCCTAGTATGAATACGTGTGAAATCATATGCTTATTAAGGGATCAAATCTCCACCTACTTAGATATTTACTTGCATAAATCGTTACGTCTTTGATGGGTTGTAACTTGGCTCGGGCTCCGGTATGGAATATTTGGAAAAAGTGGCTAATTCCTAAAGACGACGGTCTTGGCTTATTTTTCTAACATAAACTACAATGGAAGCAATAAAGGCTCCCTATACAATACTTCAAGCTAGAAGGGATATGCAAACTTGAGGACTCGTTAAAGGTCAGATTGTCAAGACCGTATTTTGCTTTCAAGAACCGTACTTCATCTTTTATCCGAATATACACAAAACTTTTCTTTCTCAAGGATCGTTCGGCTTGAAGCCTAATAGCACCCAATCGGATCAGTTCTGTGTATTCGTATTGGCGAACTTGTTCCTTTTTTCGCCATTTCTTACTTGCGTCGAACGTGAGATTGAAAATTTGTTCGCAGATTTCTGGGGGAAGTCCCAGTTTTGTGTGGTGAAGGCAACAAAGCAAATTAAAACCAAAAGAATGCATTCCAGTTCTTTTAGGTCTGCGGGTAAAAGACCAATTTTTTCTTCTTTATTTTTTTTCTTTTTTCTTTTTTTTAATAAGCCAAAAACGTGTCTTTAACGAAAACAGGTTTTCTTGAAGGCTTTTTGGTTAAGTGACTTGGTGGTTCGGGTGATTGAAAGATAAAAACGTTTAAGCTCAACGGGGCTAACTAGGGTTAATGTTCGGGTAAGGAAAATTAAAGAAAATGGTTGGGGCTTGAATAGTTACGGTTTCCTAGTGCCTAACTCATTTTTATGCAACAAATACTAATTAAGGTCTTGAAATGTATACCCAAAGCAAGTTCTAATCACACGTATCATATGGCACCCTCAATTAAATCCAGAATGAAAGTAGAATTACAATTTGCAGAAGCTGTTTAAGGCTCAAAAATAAACTCACATATGGATGGAATTAGGTAAAAGTGTTTTATCTTACAGGATTAAATATTTTTACTAGATTATTGCTTTTAAGGATATCACAAAAAAATTTAAATTTTATTTGGATGTCATTAATTTACTTATTTATTTCCCGAAAACGTATATTTATAATTTGGTTTATCAAAAATTGTATTAAATTTTTGGTTTCTTGTCACAAAATTTAATAGTTAAGTGATCTTTTCTTAAAATTTTTAAATTTGGACCTTTGTAGCAAAGTCAAATGCATTATCCCCATCCCCACACTTAAAATTCACATTGTCCTCAATATGATTAACATATTAAGATCGATAAAGGGTAATGAAATAAGTCCCCTAAAAATGATGAATTTGTCACTTGTGTTTGGTTGCCCTCGAGTTGAGAGAATCATCGGGATCACCTGAAATGTCACCAATTTATTGAAAGCATTAAAATCCTAAACACAAGAAATAAAAATAAAATGATATAAATTAAAAGATAGATTGGCACGAAACAACTGTGCCCGGGCCCCGAGAGTGATACAGGTTTCAAGGGATTTGTGGTGGGATATCCCCCCACTCATGGTACATTCGGTTCCTGATGTACGTGACATCGTTGCACAGGTCATCGACTCGGGAATGCAGATTTTCGACTCGGTTGAAGGCTCGTTGGGCATATTCAAATGATCGTCTTGCATGGTCGCTGGTGGTTTTGGATTGACTCATAAAGGTCTAACATGATTGGGAATTCCCTTGTACGTGAACTTGAAGATCCGGCTCCGGCTCCTTCCGGCTGTATCGGCATGTCGAGGTCCACAATTATTTCTTCGGGATCCGTCGGATCCTAGATTTGTCCTTTCTTATCCATAAACCTCAGCTGCCCATTTGGTAAGCTCGTCACCATGTACATATTTATGCAAATGCTCAAGTCTAACAGTCCCGACATCACTCCTTCAGTTCCCTCAGTGTTATAACCATAGCTCTCGTATAGGTTCAGAATCCAGCTTCCTCCAAACTTGGGTGTTGGAGGACCTGCAATCGCATTCCTGGCAAAAAGATTACAAAACCAATACCCAATATTACATGGCAACTGATTAGCCATACAATATAAAATGAACAAGTCCCTTAAATTAACAACACCCTCACTTTGACCACAAGTTGTTATGGAATGACTAAGTTGTTAGGACCTGGTATTTGAACGAAATACCTAGTGATTAGCGTGTAAACCAGATCAAATAGTGCGGAATCCTATTTGATTGGCGATCCAATCAGTGAGAACACACGAAGAATCAATCAAGAATTGAATCTAACGTTAGAAGTCGATTGGGAATCGATCTAATGTGTTCTGTGAACTTGGAGAACGATTTGGGAGGCTTCTGGACGGCTAGGGTATGTCTGGAGTCGTAATGGTATTAATGCTTACGTTTTTCCACGAATTGGGTCTATTTATAGGTTAGTGTTGTTCATTCGTGTGACTGGACCATAAGTATGGTTCAGTCGTGCGATTGAACCATGCGGTTGATTCATCCGCACGACTAAGTGTTCAGTCGTGCGACTGAGCCAATCTTATGTGTCAATCATACGACTGATCCAGTCTCCTGGTTCAGTCGTGCGACTGAGTCAATCGTATGAAGTTATTCATGCGTATGGTCCATTCGCATGGGCCATTCGCATGAGAACTTCATTAAGTTAAGTTTGAATGTATTAATTAATATAACTTTATGTGTAACCATTCAAACAATCACAAACCCAATTAACCAATTCAATATCGACACATTAATGAAATATTTAGACATTACAAATCACAAACAATCCATATCATTTCATTAATCATTACATATTACATCATAATCAGACAAACAAATCTATTACATTTCATATCATGATCTAGGGACATACATGCATCAACAAACTCCCCCTTGGACTTAGATCTCTCTAATCTCTTGTTTTCTGCATAACCTCCTTGTATTTCTTGTACTTCTCCTCTTTGGTGACTCCCGTGTGAATTTCAAACGCGAAGCAGAGTCGTATAACGTTCTGGAACTGGAGGGCTTGTACAATATCTTGCGTGTCATAGAACAGTGGCCACTTGTATAACGTATAGACATCATTAGCCGACAAGTTAGTAAGCCACATCGGGTCGAATACCCTAATCGTATCCATTTGTCCCTCTTTGCTTAGGACTATGACCGCTTCAGCTGTTCTCCAATCATAGTACCACCACTTAAAGTGTGGAGTGAAGTCCTGTGGCATTTCCCTGAGTGGGATTCTTGACATTATGCGCGGAGGACTCCACTTCAACACTATCTTGGGCTTGCCAGTAGTGGCATCAACCTCAGACCTTCGATCTCGACTTCATCAACATCGTTGAGCTCTTCATCACTAGTCGAATCGCATGTAGAGCATCTTTCACTATCTCATCCGGATTTAGCTTGAAAATCCCTTGCAGATCAAGAATCATTGTTAGCTGAGTCTTGACCTGCTGAAGGGGAGCAACATCAAATTCATCTCTTTGGTAATTTGGATCTGTTTGATTTAAACGTTCAACACATAAATCATTAGTAATTAATCAAACAGAAATGCATTAACTTAATATAAACATTCAATACATCGTTTTTCAATACAGGATTCAAATACAAAAGTAAATAAATACATAAACATCTAGTCTTTACTTTTATTCAGTGTCATCGTCTCGTCACTTGGAGGAGCAGAGGTAGAAGCTGGTTGGTCTTGTCTGTTCTTTGACCTCCTCTCTTGACCTGAAGCAGAGGCCGATGCAGCTGCATCCCCTCCTTCTGCTTCATCATCATCGTCCTTCTCCTCTGTCCTATCTCCTTCGGTTTCCTCATCCTCCTCTGTATCACCCTCATCATCCTCATCATCTTCATCATCAACATCACTATCATCTCCATCATCTCCATCCCCCTCCTTGATCTTCAAGGGCTCCTCCTTAGATCCCTTGAGCTTTAACATGATAGTCTTCTTTGCCTCCTCCAACTACTCTATCTTTTTGCTTGATGTGACACTCTGTGCTTGGAGTTGGGCTATCTTAATGCTCTGAGCAGCCATCTGTTGGGCCTGCTCCTCTATAACTCGAGCCTGCTCTGCAATCTGGTGAGATTGTGCAACAGTCAAGTCGGCAAGCTGACGGATCTGGGCCGCCTTCTCCTCATCTGCAGCAAGTAAGCGCATCACCATCCTGTTGAGCGCAGACAGCTGTTCCTCTACCCCGATTAGAGGTAGAGGTGATCCATAAGTGTGTGAGGGATGGGCTGAAGGTCCTGCTTGGTGTGAAGTGGTGGTGGTGGTGGCTGTAGTGAAGATGGGTCTGTGAAATGGTGGAGGTGATGTGGGAGTAAAGGATATGGTGGTGGATGGAATCTGTACTGTGGTGGGAGGTATGGTGGTGGATGTGGTAGCTGTGGTGGATGTGGTGGCTGTGGTGGTGGATGGTGTGGCTGTGGAAGTGGTAGTGGTGGTGGTAGAAGTAGAGGCTATGGTGGTAACGAAGGTCAACCGACGCTTCTTCTTCTTCTGACCATGGGGCTGAGCCATCCTCTTCCTCCTCGTCCCCGTTGAGGTGGATGCTCCCCCTATAACCCTGCCTGCTGACCCCGGTGCATAACTCGGGTCAGTATCAGTCTCTCGGGTGTTCACTAACCACCCTTAGCCCATGTTCTGTGGGAACAACTTTGCTTCCCACAGTTCGCGTTAGGGGCTCCTCATCCGACTCTTCTTCCTCCTCCGCACCATGAACAAAATCCTGATGAAATCCAGCTGACTCGGCAACATCTCCAGCTGGGGCGGACACTGGGGGTACTACATCAGACACAGTGCCTCTCGGTGGAGCAGGCATATCGTCCCCAGCGTCCCCACTATCATCATCGTCAGAGTCATGCTCTGGGAGCAGCAGCCTCTCATCATCAGAATCACTATCCTCATGACGCCATTTGCGTCTCCCCGGTGCCACATATCTCTCGTTGGCCAGGTGGCCAATTAATCTCTTAACCTGGGGCTTCACCTGCTTCCCCCTATAAACCCTCATCCGACCTAGAGTCGTATCATCCATGATCTCCAGTGCAACTGCATCATGACTCTCTTTGGGTAGATGTGGCAGCTTCTTGTTGAAGATCAGCTGTAAAAACCTGGGGTACATACAAAACCCCTCCTTCCCCTTTGCCTCCAAGTTCTCCACCAGGTACGAAAATATCATACTAGAAAAGCTGAAGGGGTGGTTCAGCACCAGTGCCACGTAGGCATTTTGGATCTGGTCTGATAGGTCGTCGAACCCACCCCTCCTCGAAGCAACGCACTTAAGGATCACATGAGCTAAGTACTTGTACTGGGGGCACAGGTTGCTCTTGTTGAGCACACCTGAGTTTATGTCCCCAGCGTACTTGATCCTGAGGAAGCATCCTCTCACGGTCAGTGGATGTAATCTGGTAGGATGATCCGTATCATCTCCCAACTCTAGAACTCTCTGGATATCAGCAGCAGTGACCTCGATATCATGACCCAGAATAGAGCTCCGAATATTGTAGGGCTCACGAGAGCGATCCACAGAGGCATTCTCCCAGAATGCCTGGTGTAGTGATCTGTAGGGCGTGCAAGGAGTAGAGATAGCCTTATGGATCCGGGAACGTCTTAGGAAAGCTATAATATCAGTGAACTCGGCCCCGTTCCTAGTAGTATGATCCAAGTGAGCACAGATGTTGTGCTTTGGATTTATGGACCATCTATCAGCCATTTTCCTGAAACATAAGACACAGAACCATTAGTACATAATACATTAAAATTCTGTTCTAAGTGTAATGTTGAAATTCATTCTGATTCATTCGTGCGAATGAATCATGCGACTGAAGTCAGTCGGTTGTCCTTTCATGCGACTGAGCTCATTCTGGTCAATGAGACATGCGATTGAGTTCAATCTGCTGACTGAGTCTGCGATTGGTTCAGTCGGCTGACTGAGCTCATTCGCATGATTCATTTGGGCGATTGACCCAATCGCAAGTTTCACTCGTGCGATTGGAGTTCATCCGGGCGACCAGTCGCCTGTCCTACAGTTCAGTCGCCTGTTGTTCGAATCTTTATCAAAACAAGTGTTTTAACATGGATAACCGGTTCAATAGACTCGCATTCTTGTTACTAATAACCTATTAAACTTAATTTTAAAATTTTGCATAGTTTAGGTAGCTTATTAGGTTAAGTTCAGTCCGTTTCTTGGTTTTCACTCGAATAACACCAATTTAGGGTTTCAATCCACTGTTTTCGGTTAGCTAGAACTTCAAACTACCTGTATAATCAACAACGAGTGTTAGTGAATCAGAATCAAGATGAAAACAAGGTCTACTGAAATTTTGGCAGAGTAACGGTATAGTGTGCGATTTGAGAGCGATTGGGGTGTGATGAGTGAAATGCGATCGACTGTGCCCTTTAAATACTGAAGCTGAGTTCAATCGGCCGACTGGCCTCATTCGCTCAGTTCATTCGGGCGACTGAGGCTCAATCGTGTGATTGGCCCAGTCATTCGCATGCAGTTGACCGACTGAGGTTCAGTCGGTCGACTGACTCAATCGTACCTTTCATTCGCATGTTCAGTTGACCGAATGAGTCTCAGTCGGTCGATTGACTCATTCGCCCCCTTCCAATCGGTCGAATTGGTCATTCTGATAAGCCATTCGTGTGAATGGCTCAATCTCATGTCCATTCGTGCGAATGGGAGCCATTCGCATGGTTGGTCCATTCTCATGGTCCAATCGTGCGGATGGGTCACACTTAGTTAACTTTTCTGCCATTTTGCACATTTTACTTTTAAAACCCTTTTAACTTTTGAGATTTACATTATGAGCATTTGATCATCTCAGACATGATCATTTTATCTTGAAAATCTTTTGATCACCTCAGACGTGATCCTTTTAATCAATTTAGTCACCTCAGACGTGACCCTTTTAAACGTTTAAAGCACATGTGGTCATCTCAGACATGACCCTTTTAGTGAGTTGATTCCTTACTGATTTTCCTGATGTAGTCCGACAAACAAACAAACTAGAACGACTAACTAAATTAGAAAATTAAACTAAAGTAACAAAACATGACTTGTTTTTGGCTTTTTGGTGAGAGAAAAAAATCCTAAGAAGGAAATCTAATGGATTTGTTTTCGGAATAGACAGCTTCAACTTAGATTGACCACACCTGGAGCAATTCAATTTTGGAATCATACAGGCAAGTCAAATCATTTGGGACTTGTTATCAAAATCTTTTGATGCTCAATTCTTGGTGTTCATCCAGAGTAGTTAGCAACTTTAGGAATCATACTGGAACTCTTAGATTACCACATTGATTTGAACTTTCAAGAGTTGAAGCCACAATGATTGTCAATATGTTTGTCCACTTAAATCCATACACAGATTTTTGACACAGACTGGTGACTGTTTTAGGTTTAATTATTTCAACTGACATTTGTGAATCCCACACTTATATGGTAATCAACATTCCTCAGGAGCTTTTGAGCGGTCTACGGGTATTATTACAAGAAGAGACTATTCTTAGAGCTTTCAAAGAGAAGCCAGTCCTCAGGTCAGTGCCATCGCACAACAGAGAGGCGGCAAACAACAATGAATTCTAGAATATCTAGGTTATGCTTATCCTCAGGTCAGTGCCATCGCACAGCAGAGAGGCACACAACCTATCTCCTTGTTAGAGCAGCTTAATTTTATTTTGCACAAAATGCACCAACAACATAAGTCATTAGCTTTATAGCATTTGTCTTTCATTTTTTTCTTGCTTTGCTCTATTTATAGTCATCAGCACACTTTTGTGGCGTTTACATGCTCATTACCCCTTATTGGAATAGTGTTGATTGTGTTAACCAGTGATAAAATGGAAGCCCACAGTCAGTTGAAAAACTTAGTTTGATCTTGAGATCACCAGTCAGGTCTAATCATCTATTGTGTTGAATCTACCGACATATCATTTGTGGTCTAGCAACCTCTAGGTCTACTCTCGTTGTGTTACCTTAGGAGTTATCAGTTTTCCTATCATCTTCCCTTTTATATTGCTTAGACTACACAGACTTATACTTTGAATTTTTGCATCTTTTCTAAATTTAAATTTTAAAGTCCCTCTTGATTTGTTCCTGTGTAATATCATTTTCCAAAGGGTTTGAATCGGTATCACAGATACGATTTACCTTATATCAGCTATCCACTCCTTCTCCCTCTTTTTTTTTTTAATGTTACTTGCTGACATATTCTCCCCCTAAAATACTAAAATCATAACTGGTTTAATTATTTTAGGATTTTAGTAAACAGCAAAATAACATGAGTTTAATTTAAACGGACTAAAATAAACAAATAAAATAAAATAAAATAAAAAAATAAAAAAAATAAAAAAGAAAAACTTTAACTAAACTACATCGGACTACACATTATCATTATCAGGAATAACCTCACTTTTCTTTTTAACGTCGTTGACCTCTAGCAAATATTGAAAACGTGGTTTATCAAAGGCTTTAGTGTAGAGGTCAGCGCGTTGAAAATCAGTATTAATTTTTACCACATCAATTAAGTTCTTTTCAAAACAGTCTCTTATGAAATGGTATTTAATACCGATATGTTTGGTCTTAGGATGTTGGACCGGATTTTTAGTTACTGCAATTGCAGCAGAGTTATCAACAAAAATAGGAGTAGAAGAGAACTTTAAACCGTAATCCCGCATTTGCTGTTGAATCCAGATGATTTGTGAACAGCAACTTGCAGCAGCAACATATTCGGCTTCACAGGTTGACAATGCAACCGATGTCTGCTTCTTACACTGCCAAGTAACTAGTCTTCTCCCAAAGAATTGACACCCTGCTGATGTAGACTTGTAGTTCATCTTGCAGCCCCCGTAATCCGAGTCACTATACGCGGTAAGCTCAAAGTCATCATCATGAGGATACCACAACCCAAGTGTGGGTGTACCCTTCAGATAACGAAATATCCTTTTGACCCCAATCAGATGGTTGACCTTAGGTTTAGTCTGATATCTAGAACACAACATGTAGATAACTCTCTGAGAATGTCTCTCCTACATACTTGGTCTGATGTAGAAAGATCCCATTTGAAGTCTGATCCACCTGTAACCCGAGAAAGAACTTCATCTCCCCCATAGCACTCATCTCAAACTCTTTCTTCATAACTGCTTCAAACTCTTTGCATAACTCTTCGTTCTTTGAACCGAAGATTATGTCATCAACATAGATCTGTACGAGCAGTAGGTCGCCATCTTTTTCCTTAATGAACAGCGTGCAGTCAATGACTCCCCTACGAAAGCCGTGTTTCACAAGATGAGTCGAGAGTTTCTCACCAAGCAACTCTTGGAGCTTGATGAAGCGTATAAAGCCTTGTTGAGCTTGTAAACTCTATCACGATGATAAGGATCTTCAAATCCCTCGGGTTGACTGACATAAACTGTTTCTCTGATTTCCCCATGAAGGAATGCACTCTTCACATCTAATTGGTAGACTTTAATCTTCATGTATGATGCATAGGCAAGGAAGATACGAATGGCTTCCATCCTTGCCACGGGTGCAAACACCTCATTGTAGTCAATTCCCTCGACTTGGCGAAAACCCTGAAACCACCAATCGAGCTTTGTTCCTGATAATGACCCCTTGGTCATCTTTCTTGAATTTCAGGACCCATTTGGTGCCAATGACTTTAGCACCTTTAGGTCTATCAACCAGAGTCCATACACCTCACTTCTTGAACTGAAGAAGTTCTTCTTGCATGGCACTCACCCACGCCTCATCATTTAGTGCATCACTGACATATTTTGGCTCAAACTGCGAGACAAAACACGATAAGCGCCATCATGAATGTAACCTTCTCCATAACCGAGGCGTAATCAGCTGAGTATAGCTGATTTCGGGTTTGTACTCCTGATCTGACATCCCCAATGACATTGACAAGGGGATGATAGACGTTTAGTCGTGATCCTGGAGTAGTAGGAACAGCTACCTCAGAGCCAAGATTATGAACATTTGGTTCTGCATCTGAGGTAGTTGGAGTTTGAGGTTTGAAGTCGAAGGTGCATCACTGGTAGATGCTGTGGACTTTCAGGAACTGGAACCTGTTCCTCTTGACTGTTCTGGTCATCTTCTTCAGCTTCATCTTCAGAGGAGGAGTCACTGTCATCGACTACTCCCCCTGACTGAGTAGATGATTCTCCCTGTGAGCTAGCTGGTGTATTCAAGATATCATACATCATTCTAGTAGCTAACTCGTCATTTGAGGGAGAGAGGGAGTTGAAGGACTTGAAGAATCCATCATAGTCGAAGAAGTAGGCGGGTCCTTTGCCAGTAGGTGGTGTGGTATATCTCTGAACGTCAACGTTACACCACACCACACTTCTACAAGACCCATTGAGTTGTTGTAAACTCGCTTGTTCGGTATGTTGTATCCTAGAAAGATTCCTTCATCCGCCTTCTCGCTGAATTTGCCTTCTTGTGTCTTCTTCAGAAGTTGTGCACGGCGCGCCAAATGGTTCAAGATACTCCAATTCGGTTTGCGTCTTTGTAGTAGCTCGTAACATGTCTTTCCGTGGCGCTTGACTATCAGGACTCGATTCAGTGTATAACAAGCATTAGCCACTGCCTCATTCCAGAATTGGATAGGCAGTTTCGAATCTGCTAGCATAGTCCGTGTTGTCTCTTATCAGCTTCTGTTTTTTCCTCAGCAACGCCATTCATCTGAGGCGTGTAGGCAGAAGTGAATTGATGCACAATTCCTTTTTCCTTGCAGTATGCCTCCATCCACTGGTTCTTGAATTATGTCCCGTTGTCTGAGCGTACTTGTCTAACCTTCAGCTTGTAGAGAGATTCCAGTGTGGTTACTAACTCCTTGAATGACTCAAATGTTTCTGATTTGGATTTCAGAAACATTACCCAAGTGAACCTTGAGTAGTCATCAGTGACCACAAAACAGTACAAGTCGCCTGCAATGCTCTTTGTACTGACTGGACCAAACATATCCATGTGAAGAAGTTCAAGGGGAAGTTCTATTGAATGAACTTTCTTTTCCTTATGAGACTTCTTCGTCTGTTTGCCTTTCTTGCAAGCTATACAAAAGTCAGGAAGCTGGAAGTTCTTGACATTAACTCCTCTCACCAGATCCTTCTGAATCAAGTGATTCATCTTCCTTTGACTAATGTGTCCCATTCTCCTATGCCAGGAGATGGAATCCTTCTCAGTAGCTTTAGATAGAGCACTGAACCTCATGATCCGTTGTAGCAGCTGTTGACAGATCCAAAACATAAAGATCTTTATATCTTGAAGCAGTCATCAGAACTTGGTCCTCTGGGATCACGTAGTCTTTCTTAGCACGTAACACTTCTTGTTGTCGAAGATGACTTTAAATCCCTTATCACAGATTTGGGAAACAGAAAGTAAGTTATTTTGAAGTTGTTGAACGTAGTTCACCTTATCAAACTTAACTTTCTGATTCCCCACTTCTCCCTGAGCTGTGATATAGCCTCCCTTGTTTCCAGCAAAATGAAACATGCCCTCCTTTTATTTGCTTGACGTTTGATAAAAGGGCCCTATTTCCTGTCATGTGCCTGGATGCTCCGCTGTCTACAATCCACGTGTTAGTCTCAACACTGTATCGAACACCCTGCACATACAAAGTAAAGGATTAGTTTAGGTTAGGAACCCAAGCCTTTACTGGCTTGGGTTTCCCAGAGGCATCACACATCATAAATTCCACCATTGACCCTTAGAGGGTGAGGGTAGCTCAGGTTCCTTCTTGTCATCATTATCAGACACGCAGGATGACTTCTCTTTCCATAAGCCAGATTTGTGCAAGGCCTGTTTGTGATAAACAGTCGACTGGCTTACAGGTTGAACTTTAGGTTCACTAGTTCTTCTAGGTGGAGTCAGAGAACTCCTCTTAGAAGACCTAGGCTTTGAATCCTGAAGTTCAATCTTCTTCCTAGGTGTCTGATAGAAAGGACAATAGGAAGCAATGTGTCCACATTCTCCACAGTTGTAGCATGACCTGCTATCAACTTTATGATTAAACTTTCTTTGTGGAGAAGTGTGTGACACTCTAGTAACATCAATCACTTTAGGTTTTGACTCTGGTTCTTTTGATGTTTTCTCTGGTTTAACAAAGTTAACTGTTTTAACCTGTTTAACATCTTTCTCTTTTTGATTAACTGGTTTTTGACTTGAAACATGTGAAAGATTAACATTAGAAGTCCTTTTAGGTTCTAATTTGACTCTGTTTGACCCTGACTTTAAGTTAACCTTATCAAATTCCTTTTCCAGATTAACACAAGGCAATTTACCCTTTGCCTTTGAAGTGGCCTCCTTTTGTTTGTTTCCAGATTCAATAGATGAACATGAGGAATCTGGATCACTAACAAGAGGAGTAGACACCACATGATCCTTGATGGGGTTATTATTTACTGGTCTAGTCTTAGTGTTCATCAAGGTCTCAGGTGGTGGTGGAACCACTTTGTAACCCAATCCCTCCCCGTTATTCCTTTCTCTCACTAAGTGTTGAACTATGTGTGAAGAACTAGTCCAACTTTGCAGTTTTTGTTTTAATGAGTTTACTTCTACTTCTAGAACTGCCTTTTGCTTCTTAGTGTCTTCTAGGGAGTTTAGATAGTACCTAATGTCATTAGCTTGGTTAAATGCAACTACTTCGGTTTCCCTAAGCTGTTTAGTCAAAAGGTCTATCTTTTCTTTATAACTATGCTCATTTTGTTTTAATACTCTATTAGCCTCAGTGCACAGTTGCAAATCTTTTACTAAGTTATCATTATGATCTAACAACCTAGCAAATTTTTCATCTATACTATTCCTAAAAGTATCACAATCAGAACAAGCATGATTATCAAACATTTGGTAAGTAGTACTTACCTGAGTTGGTTCAAAAGAGTTAGCCATCAACGCAGCATCAGATGTCTCTGGTTCTGGTGATTCTGTCTTTTCTGTTTCTGACGTGGTAGTCTCCTCTTTAGGCTTGTAACTGACCTCGGTTGCAGTTGCTTCCTCACTATGTGACATCGCTATCTCAAATGCTAAATCTCCTTCACTCGCAGAATCATCATCAATATCTTCTACACTAGGAATGTTTGATTGCCCTGGTGAGACAAACCTAAAGCTCCAATCCTGTCCTTCATCATCATGAGCAGTCAAGGCTTTTGGATCCTTGCTTGATGAAGTAGAACTAGAAGCTTGCTTGTCTTGGCGAGTGAAAGACGAGAATGGGTTCCCGTTACCCGTCTTCTTTGGCTTGACACATTCTCTCTTGAAGTGCCCCTTCTCTCCACATTTGAAGCAGGTCACTTTGCTCTTGTCAAAGCCAAATGTGGTATCCTTAGTAGCTACCAAGTTCTGTCCGGTTTTTTTAACAAACTTCTTCGCCCTCCGGACAGCACTAGCTAAGGCCCACATTATATCCATCCTCTCAAGCTCCATTTCGTCCACCTGCTCGTAGTCCTCGTCTGCCAGATGGCAGTTTCCAATCTTCCCGGCAACAAGTCCATCATAAGAATGAACCACTGCAGCCAAAAGATCCATATGCTCTCGAGCTACTTCCACAGTCACATTACCGAGGTTCTCGGTCTTCAGTTTAGTAGCACTTGCTTCAGATCCAATATAGTGGGTACAAGAAGATCCCGACGTGTCTGATCTTGAAGGAGAAGCATGTGAAGGACCCGACGAGCTAGACACAAATGCAGTCTGGAGAGGTGCTCCAGATGTCTTAGCTTGAGGCGTGGCGTTGTACAAAGCTGGATTTTGAGTGTACGTAGACTTCTGAGCTCTGTACTTCATCCTAAGTGCTTCTTCTCGCAACTTTAGAATGAAGTCATTAATATCCAGCTTTGCCAGCATTCCATTCTGTCTCAGGTTAGACACGAATGAAGCCCACTTTTCAGGCAATCCGTCTGCAAAGTTAGTAACTTTCTCTTCCATGGTAGTATCCACCCCATGTGTATGCAGTTCGCTCATCAGATGGTAGAATCTATCTATGACGTCGTCTAAACTCTCGTTTCCCATCGATGAGAAGTTATCGAATTCCTTCTTTAACTCATTTGCCTTGATTGCCTTCAACGAAGCATTCCCGTCGTACCTCTTTTCAAGTTCATCCCAAAGTTTCTTGGACTGCTTATTCTCTGAGTACTGGTGGAATATGTCTTTGGGAATAGACTGAGTAATCAATGCATAAACTCTTTTCTCTGCATTGTATTTAACTTTCTGCGCGTCCGTTATCCCTCCTAACGTTAGCTTAACTCCATCAGCTCCCACCGGTGTACTATATCCAATCTCGATGGCTTCCCACAGATTCGGATCCACTCCATTGAGGTAGATCTCAAAACGTTGTTTCCAGTGGGGAAACTCATCTAACGTCAAGAGCTTTGGTGGTTTATTATGATTACCCACCTCACTCTCAAGCAACAGCAGATTCTGAATCCTAGAGTCCTTCCCAGCAGTAAAGGCTGACATTTGATCTTCCATGGCGAGTAAAACTTTAAGTCTAATTTAAGTTAATAAGCAAACTGTCACTGGTGCGACTGAAGGATGCGAATGGTCTAGTCGTGCGTATGAACTCTGCGACTGGTTCAATCGTGCGGCTGAACTAAGCGATTGGTTCAGTCGTGCGAATGAAGCTGGTGCGTATGAACACTGCGAACGAACTGTTCAATCGTACGAATGAAAGTGCGACTAGGTCCAATCGTGCGTATGGGCAATGCGAATGGAGTCCAGTCGTGCGAATGGAGTCCAGTCGTGCGAATGGGTCACTCGTGCGACTGAAGCTGCTGTTTTGCGAAATTTTCTAGGTTAAACGTGGTTTAGCCGTAAAAATTCGAATTTTCGCAAGGTCTAAGCACCTAAGTCCGTAGAAACCAAACTTTGATGAGCAGATAACGTCCAAGATCACTTTTGACACCAAAGATTGCGTTTTTAGTGCAAAAACACAAACTTTTATGCAATCTTGATTGAATCACACGTAATCAAGAGCCAAGGCTCTGATACCACTTGTTAGGACCTGGTATTTGAGCGAAATACCTAGTGATTAGCGTGTAAACCAAATCAAATAGTGCGGAATCCTATTTGATTGGCGATCCAATCAGTGAGAACACACGAAGAATCAATCAAGAATTGAATCTAACGTTAGAAGTCGATTGGGAATCGATCTAATGCGTTCTGTGAACTTGGAGAACGATTTGGGAGGCTTCTGGACGGCTAGGGTACGTCTGGAGTCATAATGGTATTAATGCTTACGTTTTTCCACGAATTGGGTCTATTTATAGGTTAGTGTTGTTCATTCGTGCGACTGGACCATAAGTATGGTTCAGTCGTGCGATTGAACCATGCGGTTGATTCATTCGCACGACTGAGTGTTCAGTCGTGCGACTGAGCCAATCTTATGTGTCAACCATACGACTGATCCAGTCTCCTGGTTCAGTCGTGCGACTGAGTCAATCGTATGAAGTTATTCATGCGTATGGTCCATTCGCATGGGCCATTCGCATGAGAACTTCATTAAATTAAGTTTGAATGTATTAATTAATATAACTTTATGTGTAACCATTCAAACAATCACAAACCCAATTAACCAATTCAATATCGACTCATTAATGAAATATTTAGACATTACAAATCACAAACAATCCATATCATTTCATTAATCATTACATATTACATCATAATCAGATAAACAAGATCTATTACATTTCATATCATGATCTAGGGACATACATGCATCAACATAAGTAACCGATGAATGTATCTCAGCAGCGGGTCTCGTATCTGGCTGCTTTTTGTTTTACTCGAGTTGAACCCTCCAGTTCCAATCAGCTCCCAAAATGCTTTCCACATTGCACCACTTTCCGCGTCTTTACTTTCCTTGTCTAGAAAGGTATGGTACGTTGGCATTCTAGATATTGCTTCCTCCTTTATTTCTTGTTCCGTGTAGATACCAAGATAGACACCGAACAAGGCAATGGATGTTTTATGCCAACGTCCAGCAAGTCTGAATGAAATTGCACTATCATCCTAAGGGTCAGAGTCTTTCATGCTAAATCTGAAAGATGCTAAAAATTCAAGAGTTAGTTCATAAATGGAAGGTCTATTTTGTGAGAATAAACGCTTCCACTGAATACTCAATAAATTATTATATCATTTTACATGTTCGACAGCCGCTAGTGTTTCTTCATCTGCTTGTAAGTGGGATCTTTCGACCCTTTGTAGTAGTATTTGAAGTCTATCATGACACCATCTCTCACGGCCCCCTTCAAATTGTAAGTAGGGATGATCCATGATCCTGATATTTTAAAAATAAGTTAATCTATACAAAACAAATTTCTTGAACAGTTTCATGATATTAGTGAAAACCATGTGTTTTTCAAGACATAACACCATAATGATTCAACTCATGTTCAAAAATAGTTGAAAATTTGACATCCAAGGAAAAATTGTTGAACATGGGGGTGCGTCTTGTGAAACGTGGGGGTGCGGTTAACATGTTTAGGCATGAAATCTTGACTCGAGCACGCGTGGTTTTGTTTGTAAACCTTTGATTAAGCATGGGTTTCACATTCTCTTGCTTTAAAAATCAAATATTATATGTTTAACATTTTAATCACTTGTTAATAGTTCAAGATACTCAAAAATATATAGAGTGTTTAACACCACTTATGGATTCTTGTAACTTGAACATGATTTAACAAGGATTTCACCATGAATTATGAAGATAGTCTTGTTAACAATAAAAGAAAACAAACTAATTATCTAATTAAACATACTAATAACTAACTAAACATACTAATTAACACTAATCTACTACAAGAAGAAACATGAACAAGTAGGTTTAAAGCATTCATCATTCCATAATACGTTTAAGTACAAGTGTTTACATATAATTGCTAGGATTTCGGTTGTTTAGCGACCTAATCACCTAACTACATGTAAATGACTATCATAATCATAGGAATCAGCATACTAACCTCTTGATCAAATACTCTTGAAAGAACTCTTGAAAAGGTGAAAGAAAAATGGAAAATAAGGTGAAAATAGAAGTGGATACGAACATTGCAGGCAATGAGCAAAATTGATGGGGAACAAGACAAAAGGCTGAAAAAAGTCAGGTATTGTCATTCCTTGTCGAGCACGGGGGCGTGCCTCCTTAGGCACGGGGGCGTGCTCACGTTATGTTGTTCGATTTCAGTCTTTTGTTGTTTCGTTTTTCAGTTTCGCGCGTTACGTAATTTTCCCGGTTAAGTTTTATCACTTCCAAATCATTAGAAAAGATAAGAAAATAGTCCTAGAGTTAAATAACAAAAGCCAAATTGAAGATTTCATTTCCTAGGGTCCTATGATTACACAATACGTTAAAAGCCGTGAATCTGAAACACCAAAACCAGACTCTTTAACGCGCATCAGCGCACTTAACACATCACAGAATGCTTCTAAAAGAAGCCTCCACACATTTTGTGTGGAAGGTTTAGGATGGGATAGTGAGAAGTGTGGTTGCTTAGCTCCGCAAGCTGACGGTTAATGGAAACGAGTTCCTCGCCCATCTCTTGAACTTTTTGGATAAGTTCGGCTAAGTGTTGGGACACAACGAGGTTCAATTCAGTCATTTGCTTGATAAGTTCATGTAGCTTGAAGAAGTATTCTTGAGTCGTTGGCTCTCGCATTTCAGAACGCGGTTTCTTTGCAGGATTCTAGTTTGAACTTCCGTGACTTTATTCTTTCATTTTCAGATGTTTTTAAGCAGGAATAGGTGTGATGAAATAATGGGACAAGTGTGGTATTTATATACAGGTCGTGAAAAGTGAACACGGGGGCGTGCTTGGCCAGGCACGGCCCCGTGCTTGTCAGAGTCCGTCTTAAATTCGACCTGCAACGTTCCAGAGTCGTCAGCGGAGATCGTGGAAAAAATTTGTTAGAGACACGGGGGCGTGCTTCATGAGGCACGGCCCCGTGCTTGTGCTTGTGAGGTCCTAAAAATTGTAAAAAAAATCAAGGAAAATTTATGTACAGGTGCCGCGTTTAAGTTTTGGGTCTTCGGCACGACCCTTCGCCACACTTAGTTTTCGTCAGGGCGAAGGTGTAATTCCTCCGAGGGAATCTTGGTTGGTCCATCATTATACAGTTTTAAACGATGACCATTCACTTTGAAACTTAAACCTTCGTGATTATTAATTTCAATGGCACCATTTAGAAACACATTTTTGATCGTATAAGGTCCAGACCAACGTGATTTCAGTTTTCCAGGAAACAAACATAAACGAGAGTTATACAGTAAGACACGTTCTCCCACATGAAATCAGTTTGTGTTCTTTAATCGAGCGTCGTGGAATTTCCTTGTCTTTTCTTTGTAAACCCTAGCGTTTTCGTATGCTTGTTCTCTCAATTCCTCCAATTCGTGAATTTGTAGGAATCGATTCTTTCCTGCAAGGTCTTGGTCCAGGTTTGCTGCTTTAAGTGCCCAAAAGGCCTTGTGCTCTAGTTCCACAGGTAGATGACACGACTTCCCATAGACTAGTTTGAATGGTGTTATGTCGATGGGAGTCTTATAGGCTGTTCAAAAAGCCCATAGTGCAACATCTAACTTGGTAGACCAGTCCTTGTGGTTTTGACCTACAGTTTTCTCAAGGATTCGTTTGATGCCTTGGTTATTGACTTCGGCTTGCCCATTCGCTTGTGGATGGTAAGCAGTTGTAAAGCGATAGTGCACTCCATAACGTGCCATTGCTCGTTCGAGTTGGTTGTTACAGAAATGAGTTCCTCAGTCACTAATTAGAGCTTTGGGGGCACCAAAACGAGAGAATAGTTTCTTAAGAAATCTGACAACGTTTCTGGCATCATTGGTAGGTAGGGCTTCAGCTTCAGCCCATTTTGAAACGTAATCGACTGCTACCAAGATGTAACAATTGCCAAATGACACTGGAAATGGCCCCATGAAATCAATACCCCATATATCAAATACCTCGCATACTTGAACTGGTTTCTGAGGCATCTCATCCCATGTTGAGATATTGGTTGCTCTTTGACATGCATCACAGGTGCGTACCATGTTGTGAGCATCTTTGAAGATCGTGGGCCAGTAAAATCCAGTCAAATACTTTCTTGGCTGTTAAGGTTGCTCCATGGTGTCCTCCTATGGGTCCTTCATGACAGTGCCTTAGGATTTGTTCTGCTTCACTTTCGTATACGCATATTCGAATAAGTTGGTCTGCACTGATTCTGAATAGATACGGGTCTTCCCAATAGTAATGTTTAATATCAGTAAACAATTTCTTCTTTTGCTGATAAGTCATTCCCTTGAGAAGGATTCCACTTGCTAAGTAATTTGCAAAATCAACGAACCAAGGATGTTCATCAATTGAGGATTGAATGTGCATAAGGAATTCGTGAGGAAAATTGTCGTTTATTTGTGGCTTCCTCAGTTTGTGAAGGACTTGAATCCTCAAGACGCGAGAGATGATCGGCCGTTAGATTTTCCGCTCCTTTCTTATCATGAATTTTGATGTCAAATTCTTGAAGCAGAAGTATCCAACGAATCAATCTCGGCTTTGCATCTTGTTTGTTGAACAAATAACGAAAGGCTGCATGATCGGTGTAAACGGTTGTTTTTGAAAGGATTAGATACGATCGGAATTTGTCAAATGCGAAAACTACCGCAAGAAGTTCTTTCTCGGTGGTGGTGTAGTTTACTTGTGCGCCATTTAGGGTTTTGCTCGCATAATGAATTGGGTGAAATTGCTTGTCTTTCCTCTATCCTAATACGGCTCCCATCGTGAAATCGCTTGCGTCGCACATGAGTTCAAATGGTAGCGTCCAATCTGGGGAAACCATGACTGGAGCGGTTACCAGTCTCTCCTTAAGAAATTTGAATGCACTAATGCATTCGTCAGAAAATACGAATTGAGCGTCTTTCTCAAGACGTTGAGTCATTGGTCGAGCGATTTTCGAGAAATCTTTGATGAAACGACGGTAAAATCCTGCATGGCCTAGGAAACTTCTGATATCTTTCACGGTTGTGGGATGTGGAAGTTTAGAAATAGTGTCGACTTTGTCTTGATAGACTTCAAGCCCTACTCGAGAGATTTTGTGTCCTAACACTATTCCTTCCGTAACCATGAAGTGGCACTTTTCCCAATTTAAAACAAAGTTAGAATCTTCACATCTAAACACATCTCTTTTCCGAGATTTTCAGACAAGCTTGCTCGAATGAGTTTCCAAAGATGGGAGAAATCATCCATGAAAACTTCCATTGAGTGTTCAATCATGTCATGAAAGATTGCTACCATGCATCTTTGAAATGTAGCAGGAGCATTACACAATCCAAAGGGCATTCGCCGATAAGCAAATGTGCCATATGGATAGGTGAATGTCGTCTTCTCTTGATCTTCGGGAGCAATAGGAATTTGAAAATGACCTGAGAAACCGTCCAGGAAACAATAGAATATTTTTCCAGATAATCTCTCAAGCATTTGGTCTATGAAAGGAAGAGGGAAGTGATCTTTCCTTGTGGCGTCATTGAGTTTGCGTAGTCTATTTAAACTCTGCAACCTGTAACCGTACGAGTGGGAATAAGCTCATTCTTCTCGTTAATTACAACATTCTTTCCTCCTTTCTTTGGAACAACTTGGACGGGACTGACCCAAGGCGAATCAGAAATAGGGTAAATCAAACCGGCATCTAGCAGTTTGATTACTTCTTTCTTGACCACCTCTTGCATGCTCGGGTTTAAACGTCTTTGAGGTTGAATGAGGGATTTGAAGTTCTCCTCCATCAATATCTTGTGAGTGCAAAAGGATGGATTGATTCCCTTGATGTCCATGATTTTCCATGCAATTGCTCGTTTATGTGCCTTAAGCACATTAAGCAACTTGTTCTTCTCATCAATTCATAAGGCGGATGAGATTATAACAGGAAGTTGAGATGTGTTTTCAAGAAAAGCGTATTCGAGATGAGATGGAAGTTCTTTGAGCTCTAAAACTGGAGGGTCTTTGATAGAAGGTTTGGCTTTAGGTTCTAGATCTTGTTCAATGATCTCAAATGCTTTTTGATGAAATGATGTTTCATCAACTTCTAGTTCTGGAATGATTTGGTTCTCACAGATGGGTTCGATGATTTGGACCTCTATTAATTGAGTGTTGCAAACTTCATTTTGAAGAGTTTTCTTCAAATGACAGCTTATGATCGAATCGCAAGCATCAACGTAATAGAGTGAGTCATCATGATGTTGAGGGTGTTTCATGGATTTGCCTATATCGAAAGTTACTTCCTCCTCGTCTACTCGAAGTGTGAGTTTGCCTGTACAAACATCAATGAGGACTCAACAAGTCGCTAAGAAAGGTCGACCTAGGATAAGAGGAACATTTTTGTCCTCATACATGTCAAGGATCACAAAATCAACGGGAAATACGAATTTTTCGATTTTAACTAAGAGATTTTCAAGGATGCCCCTCGGATATTTGACAGAACGGTCAGCTAACTGGATGCTCATACGGGTAGGTCTAGGTTCACCTAAGTTTAATTTTTTAAGAACCGCATAAGGCATAAGGTTAATGCTTGCACCTAAATCAGCTAACGCGTTACTGACTGAAAGATTTCCTATTAAGCAAGGTATGGTGAAACTTCCTGGATCAGTCATCTTTTGTGGTAGTTTGTTTTGAAGAACTGTAGAGATTCCTCATTCAAAACTACGTGTGATAACTCGTCCAGTTTCTTTTTGTTTGACAAGACACCTTTTAGAAACTTAGTGTAGTTTGGCATTTGGGCTAAGGCTTCCACCAAGGGCAGATTGATGTGGAGTTGCTTGAACAATCCAAGGAATTTGCCATATTGTGCCTCCATTCTTTGTTGTCTCAAACGACCTGGATATGGAGGTGGTGGAATATAGGGTGGTGGTGGAAAGTATTTCTTGGCTGGTTCTTCAATAACAACAGGCTGCTTCTGCTTATCACTCGCATTACTTGGAGTTTCAGTTTCTACTTCTTCAAGGATGGGTTGTAATGCGGGTGCATCACCTTGAGTGGTTTTGCCACTCCTGGTGGTGATGGCTTTGACTTGAGCATTAGGGTTTGTCACATTGTTGCTGGGCAAAGCCCCTTGAGGTCTTTCAGATAGTTGTTGTGTTATTTGACCTACTTGGTGCTCTATAGTTTGCAATGATGCTTTGTTGCTTTTGATGTCAGCTTCGTTTCTTTGGAACCTCTCCTTATTTCTTCGATCAGATTTCCGGATGTACTCATCTGTGGCTTGTGTGGTTAACAACAACTACTGCAATAAGTCTTCCATTGATGGCTCCACGGTCTTGGTTACTACTGCTTGGACCTTGGTATGGTGGTTTCTGTTGTTGGTAAGGTGGCCTTCGGTTGAATCCAGATGATGGTTGGTTATTACCAGCATCTCTGTAGTTCGAGTTGCTTCTCCAATTTGAGTTGTTGTTATATGAGTTGTTTGGGCCTCCTACGTAGTCAACATCTTCAACCATCATAATGCCTTGTGGGCATTCGTTGGTCTTGTGTGAATTTCCACATGTGTTGCACCTTCAGTCACCACCACCGTTCTCTCATCATACAGTCTCCCCGCCACATCCACTGCCGACCTAAACGTGCTCGGCCGGGTAGCGATCATGTGCCTGCGAATATCCGCTGGCAAACCCTGAATATACCTCTTGATCTTTCGGGATAGAGGTGTCACCTGATCCAGCACCAGACGTGCCATCTCGTTGAATTTTGTGGTGTACTATTGGTGAGTCATGGTTCCCGCCTCCAATTGCAAGAACTCCCTTTCGACCTTGTCCATTTCCCGATGAGGACAAAACTCCTCAATCACCAACTTTTTCAGCTCAGACCATCTCATCCTCCCAATGGCCCTGCTACTCTCGACTTGGACAATGTTGTCCCACCAACACAGAGCCGAATCCACAAAAGAGTGGGTAGCGAACTTCACCTTCTGGTCTTCCCCTGCATTCGCTGATATCAAGAACAGCCTCAATTTCCCTCACCCACCGGTGAGCAGCAGCAACAGTGCCGTTTCCATCAAAAGTTGGGGGCTTGCATCTCATAAACGCCCCATAGTTACAGCCTCGTACCACCTCCTGCACGGGCTCATCTTCTTCCTCTTCCTCATTATCGGAGAAAATCGTATCAGGCTCCGGTTGCTCCTGCTCCCCCGAGGCTCTATTCCTCTCCCTTCTTTCTCCCTCTTTCACAGCCTTGATGACTTCGGTCACCACAGACGGTAAGATTGTCTGCATGACCTGATGTACTTCTTCAACAACAGCCTCCTTTACCGAGGCCCTCAGGTTCGCACTCTCATCCCCAGCCTCCGGATGAGGGGTCTCAGGTTCTTCAGGAACCACCTTCTCTACTCTAGGCCTTCCTCTTTTAGGTCGCAGATCAGCATCAGGCCCACCACGACCTCCACCCCTAGAAGCTTTAGAGGATCTACCACCAGCCATTCTCTATATCACACTGAAAGATTCAAACACCAACACGGTCATTCAAGGGAACAGCTCAGTTTATGTCAAGTATAGTAAGTCCCTAATTACAGTGGCCAGTTGTGATTAGCCACTTACTTTACTCTTCATACCCCAAGCATTACCTGTCCTGACTATATCAGTATTTAAATCTACATACAACACATAACCACATACCATGCGCACATAAAACCGGTTAACTTTATGAAAATACCTGATGGTACACAGCTACTCAGATTGGCATCCCATTCCCTTTCCATCCTATTTTCAGTTTAAGTTAAGGTTTATTTTGAAAATTTACCCATTTCACTTAAACTTTGGCTCTGATACCAACTTGTAAGGCCCCGTTCCCGGGACGCCTACAGTTGGTCATTCATCGCAAATAAAACATATATTAACATTTGCCTCTTGAAAATATTGCAGCGAAAACATTCAAAAATGACATCTCATTTCATTATAAACACTTTTGCCAAATAATACATCATTATCCGTTTACAAAATACATGTTTGCATTACATCACAAAAGCATTATAAATGGATGTCATCCCAAATGAGCCGAGTAGTCTTGCAGTGCCATCCTCAGCAATCATTACCTGCCAACTGGAAAACATATAAAAAGTCAGCGTTGCTGAGTGAGTTCTAGTTTTATAATAAAACATACTTTACTTTCATTAAAAACTATTCTTTTCTCATGCGATCATTCACCATACGTATACACATATAATGTCATTATTATCTTTCATTACATTCGTTAACTTTCGTTCCTTTCATACGTTCATTCTTCCGAGTCTGTTGCGACGACAAAGTCGCTCACCTCAATAGCAATCTCAACGATTGCACGCTATCCGAGTCTGTTACAACCATCGGGTTGTTCACCTCATTGCCAAACTCATCGATAGCACGCTATCCGAGTCTCCTGCAACAACAAGGTTGCTCACCTCATGGCAACATCAACGATAGCACGCTACTCGAGTCTCTTGCAACAGCAAGGTTGCTTACCTCATGGGCAATCTCAATGATTGCATGTTATCCGAGTCTCTTGCAACACAAAGTTGCTCACCTCATATAAGTGCTTGCAGGCCTTTTCTTCGTTCATTCATCATTCATTAATGCATGCATTCTTACTTCATGTTCCTCTTTCGTTATCTTTCACTTTACGTTACATAATACTTCATTCATTCATTAACATGACACGTAAAGCCACAAGAAAGATAAACATTCATCATAATAAGGAACATATCATACACAATCATCATCATCATACAGGTCAACATCATACATACATAACATGCATAAACATGCAACATCATCATCATCATGTCCAACATGCTCCCTAAAGTCATAACAATCATCTTACATGCTCTTACGGGGGCCTTTACGTCAAAACTTACATCTGCACTTTCCCCCGAAAGTCAGAAGTCGAACTACACTTTCCTTCGAGTGCAACAGCCCTAATCGGGCGTATGGACACCCTTCAGTCGCATGGCCTCCATGCGACTGAACATCATGCGATTGGACTCATGCGGATGAACATCTATGCGAATGGACATCCAGTCGTGTGTATGGACCTTATGCGGATGGAACTAATGCGAATGAGCACCTATGCGACTAACCCTCATGCGAATGGACTCATGCGACTAAGCACCTATGCGACTAAACCCTCAGTCGTATGACTCCCCATGCGACTGGACTCCCAATCGTGCGGCTGAAACCTTAGTCGTGCGATTGAACCCTCAATCGTGCGAATGAATCCCAATCGTGCGAATGACCCTCAATCGCCTCTCAATCGGCCGTATGGCCTTCATTCGGTCACATAGCCCTAGCTGATGCAGAATGGAGTTCATCCCGAACCCAATCTGCCATTTTCGGCCTCCAAGCTCATCCAAACCCATTCTAAGCCTAAATCAACCATCTTAGACCTTAGGAATGCATACCACAACACCATACAAGCACACACAAGCCCGGAAACATACTCTACACGCATCACACGCAACACACCCAAATGGGTCATAAACACACACATACAAAATCAGGTTTTTCATGCTTTCCAGCCCAAAATCGGTTGAAAACAAGTAAAAGTGGGGTCCTAGAACTCACACAAACGAGCACACGACAAGGGCTTCGATTTGGCTTGCTACATGACGATTTTGGCCACTCGAACCACCCGAACCGACCCTTTCTTCCTCTTTTCTTCCTTTCTCTCTTCTCCTCTCTTTGATAGCTGAAATTGTGAGTGTGGGGGAGAGGGTAGGGGCTGCCCTCTCCCTTATATACTCCCACTCGCCTGACTTTCTTTCATTGGCGAGTTTGGTCCCTCGACTTTGAACTTTATTTCTTTTTCTTCCTTCGTCGGCTTCAAAATAGTAAATAACCGGGTGTTACATCTTAGCTGCTCTTTCTAAGGCTTGGTATGCTTCTGTTGGCATGACACTTCAGAAATCTCCTCCCGCACTTTGGTCTACCGCTTGCTTGTGGGCTCTGCTGATTGCATCGTAATAGGTTTGACACTGCAGCCACAGATCAAGTCTGTGATGTGGGCATCTCTGAAGGAGACTTTTATATCTCTCCCATGCTGCGTGTAATGATTCATCGTCGTCTTGGCGAAAGCTTGTGATGCTGCTTCTCAGTTTGGCAGTGCGATCGGGTGGAAAGTATTTCAAAAGGAATTGTTCAGCCATTTCTGCCCATGTGGTGATGGACCCAGGCGGAAGTGAATCGAGCCAGTCGATGGCTCGGCCTCGAAGTGAAAATGGAAAAAGTCTTAGTCAAATGGCGTTGTCTGAACAGTTATTGATTTTGAAGGTCGCACAGATACGAAGGAATCGTGAGATGTGAGCATTAGGATCTTTGTCTTGCAATCCATGGAACTGAACAAAGTTTTCTATGAGTTGGATAATACTAGACTTAATCTCGAAATTGTTGGCCGCTATTGCTAGTTGGACACCACTAGACTCGTAACCATCGATTGAAGGTGTGGCATAGTGTGTCATCTTCAATACTCAACAACACAATTTGAAACAAGTTGAATCTCAAATTAATTGACCGGAAGCAACAGAAACAAGTCGAATCAGCAACTAATTTTAATAAGTCTAGCTCAAACTGAGAATCAGCATCACAATTTGGACAGAAATGGCTGAACAATTCCTTTTGAAATACTTTCCACCCGATCGCACTGCCAAACTGAGAATCAGCATCACAATTTGGACAACACTGGGCACTCTTGCAAATTAGTTGCTTTCTCTGATAGTGACTATGCAGGGTGTAAATTAACCAGAAAATCAACCTCTGGTGGATGCCAATTTCTAGGCAATTGTTTAGTTTCTTGGCAGAGTAAGAAACAAACTTCAGTTGCTACATCTACAGCTGAAGCAGAGTACATTGCTGCTGCAAGCTGTACATCTCAAGTACTCTGGCTTCAAAATCAATTATTGGATTATGACATTACAGAGACTAAGACTCCTTTACTGATGGATAGTGCTTCAGCTCTTTGTATTGTTAAGAATCATGTCCAGCATTCTAGGACCAAACATATTGAGATCAGACATCATTTTATCAGGGATTGTTATGAAAAAGGTCTGATTGATCCAAAGTTTGTGCCTAGTGCTGATAAACTTACAGATATATTTACTAAGCCTTTGGACAGTGCAACTTTCCAAAATCTTGTGCTTAGGCTTGGTATGCTGCAGCTAGAATAATTTGACAACTACTGATGCTCTTAGTTAATAAGTACTGATGAGCATTAGTATACAGCTGTCAAAAATAAGTACTGATAAGTTATTTTATCTTCAGCAGTTTTTATAACTACTGAAGACTAAATTACTTAAAAGTACTGAAGTACTTTATTTGTTGAAAAGTACTGATGTAGTTAAAACTACTGATGTTTTTTTCTAATCGATAAGTGCTGATGACCAATGAAACATCTGAAAATCAGATAATCTGTTGAGTAAGTGTTAAGGTCATTGAAACAACTGAACTCTATGAATTGACGACAACAACTGCTGTTTCATTTCAAAACAACTGAAGCCAAAACCAAGTCTTCAGTAGTTTAAAACTACTGATGACTAACACCAAGTCTTCAGTTGTTTACAACATCTGAAAGTTAAAACCATGTCTTCAGTTGTTTTTGTAACACCTGATGACTCACACCAAAACTTTTAGTTGTTTTCTTTCAGCCACTTCATAACCTATAAATATCTAACCCTAACCTCAACCTTTTCATAAATCGTTTTCCAAACGTTCATCTTCCATTAATGGCGACCATACAAATCAAACCTCGACACAACTGTGTTGCCTACTTCACCAAATCAGCCTTTTGGACTAAGTTTGATGCTGCAATAGATCTGATGGTTGATTCCCAGTATCACACCGCTTTCCTTCTGAATCCAACCATCTATCCCGATACCCTTCGCCAATTCTGGACAAACGTCACTGTTCATACTGATAATGATGACTCGATCACTCTCCAGTCGTTTGTCAACCAGAAGAAGGTGGTCATCACTTCTGATATCATTCGCCAAACCCTAGATCTGAATGATGCCACCTATGTCACCAAATACCCCAAAGGCACCATTGATTTATCATTCATTAACCATGGATATGAGGGCGACCTAAGTGCTGCCATCATTATGAAGAAGCACTTCCATGATGATGAACGCCTCATCTTTCATATGATCAATGTCTGCCTTGCCCCCAAAACATCTTCATGGGATCAAATGTCATCCAGGTGGCAACAGGTATTGTATTCTATCCTTGAACACCAAAGTTTAAATTTTTCTGAACTAATATTTTTGGAATTAAAAGATCTGGCAATGAAACCTGTGGCTAACAGATGGATATTATATCCAAGGTTTCTTATGGCCATAATTATTAATCAATTAAAATCTGATGGCCTTGTTGGCCTTGGATTCCCTGCTATGGTAGTTTTGCCAGAGGTATACTCCAGGCACAACTCAAACCCACAACTCAAAGAGGCTGCCAAACTGCTAAAACCCAAGCAGAGGGAACCCACAGCCTCCACCTCCAGATCTAAAGTCCCCTCCAAACCAAAATCCAAGCAAACCAAAAAGGCTACTCAGGGAGTTGAGTCCCCTGATGATGCCCCTGCAACACAAACGCAGGATGAAACTACTGGTAGTGATCCCCTTGTAGTTTCCAAGACTCTACCAACTGAAACCGCTCAGGTATCCTCTCAACAGGATCCTGATGCAACCAAAATTGGGGAAACCACATTCCTGGAATCTCTCTCACTTGAGAAGATTGCCATTGAAGAGCACCATTCACCCCCGGTGCAATCTTTTTCACCCTTATCTCCCACTGAAACCACGTCTACAAGCCCAACTGCAGTTATTGCACAAATGCTGACTCAACTACATTCCTCTACCCCTCCCCAGAAACCTATTACCACTGGGAAAACCTCAACAGTTGAGGGAGAGGATTATAATATGGTTGACAACCCACAGCATAGGGATTACAAAGTTCAATCTCCCGGTGTAGAGGAGGAGATTCGAACATCTGGTGAGGCTACCTCTTCTCCTGTTTCAGCACATGAACAGGATGAAGGTGGTATCATCTCTAAGACCTCACCAGAGGCAACTGCCAATGAAGGACATAATCCTGAGGCAGGAAGTCCCCAGTTCCAAGACATAGGGGCACATGTGAATACTGATCTACACTCAGCACATGTTCATTCTGATTTACTCAGGAGGTCAGCTGATTCAGGAAAGCCTGATGATGACCTGGGCTTTTTCTTTGATGTTCTAGCCCAAAACACCATTATTGAGGCTGAGGTATGTAGACTACAAGAACTGCTTGCCAAAATGTCTCAAGAATCAAGTCCATCTGCCCCAATTCACCCACAGATGGCAGTTTCTTTTGAAGCTCTCCCAAACACTGAGCCACTCTCAACAACTTTGCCACCAGCCTCTGTTTCAGGCACTATTTCTCAGGGACAGAACCCCTCTGAGCAAATGGTTGCTGCCTTTAAATCCTCCTTACCTCTCATCACTCCAATCATCACTACCATTGTACATCAAACCATTGATGAGAGGCTTTCCTCAAATCTTCAAACCCTAGTTGATGATGATGTTTCCAAGAGACTTTCTGACATTCAAACCCCTGAACTTAATGCAACCAAAAAGGGGGAGTCTAAGTCAGTGAAAGAAGACAAAAGAAAGAGAGTTGAAGAGGAAGAAGCAAAAGAGAAGAAAGAAAAGGAGATGATAACTTGCAAGAGAAAGAAAAGTACTGAATAGACTGAAGAGGAGAAAAAGTTAGAAGAACTGATCAAAGAAGCTGATGAGCAACATAGCAGATCTATGGATAAGATCATTGATCAACTCTTCAGACAAGGCTTTGATACTGCCAAACTTGACTCTGAGATCAGACGGCTAGAGATTCAAGAGATTGAGAATAGATGGGCTAGTTGCAATGAGAAAGAAAGGGAAAGGCTGGAAGCTATGATCAGATTCTTGTCAAAACATTTGGGAAGACCAATCATTGAAGTGAAGTCATGGTCCAGAGACAGTATTTTGGAGATAACCACCAAAATTTGTTCTTCTGAAACATTCAACAAAGGATTGATCATAGAAGCTCTTGATGAAGCCGGTGCTGGGAAAAGGTCTGATATGGCAAAGTTATCCAAAGCCACCTCCCTCACAACCAAAAAATAGAGCAGCCTTTACAATCTCCCTCACCAAAACAACCAAACCTCACAACCCCAAACCAACTCCTTTTACCCAGAAACCCACTCAATCAACCACCAATGATGCACCTAAGAGGAAGAGAAGGGTGTTGAGGATGGAATAAGAAGAAGAAGAAGATGATGAGATAATAGTCTGCCATCTCTGCTGTGATTAAATGAAGATGCCTGAGCCTAGGAGTCAACCAACAACAATCACACCTGACACCCAAAGGCAATGGGTAAAATTAAGATTGAAGAAGAAGAACAGCAAAACAACATTATGAGCATGCGTTAAGGATGGGTGATTAAGGAATTTCCTAAGTCTTCATCCCTACACTATGAAGAACATGCTCAGAGGTTGTATGCTCTCAGATTCACATTTCAATATCAGAAAGAGAGAGTGAGAATTTTGGCCTGACCCCAGAGGTAGTGCTAATTCATAGAAGAATTTCCAAGTAGATACAATGGCCAAGTAAAGAAGACTGTAGTTTGTGATAATGTTGGCCATTGTAGTGTCACCCTGGGAAATCCTTGATGACTTCAAGCGAGCTTACAAGACTAAGATGACTCAACAAACTTTTACTAGAAAACAAAATGGTGAAGAAGGGTTGATTTATAAGAAGCTGAAGAAAATAAGAAAAAAATGAGCTCCAGTTGGTTACTTGGAAGGTACTCTCATCCTGATGAGTTTGCATACAGAGAATCACTACTATGGAGCTGAAGAATAAAAATGTCAGATACTTATCAGAATTTATGGGCCTAAGTTCTTCTTTGAGTGAAGCTGAAGAACTCACAATGGAAGAAAAAGTTTTCTTCTTGAGGCCTAGTTAGAGAGTCTTACAGACTCATCATTGGAAGTAGG